>JAVJIF010006875.1:0-185722 GCA_038442645.1 Agave tequilana
AAGGAATCTGTTCCCTTAATTTGTTGGTTTCTGCGTGCTTCTGTTCTTCAAGGGACACAGATGCCTCTGCAAGCAGATCATCAATGGAATCTGCAATAGAATCTGCCGTAGACTCTGACATGGCTTGACCACTTGTGAAACCATAGGCATTTGTGGATATTGAACCCAGGAGAGTTTTGCCGGAAAGATGCTTCTTGTTGCGGCAACGCTCTATGCTTCTTGTCGTCCAGGGGCAGGAGGTTTCAGCGAGCAAATCATCGATGGAATCATCAATAGAACTTGTGGGCACGTCACTGGCCGAAGAATCATGATCTTGACTCGTTGATCGGCCAGTGTCAATAAAACCAAAATTTGAACTCTTCAGAGCAGAGGTTTTGTTGATTAGATAGCGGCATGGAGCCTGGGAGACTGGTTTCACTAAATGAAAACCGAGAAGCATGTCACAAGCTCCGCTTCTGCAGCTGCTGCTTCAAACCTAGTGATTTTCTTCTCTTCAATTCGGAAATGGTATGGCTCGAAATCTGCGAGCTGGGCTCGTCAACTTCTCTTCTGCTACACTGTTCTATTTGTTCGAAACTCTTGATGCTTGTAGCCTCAGTGGAGTGCAGTGGAGGAATACGGAGCTTAATGTTTCTAACCCAGCTTCTAGGTCTCTTCAGCTTCCATAAGCATAGAGTGGCTACCAGTCTGGCTATTAGCATTATTTTCCAAGACAGGTAAACTATGCGCGTCTTGCGAATCAATCGACGAATCAAATTCAGCTGGTTCTGAAATTCCCAGTTTTTTCGATGCCATGGTTGTGTTGGACTCTTCAACACTCTAGCAATAACAACAAAGAAAAAGAAGAAAGAAGTCAGGATTCTAAATTTTAATCTGCAACAAGAGTAACAAAAGTAAATTTAAAGAAATAATTCAGTATTATAGTCAACGGCCATATATTTTGTGACCGATACCATGGCTATGTAATAGATGTTCTCATAGGGCAGTTACCCCCAGAAAGGAGATAACACAGGACGAAAGGAAAAAACTAGAGTTTGTGGTGGGATTAGGGAAAAACTAATCTATGGTTCATAGAATTGGAGAAAAGATAAGATTAAGCTTCATACTTATGTGAATTGCTCACTCATTCATGCATCATACACAAAGATTTAGAATTAGGGCTTCACATCCAAAAAAATTGGACCGGGGTCAGATTTGTTAAACTTGGGTCAAATCTGATCACACAAGAATTGGGGTCGGATTGTTCTCATGGGTGCTGTCAGGTTCAGGTTGGACGAAGACCGTTCTTCTCCCAACCTGATCTCAGTAAGGACGCTGACTCAAGCGGAGAGGAGATGGATGGGGGGTTGAGGACGAGGACGACGGTGATGGTGACAAGGGTTTGTTGAGGTCGGGGGTGTGGGCTGTCGACAACCTGAGTTTCGAACTCAGGTTGTCAAGATTGGTGTCGTGTGTCTAGGGAATAGAGAGGGCGGAAGGGTCACGGTGGTTGCATGGCGAGGAAGAGAGAGAAGGGGAGGAGGCTGACAAGTCTAGGCTTAGGTCTTTGATGGTTTTGGGTTCAGTGGCGAGGAAAGAGAGGAGAAGGTGAGGGAACAATAACTTTTGGAAATTTTGGGAGATTTTGAGGGAATTCTTGAGGGAATGGGGGACATACTGGTGGACAAGGAGATAATGCTACTTGGGCTGTGGAAAGGACGTCCAGATTCCGCAGCAATATTTCATCCCGGATCCGCTTGAGAGCAGTACCATACTTCATCATTATTCACCAGAGGCGAATGTTCCGACCCCAGGAGAATTGATGGGGATTCAATCAAGACTTGAAGAAGAGTTCCGAGTAGGAAAATTAATGCTTGAGTGGGATAAGATTAGATTAGACTAGTCTTTTTTTATTACTTTTTCTTTTTTCTTGCTGATTAGAATAAAACTACTAAGAAGATGAAGGAAAAGATCTATTTTTTTCCGAAGAAAAGTATGAAAGAAAAAATCTAAATCTAACTATTGGATTTTTTGAGAATTTTTTTGGAAGAATTTAGGAAATTTAGCTTGATACCAAATTTGACGCAGGACAGAAGGGGAAAACTAGGATTTGTGGCAGGACTGGGAAAATTAATGTAGGATTTTGTAGAAATTGAGAAAAAGAAAATTTAGGCTCCATACCTAAGTGAATTGCTCACCACTTCATGTATCGCACATAAAGATTTAGAATTAGAGCTCGCACCCTGGAGAATTATTTTCCCCACTTTATGTTTCGCATACAAAGATTTCAAAAAAAAAAAAAAAATCAAATTTAGGCTTTCAAAATTATCAATAGTCAATGATTCAAAAAAAAACCATAGAAGTGTATTTATACCTAAAAGTCACGTGCACTACTCGTGTCCTAATCATAAAAGAACTTCTCAGTGGAATTAAGAATATTAATAAAACAAGAACAATGTGCGTATCATATCATCTACACCTGCATAGATATCAATTTACTAGATAACATATAAATTATCAGTAAGTAAATATTTTTAAGTCAAAGAAATCACAAAACGAGAAAAGCAACCACAAATTCACATATTCTATTGTTAAACAAGTCTCAAGATCACGAGGCTTAAAAATCACAAATCATAAGACACAAGGCACAAGCTACTAATTAATAATTATCTAAATAAGTCAATAAGATAAACATCTAAGATGAATAGTTTCTAACAATACGACAATACCAAACGAGTGTCCAAGATCTAAAATAAACAAAAATATAAAATAAAACGACATTAAAAGTTGTAAGACTAAGAAGTTATAAGACGTATAGCTCAAAATAACATGTATGACATGTTAAACTACTCATCATTTATCTTCATCTCCCAACTCAAACTCTTCTTTCTCCTCCTCATAACACCCATAATCTTTTTGAACATTCTCTTCCTCATTCTCCTCATCCCTGAGCCAAATTATTCCTCTTCTGGCTCTGGCTCCAGCTTTTCCTCTTCGAAGATGAGGCACCAACACTTGTGATCACGGACGTCTTGCCATGGAGTAGAACCTAGACGTACTCGGCGAAGTTGATCTTGTGTTAATAATAGGGTCCTCGCTCACATAACTTCCGCAGTACACCACAAGTTAAAATCATATATCATGCACCAAGTCATTCTCTGCATTGTTGCCTTCACCAAATTTTTCCCAGTATCCATCATTGCTCTCATCAATATCATTTAGTGTAAGAGGATCAATCACATTCCTACAATCATACCTCTATTTTAAAGCTTAGTTATAATACACCAAGTCTTTGAGCCTCTCATGCTTCAATTTATTCTTCTTACTATGAATCTGCAATTTTGATGGATTGAAATAAATGCTATTGAAAAGCCTTCTTAGAAGAATCTTTGTGTCAAGGAAACTGAAACACATATAAAATACAAACATTTTTAAATGACTTTAATATTTTCAGTTTACCTGCTCAAATGTACTCTAATTCCTCTCACAAGCAGATAAACTACATGTAAGACTGGGAATCTATATGACAAGCCTTTGCAAGTTTGAAGCAGATTTGCCATATAATTACCACCAATTAGTATTATATATAGAAAAATAAGACATGAGTATAAGAAATTAGAAACCAACATTTTTATTTTCTTATAAGACTAAAATACTAAAATTGATGTATTTTTAACCTGAATATTTCTTCTTTCGATTTCTAATAGCAATATCAAAGCCAAAAAGACCACCTGCTTTCTTATAGATATTAATGTGTCGGTTAATCTTTTTTGATCCTCCAAAAGCACTATTTTTTGGATGATCTTATAGAGACCACTCATAATCTCTTCATCCATAAATTGTAGGGATGATCATAAAAATATTGTGGATTGAAATAGTATCCAATAACATGCACTGTTCGGTAGCTGAATCTCTCATGTTCGAATAATGATCCAAAAGCACTTTATACTTCGCTCATCCTCACCAAAAGCCGCCATAAGATCCTCTTTAGCTCTATCTACAGATTTATCTATAAATTCATAGATGTATCTCATTGTCGACTTCTTCTCACTATTCACAGCCTCAACACTCAAACCAAGAGAGTCTTTAGTTTGAAAACATATGCAACATTGTTTAAAAAAAGTTCATCCAACAATTTTCTTAATTAGCAGCTTTTCTCTTTTGCTCTTTAGCTCGTGTACTTTCCTTTCACTGAGTTAAGATGAATATCTTCCTTAACTTCACTTCTTACTTATGCAAACTTGACAATATTGTATGATATGACAAAGCGAGTAACACTGATCTGAGAAGCTTTGTTTTGCCTGTCTTCTTTCTCGTCGGCATCAAAACCCAACTATGAGAATGAATGTAGCCTATCACCTCCATGACGCGAGTTAATGTCATTTTCACAATTGGTAGTTTCCCCGATGTCTTTAAGCATTATGCTAATGCAATGAGCCGCACAAGTGTTCAAAATATGTGGAGATATTTTGCCTCTAAGAAGGACCGAGAACAACAAATTTTAGAATTCATTCAACATTCATTGTCTAGCATATCAATAAAAAATCGAGTTTACAAAATGTAACTTTCAAATGTAGATTTTTACCTGCTAGCTTGAGGCTAGATGGTTATCCGTGACAATTTGGATGATATTCTCAACCTCAATCTCTTGAACCACCTTATCCAAATTTTCAAACATTGTCTCATTGGTTTTGATCTCAATGGAAACATCAATTGATTCAATAAATCATGATCCAAGAGGACAATTTACCAAGAAATTAATAAAGTTCGATCCTTCCTGTCACTCTAACCGTCAGACATCAAAGAACACCCTCTAGCAACCCACATTTTCTTATGTAGTTGCATTAATCCCTCAATGTATTTCATTTTTTTCTTAAGAGGCGCCCGCAATTGGTGGTAAGACGAAGGTGGCAAGTGTTACCCAAAATATCCTCGATTTCAACATTATTCTAAAAGATTTCAATTTGGCCGCATTAAATGCAATACATACTTGATACTAAATACGGGCAATATCTTACCACGCCCTAGCAACTTCCATATTTGTCAAGACTTTCTTTGATGTTTGTTTACCTCAACATACTTCCCTCATCTTTGGCCACTTCTAGCGTCGGGACAAAAGCAAAAAATGCATCCATAAGTCCCTCCTCCTCTTACTCAAAAACACCACCAACACTACTGGAGCTCATGTTGCTTCTCATTGATGAGACCTTACTAGTTGCACTTGTTGCATGGGCTTTTTTTTTCCTAATGATGCTTGTCAATCCCGAATTTCGACATCCTCTTCCTCATCAATTTCTAGCATATCTTCCCTATCATCGAAATCTGGTACGTATTCACCTAAACTTTGTTGTCGCCTATTACTCGCTTCTCTTCATATGCCTGGTCGTTCTTCTTTCACCTCATCGGGACTCTACAACAAAGAGTGATGTTCTTGTGCTTCTTTATAGTGCCAATTAGATGTTCTTTTGCCCTTGTAATCTCACCTTCGATATCTGGCCACAAAAAGTACACTAGTGCTTAAGTGTACCGGGAGGATCAACCAAAATGGTGTGCTTCCACGTTGGATCCTTCTCATGCTCTCATTCATATTTGTCAAATATCTTCGACCTACACATCACATAGATGATGGATCACATTACCAAGACGATCCAAGATTCAAAACGACAATGAACAATAACAAATACTATATTTCATCAAGTGTTCTAAGTTCAAACTTCTAAATCATAATTATTTCTTGATAGCAGACAGTAGCAAAAAAAGCAGAAGCAACAACAAAGAGAGAGAAGAAAAAGCAGTATGCTACAACAAAATAAGAGAGAAAGAAAGCAGCAGGCTAGCAACAGCAGCCAATAAGAAGCAACAAAAGAAGCAACAATTAACAACAGCATAAGAGAGAAGAAGAAGCAACATCAGCAGCATACAACAGAAGAGAAGAGAGAAGCAGCAGGAGGCTAGCAACAACAGCAGAGAAGCAGCAGCAGTAGACATAGTAGCAGAGAAGCAGCACCAACAACAGGCGGTAGAAGAAGAGCAGAAGAAAATAAAGAAAAAGAAAATACAAAATCTATAAAAATAAAATTCAATTACTCATCACTGGAAATAATTGTCGGAGAGAGATTCACGCCTCCACATCGCCGGAAATTACTCGTCATGGGGATCTCTCTTGGAAGATCTCGTCGTCACTGCAAGACGCAGAATTGGGCCTAGCGTTTCTTTTGGCTGTTGTGGGGAAGGGATAAGGTTCTTTTCTTTTTCTTTAAGAAAAGTGGGTTTACCCGCTATATCAAATCTGGACCA
This sequence comes from Agave tequilana, assembly GCA_038442645.1. Classification (NCBI taxonomy): domain Eukaryota; kingdom Viridiplantae; phylum Streptophyta; class Magnoliopsida; order Asparagales; family Asparagaceae; genus Agave; species Agave tequilana. Next base: position 6,277 of record JAVJIF010006875.1, read on the forward strand.
AAAAACACAATAGCATTATGAGGCACGCATCTTGCGCCTCGCGCGAGCGCAGTCGGGCGCGCGCCTGGCATCAACTATGTGCCTCGATGTCGCTAATGCGCACAAGGTTGTGCCTCGTTTCGCCTCGCGCCTCGCTCGCGCGCCTCGGTGTGATATTAAGATCACTAGAACTCCTATAAGAAATCTCTTAATCATAAAATAACTCTAAAAAATAAAATCCCAATCAAGATACCTTCACATTGTGGCAACAAATCACCTGAAGGGAACTTAGAGGCTGTCATGAGGAAGCACATTGAAAATTTTGGGGATCTCAAAGTTCAGCGTTAGTATAGAAGGATTTTAGGTTGGGATTTCAAAGCTCTTTATTTGTCAGGAGGGATTTTGAAACACGTTGTAGGTTAAAGCTGCGCTTCTTCTCCACTCAAGTGCTGCACTATATATTATCCAGACCTAAAATTGCCCTCCCAATTCAGGATATACGGGTGTTTCTCATAACCTCTTCTCAAGTCAAAGGACACAAGTGTTCCTTAAAACCTCATAGCTTCTTCATCCTCCCCCTCCCTCCCCCACTACCCATCTCTCTCATGCCACAGGATACAGGACACACTGCTGTTCTCTCTCTTTCCCCTTTTGCTTGGCCTTGTCTGGCTTCCAGCATTCAGTTCCCACCTGGCGATAGCTTCCAGTGGCACTCGGGTGCTGGGGTGTGGGATTTTAGCAATTCTGGGCAATTTTTCGTCATTGACATAACCTAAATCTTTCTTTGTCTAAAATCTGGGAGATTCTGAATTTTTCATGGTAATCCAAACACAGTGATGATGTTGTTGCTCGAATTCTTGAATATTTAAAAAAACCCTAATCTATTAAAACTGTGTGTATTGTGCTGAAAGTAAGCTTTTTACAAATCCACAAAAATCGATTTCCTTGTGTCTTCCATTCCTTGTATATTGTTAATATTTTCACTGTTTAAGATCTTAAATCTGAGCTTTGAATTCTTAGTCTCTATGTCTTGGTTCTAAGCAGTAGTTGAATCCCTACATCTGAGGCTTTGAATGAAAGGACCTGAGTGGCATTCCTGCCACGTGAATTTGGGCTCAGTGAGCAGTTTGCACCATGCTATATGAATTTTCGTCTCAGCCAGTAAACAATGGATATAAAGACAAAAGAAAAACCTTTCTTCTTCTACATTTTTTACTCACCGGGCGTATTGGATTCATGGAAGTGGGAGGAAAATAGAAAGTATGAAAACTTATTTCTCACTTTCCTTGTTTGTTTTGAACCGGAAATGGGAAATGGAAAAACCCTTTTTCCTTTTCCCTTTTCCCTTTACATCTTCCTATTACACTGCCATTTTCTCACTTCCAGGGTGTTACAGTTAATTTTGTAGTTATGTAAATCTCACTTGTAAAAAGTTGTACGTTAATACATTAAATTTTGATGTCATGTAAATCCAACTTACAGTCCAATTACAATTCAAAAACATCACTTTAGAGATAATATTTAATTTAATATTATTTTGTGGTCAACTTTTTCACTTCCACTTCTAATACTAACCAAACACCAGAAAACAAAATATATTTTTTCACTTACACTTCCACATTACAGCCAAACACCGAAAAACTTATTTCCATAAATCCCAAATCCCCACTACACTTCCATATTTCCCACTCCCACTTCCCATTTTCCTCCCACTTCCATGAATCCAAACATGCCCACTCTCGAAGAGCAAATAACTGAAAGTCTGAACAAAATGAGAGATAAAGAGAGCTTTAGAAATGAAGAATAGAAGAAAAATTAAGCCCTGCATTTTTTGGGTAAATTTTTTTGAGAAAATTTGAGCCCAGCACTTGATTTGGCAGTCAGATGATGATATGCAAGGAAAACCCATCATAGAACTTGATGACAAAGCTCATTCAGATTAGGTAATTACCAATTTGTTTGAGCGAATAATCGGAGCTGCCGCTTCCCTCGTTTCTGCCTGTGGACAACCAACCACTCTCCTGATGCAGATTAGTTACCTCTCCAGCAACCAGCCTCCAATGAGTCACTAATCAGGAAGCAACCAGATAGATATGTTCTTCCCCCCGATTAGTGGGATGTTTCTCTGTGTTGTTTTTTTAATTTCCTTCTTTTATTTTCCTCTTACTTGATCTGATATTTCTGGTGCAGGTTATATTTCTCTTTACTTTATTTAATTTTTTTTTAAATTGCTGTTGCTTTTATGGGTTTCCTATATTTCTCCTTTTCCTATAGTTCTATATTTCTTTTTTGCATATGCTTTCCTTTTGTTCATATTTTTTGTTACTTGTTGTGGTTGCAAATTCTTTTTTCCTTTTTGGTTATTTGCTGTTGTGGTTGCAAACTATCTTTCTCTCATATCCTCTCTCTTTTTTTTCCTCTCCTCTTTTTGTAGGTTACTCCTCATTTTCTGTTGCTGTCCCCCCCACCCCCAACACCCCACCCCCAAAAAAAAAAAAAAAAAGATGTGTGCGTTCTTGTGTATTTCCACAACGTATAAATGTATATATGTATGTATTTGCAAGTGTTAAAACCTATATGTGATTCAATAAATTATGAGATTGTGTGTGAAATTGACACAATGATATTTCACTAACAATTTCTCGTATTCATAATGGTGCTTTATATAAATCTCTTTCATTGTTACTATTTGGGGTCTAAGGGTAGGATAGAATCTTCTTTATATAAATGAAAGATAGTAGGAGATTATAGTAATACCTTTATTTGCTATACACTCTAATACTCCTTTCAAGTTTGAGCATAGATATCAATCACACCCAACTTGTTACAAAGACTACAAAATATTTCCTAAACAAAGTTTTCCTAACTAAAAAAAATTATAAAACAAATAAAAATTGAAATCGTTGAAAACAAATACCGAAATTAATGTTGATGCCACAATGTTGAATCATTGATTTGATGTTGAAGTAGCAAACTAAAACAAGTTGAATCTCATTTGAACTACTTGCAAAGACTGCACAAAAGGTCAAATATCATCTCCTTCAATAGGGTTACGATTTAGAGATTCTAAAACTCAGTAAAAAAAAAAAGTTATGAGAGATCCCCAAACTCAATAGAAATGAAGGTTTTAGAGATTCTCAAACTCAATAAATGTGAAGGTTTTGAGAGATCTCCGAACTCAATAAAGGAAGAGGTTTTGAGACATCTTCAAACTCAACGAAACTACCAAATCCAAATAGATGGATTAAACAGGACCCATCAATGCATTCGAAATTACCCAAACCTTGAAATCAACACTTAGATCACCAAAATCGGCCTCTAAAGCAGTGATTTGGGGCCAAAAATATTTCAGCCGTGTCTAATTAACAGAATTCCACATTGTTGTTCACATGAACAATAACGTTTTCTTTTTAGATCTAAATTCAGATCAAATTAGAATTAGAACCGAGAAAAGGAAGAAAAAGATAAAAGAAGATGTCAATGATGACGCTCTTTATGACACTGATGTTGGAGGTTGATGGATGATGATGGAGGCACAGGTGGTGGTGAAGGAGGAATTTCACAATGCCTAAAGGCATCGCTTTGATAATATGTTAGGGTCTTAGGAATAGAAGACTTACCTTACAGAGACATAGCCTCTTCTTTATATGAATGAAACATAGTAGGAGGTTACAATAACACCCTTGCTACACACTCTAATAGTTACTTTTGATAAGTAATGTACATTTGTCTTGTCCAATTGATGAATTATATTAAAGCCAGTAACTACAAATATATATAAAAAAAATGCAGCTCACCTTGTACCTCTCAACTCACGCTGCAACCTGCACATTAACTACACCATACTACATACATGATAAATTGCAGATAAAGCTCGTTAAGCATAAAATGAGGGAGAACTTAGAAGATGGTTTTGAGCATGTTGAAAGAAGGCCAAAAACTGCACAAGGTAGGAAAAGGGATAACTTCTGTAGTTAGTGGAGCAATAAGGACTACATGTAAGTCTAAACAGACATGAATAAAGGCAATTAAAAAGGATATGATACTTGTTAATTTCAGCAAGTAGATGGACTTTAATAAAGCTGAATCGAAAAAGGATTCAGGTAGCTGATCCCAAAAGGGGATAAAGGATTCAGCACAAGAAGGCGTAAGAGTTAAGAATTTAGCTTTTGGAAGGAGTAAGATTATGGGTCAAATCAGGAGTTATGACGAGAGCTTTTTTACTCCCAAAATATTTAGACATCCTCTCTTTTAGAAGAAAAAGGTGGTTTTTAATGTGTGCATGCACGCACACATGCCATGCATTTGTATTGTCATTATAAGGGGGGATGATCATGTTTGGGAGAGTTGAGAGATAATGTTTGTGAAAGTTAAGAGGGAGTTAGCGTCTAATTCCCTCCTAAATCCATATCAAAATGGGGCATAAGAATTGAAGTCCAAAAATCACAAGTTCATTAACAAACACCAAGCAACCAAGATTCATCATTCACTATTCATGTGTTCATTGCAAATAATCCATACTATTCAAAAACTATTTAAAGTATGTAAGTTGTTGCTTGTTAAAGCTAATCTTTGCTGTAGATTTATTGCTTCCAATGCTGAATTAAACTTTTTCAGTCATGTGTTTTTACCATGATTTCAAATATTGGCAGATTTTGATAATATATATATATATATATATTATATATATATATATATATATATATATAGAGAGAGAGAGAGAGAGAGAGAGAGAGAGAAATGTATATCAGCCTGCGGCTGAGAGAACTCTCTCAGCCTACGGTGACATGGCTCAATTTTTGTCACCCCACTAACTTGCGGCCTGCTTATGTGAAGAAGTTAAATTACTAAATACCCCTTATGAAAAGCTACTCTTTCGGTAACTTTTCGTTATTGTTTATTATTATTTGCCCAAAAGGCAACTTTTGGACCGAACGTTGTCAGACTTAGGTTATTGTTTATTATTATTTTTCCCCCTTTTTTGCCGCTCTTTATAGGATTTAACTTATTGTTTATAAATTACAGGTTTTAATTGTTTCATTTTTTAAAAACGATTTCTTAAATATTGAATTTTTCTCTTTAGTCTATGTGGTACTGCGACGTATAACACATGTTTTAAATTTTCAGAAATGCGACCGTATTAATATTCGGTCGCAATCTTATTTGAAAATAATCTCCGGCTGTGAATTCTTTTTTTTTTTTTGGTATGCTTCTTAGGTCGCAGTCTTTAGTAAGGAGTAATATAAATTTCTTCACATACGTATAACTGCGACTTAGGTCGCAGTCTTTAATAAGAAGTAATATAGATTTCATCTTGTATTTAAATTTTTTTTTGTAACTGCGACTTAGGTCGCAGTCTTTAGTAAGAAGTAATATAGATTTCTTCTCATACGGATAACTGCGACTTAGGTCGCAGTCTTTAGTGAGAAGTAATATAGAATTCTTCTCATACGGATAACTGCGACTTTGGTCGCAGTCTTTAATAAGAAGTAATATAGATTTCATCTCTTATGCGACCTTGGTCGCAGTTATATAACTTATATTTTAGACTACAGTGATATCTAAAAAATATTTATATATATGTAATTCGTGTAATTCTTTTTTGTAGGATATGAATGTACATGGAGAAATGTCTGGAAGCTCAGATAAGTTTATAGGGAAACAGTTTCTGTCGGATATGGAAGCATACAATTTCTACAATTCTTTTGCAAGGAATAGAGGTTTTAGCGTGAGAAGAAAAGGTACAGATAAGTCACGGAAGCCTCCTTATGAGATTATTTGCAGAAAATTTTGCTGCAACAAGGAAGGTTGTTGATTAAGACTAAAGACCAGCAACTGCGACCAAGGTCGCAGTCATCTACAGTGCAAACACAAACTACTGCGACCCTGGTCTACACTGCGACCCAGGTCGCATAAGACTACAGCGCGAACACAAACTGTTACAGCGATTCTGGTCGACACTGCGATCAATGTCACAGTAATCTACAGTGCAATCATAAACAAATGCGACCAGGGTATACACGGCGACGAAGGTCGCATAAGTCTACAGTGCAGAAATAAAAACTGCGACTCAGGAATGATGAAACAAATGACGTTAAATACACTGCGATCATGGTCGCAAAACACTACATAAATATTGAAACAACAGCGACCCCCATGTCTTCAGTATGTTAAAAAAAAGAAGTTTCATATACTGCGACCAGCGTCGCATTCGTCAAATTTGAAAAGTCCAAAAAAAAATCCTGACACACATGTTTGAAAACAAAATTTTAACAACTGCGACCGAGGTCGACATAAAATGTATGAAAATAATTAAATTTAAAAAAATATTATCAAGGTCGCATACATATAAATCACTTTTTTCGAAAATACTGCGACAAACTAAAAATAGAACGAAATGAAAAAAACTTGAAAAAATTACACCTTTATTTTTGTGTTACAAATTTTTAAATTTAAAATTTATTCGTCATCTAAAGTTTCAAAATCTCTTTCTTATATGCGAACATGGTCCAAAGATTTTAAAAAAAAAATACTCAAACGGAAATAAATCTGGAAAAAATTTATAACAATTAAAATACCAAACCCTAAAAATTTTTGAAAAATATCTTTTTTCTATTACCTTTTTCGGCGGATGATTTCTTTGGCGCCATGTGTTGCAAATATATTTTTTAAAAAAACTGATCAAATTTGTGAAACAAAAGAACTAATTGGATCAAAATGATCGGGTGAAATTTTAGAGATGAAATTTTTTGAGAAAGACAACTTTTTTACATAAGGTAAAAAGATGTGACCGAGGGTATTTTCGGAAGATGCATTGTTGAGGTGACTGACATTAAATTGGGCGGGATTTTTCATCTCTTTGTCCGCCCAAATTTATGACAGGTGTCTGGCTATGATGTAGCCACGTCCTGCCGGCTAAGAAACTCTCTCAGCCTGCCGGCTGAGGTACAGTAACCCCATATATATATATATATATATATATATATATATATATATATATATATATATATATATATATATATATATCTTAGCATCGTACTAGGGTTTGAGGTGCCGATACGATATTAACTGGGGTTGATATTGCTAATATGGCTGACATTGATGATATTAAAACTAAAAATTGTTACCTGATACTGATACTAAGATTTTACACCATATTTTATGGCTTAGTCTGTGCTCCATATTATAATTTTTCTTACCTTATTTTTATAAGAAAATTAAAGCTTATAGACATCAATTGCAAGCCCGGATATTAGTATGCGAAGATTATTAATGGAGCTCGAGAAAAATAGCACGTGGAGGCCTAAAGTCCCCGAGTTTCTTGGAAAAACCATTTAAAAAGTGTTTAGAATACTGCTCACTCAACTCTGACAGGTCTAAAACACCACAAAGTGCTCTAAATATCAGATATTTTGTTCATGGCACCAAGGAAATTCCATGTCAGATGGAACAAGTCAGGAACACATAAAAAATATTAAGTGTGATCATGGATGGAAGATATATATCCTAAATGTAATCCTAAAAAGTTTAAGGCTCACCATATGTCCTAAATACCATCCACATAATGCAAATAATATTACTTAACTTTATTATATAATTGTCCATACTTTGTAGGCAACATAATATAATAATATAATGTAAGGCAATATATAAATTGATAATGGAAACTGTTAGAATTTAGAAAGTATTACTCTCAACCCTCACTACAACTTAAAGAGTTTTGGTGCACAAGCAGAGATTTTAATATGTTATTGCAACAATCAAAGTTTAATTTCCACCGAGTGCACATTTGAAAAGTGGATTTGAAAAAAAAATCATCGAGCAAAACCTAAGTTTCAGCTCATAAAAAGGGTGTTTGACTTGAGGGGGCATGTTAGAATATAAAAATATTCTCCACCCTCACAACTAAAGAGTTATGTGCACTGGCCGGGACTTTAATAAATCAAAAACACAAATTATAGAAAATGATGGAAATTAAGAAACTAATAATAAGGCAACATATATATAAATTTGTGCAAAGCCTCAACTATCACGCTAAAAGAATCAAAACTTTGCAAGGTAACTATCTAAAAGACCAAATCCTTTTAAAATCTAGATATATTCTTACCTTGACACCATGCTATCAAGCCTCTGATCTTATTATACACTTTTGTGGCTTGCTTAGCTATTGCCCAAACCCAGTTCTAGTCAACTCCTAATTTAGAAGACAAGAGGGTAAAATAGACATTGAATTCATATTGTTTGGAGGCAGTGATTGCAAAGAAAAGACAAAAAAGGACCCATGGGTTAAATCTGACATGCTAAATTTGACTTGACATGACGCATGTTTTGACTCTAAAACGACCCATGAGTTAAATTTAAGACATTGGACAGGCCGACTGACATTGAGACTCTACTAGGAATAACTAGGCATCAAATTATTATGTAATATCATGCAAGGAAGATATGCATGGTAGCCATCTAGAAACAATTTTGCGGGCTTTTGGAAAGGCTTTGATTGTGATCTTGAGTTTGTAACAAAATGACAATTACAAGGATTATGTAGGGATTCACTTCGTCCTTTTCTTTTAACACTCATTTTCCCCATTCTTATTTCCTCTTGACAGACACGCGCGCGCGCACGCACACACAAGCGCCTGAGAGAGAGGGAAACCCAGCTTGCTATTATAATTGAACCCTGGGTTCTTCTTTCTATGTACAAAGTGACAATTACAAAGATTATGTAGGGATTCACAACACAACTTCATTTTCTTTTATCACTTGTTTTCCCCATTCTTACTTCCTCTTGCTACACTGACAAAAGTGCATGAGAGGGAAATCCACTTGGCTATTATAATTGACCCTTGAGATCTTTCTGTGTACAACTAGGTGGCCCGTGTCCGAGTGAAGCACTGGTTTTGACCCTTAGTTGGAACTTGGAGGTCTTGGGACGATCGAAACACATTTATTTAGGCTCAAATTTGGTCTACCATAATGAGATAGAGTGGTTAAGAGATGCCTAACACATGAATACGTAGAACTCTGATTTGCATAGGAGGGTGATTGGAATGGGTTTGACCTCGAGGTTAACTATATATTCACTAAAACAAGGGCCCCGAAGTGAAATGAATTACACAATTATGCCTTTGTGTCCCTCTTGCAAATGCATCAATGTCACCATACTACCATACCTAAACCATCATCTTGTAGTTCTGCTGAGTCTAAGCGCACGAAACACCTCTTTGATCCTTGTTATCAATAATTTACTCGTTCTTCGTCCCACAGAAGCTAATAATTCTATTTTGATAAATCTAAATGCCTTCAAGGCAAAACCAACACTTTTTACAAATTGTTATGAGCCGATCATGAGGTCCACGATGTAGCAAATAGTTATAGATGATGCAAACCTAAGTGGTTTGTTTCCAGACGATTTGCTGGGAGACCAAATGTTAAAGCATTTTCCACTTAAGAAGACACTCAAGAGAGAGCCTTCTGGTCAAGGTTGGATATCTCGACAAGATAAGCCTCAAGGAACGGATCTAGGCCAAGATCCGTTCAGGGGCCAACATGATTTTGGGGTCTAGAACAAAGATCAAGTCGGTTTATCCAGATAAAAACGTAGCTCCAATTACCAAACTTTAAACTGATGGGGTCTGGATCTTATTATTCAAGACCCATTTAAGACAATTTCGATAAAGGCTATGTCTTATAGTATTTATACACTATATTTATGAAGTTATAACCACAGAGTTCCGATGCCCTTATTTACCGAATATTAAACCAAAAACTTATTGTACCCTAATTCTCCTCTCAATCTCTCGCACTCACACCCTATTCTCTATCTTGTACAATCTTCCATACGCCCCCCGCCTCTCCTTTCTGTCTTAGCATCCTTATTTATCTAATATTGAACTAAAACCCTATGCTATACTTGTTTCGGCCCTCTCTAAATCTCTCACTCGTACCCTACACTATGTCTCCCACAGTCTCCCACATTCCCCCCATCTCCCTCACACACATGTGGGGGTGCACTCAATGCGGCCTTCCCCTTTCTATTTTAAATTTTTTTCTTTCTTTCTTGGAATCTTGGGATAGATCACACAATGCTTGTATGGCTAAATGTTTAATTCGGTTCAATCTTGCTAGATTATTACTGTTGGACCAGATGATTAATTCAATAAATTAGATTCTTTTTTTCTTTGGGTTCATTAGTAATTATATTAGAAATTAGGAAAATAAAGAATCAAGAAATTGGGATCGAGTTGGGTATCACATTCCATACTGGATCTGGATCCACTCCTTATGGATCCATCAGGTAATCAGGTTAGATTTGGATCCCGTTATTTGTAAACAGATTCGGATTCAGAATAATCTATGCTGGATTTGATCCCACCCATTTGTATGGTTAAACACAGAATTATTGCAGAAGGATACAAATAGGATGAGCCCCAGTGATGGCTCAAGTAGGTTAGGGCCAAGAGTTTGACGCGGGAAGAGAACTTTGGCTCATGGACAAATCGACACAATGGCAATACCAATGACCTCAAAGATAATGGCGTTGAAAGGAAGCAAAATGAAGTCATAGAACTCCAAAGGACATGTGAACGTTGGACAAAGAGCTATTTCAGTAGAGAACTTGGCCTACTAGAGGTGAATAGAAAGCATGGAAGTCAACCTAGAGAATTATTAAATAGGCTGGTGGAGAAGTAGGCTTCTTGCCTTCTTGGTCAGCCTGTATGAGAAGGGAACAAGGACAAGGTAGATAGAAACTTCTCTCTAAGCATAGTATTGTTCCCTGCCAATGTGGTTGTGATTTTCTGTTCTTTCCCACCTTTGTATTGTTTAAAACCCAGGTACAAATCTGAGTGCACTAATTGTTAAGTCAAATATCAAAATGCTCACAACCAAACTTTACACATTGTATGCAGGAAGAAATTACTAGGTGATTTTTGTTATAAACCAATCATACTGCATAAAAGGGCGGCATCACGAGCCAATCAGACAGTTACATTATCACAAAGCTGCCTTACCATGAATTTCCCAAAAATGACTTCTCATGAGTTTCCTCGTTCCTGCCTCCTATGTGAGAACAATAATTTCGGGTCCACTTTTACAAAGCATTAAAAGAATGAAATGTGATGCATAATGCATTAAATTGCATTTGTTGGCAAAAATATAATTTACAAGCTTGGCAACACACACACGCGCGCACAAAAGATTAGACACTCAGAGTAGCCTAGCCGCCAATGTAATATTTGTACTATGGTTTTAGTTATTAATAAAACCACTTACCTTTCAATATGTGTGTGTGTGTGGAGAGAGAGAGAGAGAGAGAGAGGCAGACTTGTGTCCTTCTAAAAGGATTTGAGCCCGAATCCTTCCCACTCAAATTCAACCCTCCGACATTCTAATATAAGATCCACTATGTTGAAGTTGATCTATATTATTTCAAGTATCTATAAACAAAAAATCAAGTGTTTTGCATAGTTTTTTTCCCATCCATCAAGTGGCGCAAAATAGACGGCTGAAAGTAGTGAGTTGGTTAGATCTATGTCTTTAGACATATAAATTCACGATCCGGTCATTTCATTATGATCTAAACATTTAAAAAACCCTACAAACTAATTTTTTTTAGGTTTCAAATGTTCTACATCGTTATACTAACCAACTCACTATTTAGGCCGTCCGTTTTTCCCCTACTTGATGCATGGGCAAAAAGTATTTAAAACACTTGATTTTTGGTTTATAGATACCTGAAATAATATAAATCAACTTCAACGGAGTGGATCTTGTATTCGAATGTCGGATGTTGGTATTTGGGTGGGAAGGATTCCGCCTAGAATCCTTCTGGAATGACACAAGTCCCTCTCTCTCTCTCTCTCTCTCTCTCTCTCTCTCTCTCTCTCTCTCTCTCTATATATATATATATATATATATATATATATATATATATATATATATATATATATCACACACATGAAAAGTAAACTCACCAGCTCTTCAGGAAATAGATCTGCTTCAATGAAGAGCCTTTGAGAAAGCTTCAGTCTTGAGAGTTGTGCAGAAAGAGCATGCAAATCCATAGAGAGATAAGGCACCTAACATTATGCACAAACATATAAATAAGATGATCAAACACCACTGTTTTAATAGCATATATGAAAATATAGGGCACCACATTTTTCATGTTCTAATAGATAAACCTGAAAGTTGAAGCATCACATGGTTTAATTGTTTAGATGATTATAATAATAGGTATTTATCTGAAGATCAACTCTCCTTTTTCTATCACTTCATTCAAAAGATAAATTCAACCATTTGACATGACAATTAAAGACCAAGGTAGCAGAAAAGTTAAGACTTGTAGTTGACTAAGACTAGGACAGTAGTGATGCAAGGCATCAGGAAACCCGAGAAGCAGTGTGAAGAAAATTTGCAAATGCCAAAACAGTTTTACAAAAATCATTCTGGGACAATGGAGCTTGAACAGGATAAACGGGCACAAATGAATTTATAAGTTCAATGGATGGATAAGAGGTGATCTTTAATCATGGTCGATGTAGGGTGATGAGCCGGTTTATTTATTGAATACCAAGCAACTAACAGCACAATACTTATTGAATACCAAGCAACTAACAACAGGCAGAAGTGAACATACATATTTCTTCAACTATTTTATTATTAGTATTTCTACTTTCATAACATAACTGCAGATTATGAACAATGTACAGAAAAAGGATAATTAAATATAAAAAGCATGGCATGCTAACACTAAAATAAATAATAATAATAAATAACACCAAGCTCAAAAGTATGCTTATGAAAGTAAAACTCAATACCTCAGAACTTGACGTGGGATCATCATCTACAATAAAGTTGTCATCCCTACACACAGACAGAAGGCCCTTTCCCCTCACAGACAGCATAGAGCTCACTCCCTGCATGAAGTCTAGAGAAAACAAAATGTGAATGGCCAAAAAAAATCTGCAAAAAACCCATGGCCAACACAACTTCACAAGAAACTAATATAATTTTTTTTTTTAGGTGTAGATCCAATCACTTCACCATTTTAACCAATTATTTTGTTGGGACGTCAAGGCAAAAAGAAATTTTCAGAAAATATCATTTTTATTTTAGTTATTGCCTTTATCCTAAAACTCTCAGGGTCAGCTATATGAATCCTTTCTTTCCAATTTTTTGTTGCTTTAGATGTTATTGATCATCAAAATATAAAGTCTACACCTTGCTTTTGATTCATATATTTTTTTTTACCAGCGTGAGACTCTGACCCATACCAGTAACCAGAATCGGAGGTAACCTGCCTTCAAGAAGCAGGTGTTTCTGATTCTCTCTCCAAATCCACTTAGAGCCTTCAGAGAGGGACTACACTTCACTTCACTAAGGCTCCCCATCAATGAGGTCTTCGCTGCCATCACTATTCTAAATATCCCCGATATAACCCGAAATTGCGCCGATATTGACTTTATGGCACCTAACCGCAATGATTTGACACATCCAAACAGATATAGCATTTTTCATCCAAAATTGCCGATAAATAGGCATGGACCCGATATATCGGCCGCAATTTCGGCGATTTAGACTCAATATAGCGTTTTACACCCAATTTCTAGTTTAGGTATTTGGGTAATTCAAGTGATGTGATAATGTGACATTTTCGAAGATTCTACACTTGGGTAGTGGTTATGGATTCATAGGCTTAATGCAAGTTATCGAGTTAAGTATATCTTAAACATATAAGTATGATGTTTTATGTAGATTTATATAATTTATGCATATATTATCTTATTGAGATGCGATTTAAAACAAGAAGATATGTATATTACAGTCCAATTTTGACATCCGATTTTTAAAAATATCCCGGATATATCCCCATCTCCGATAAATTTTTCCGGCCGATGTAGCCGTTGTGGCCGCCATTTAGAACACTGGCCGCCATCAAGGATCAGCCATAAGGCGCTTGAAGCTGATCCAACACAACCCTGCACTCCTCAGAGCAGAAGAGTATTATTTCTTTCACAGAAGCAAGGGACACAAGACCGTCCACTGCATAAGTCTCTAGTGGTACCTGTAAGAACTTGTCAGTCAAGGGTTCCTCAAAGAGTACGTTCTTACACTCGGAACAGCCGCCAGTGCAAGACAACCAAGCGCTCCACCTCCTACCCAACTGCAACATGCAATCACTTAGAACAAAGCAATTAAAGGATCTGATTCTTCCTATAAGGACAGAGAAGTATCTCAACCAGTAACACCCCATATGTTTCCTTTTAAGTCCATGTAATTTATTTTACATAATGATATAAAAATACATTTTTCTCCTAACAGTTTTCGTGCCACCCCGCTGATGGGAGTATCTCCCATCAGTCCCTAACACTTATACGTCGCGAAGTGGGAGTGTCCCCACTTGAAGATGGCAACGAAAGCACCAGTTTACGGGCTCCCTCTCGATTAGCCTATGGGCAGTCGAAACCCTCCGTTATGAAAGTGTCCCCCGCTTGGAGTCTCTGCCCCGTTGATAGGAGTGTCCCCATCAGTCCCTGACGCTTGTTCGTCCCGAAGTGGGAGTGTCCCCCACTCGAAGGCGACAACACAAGCACCAGCCAACGGCTCCCTCTCGATTAGCCTACGGACAGTCGAAACCCTCTGCTGTGCAAGTGTCTCCGTTTGGAGTCCCTGCCCCGGAGTCCCTACCCCACTAATGGGAGTGTCTCCATTAGTCTCTGACGCTTGTATGTCTCAAAGTGGGAGTGTCCCCCAACTCATAGGCGACAACGCAAGCACCAACTTACGGGCTCCCTCCCGATTAGCCCACAGGCAATCGAAACCCTCCACTATGGGAGTGTCTCCCGCTTGTAGTTCCTACTATGCTGCAGGAATTTCTCCCTCTCAAAGCCCTACCAAGTTTGCAGGTATCGTGACGGAATTAACCCCTCTCAGAGACAACAGAGCAAACTTACTGACATTTCCTACACAATCATGACTGGAGACAGAAAATCAGTGTCCCGGAGAAGCACATTCCAAAAACCAACAGTAAATGCAAGCTAGATAAGACTCAAACATAGCTCAATTTTAATCCGATCATGTCATTACATTATGTTACATCTAACGAGTATTACAAGATTTACCATTACATTTGTATTTATATTTTTGAAGAGATATATGATAGATCCAAAATCCAGATCACCGATCCACTCCCCATGCTTGTACATTCCATTATGGGAGTGTCGCCCACTCAGAGACAATAGCAAGCACCAGCCTAGGGGCTCCCTCTCGATTAGCCCACGAGCAGTGAATCCTTTACTGTGAGAATATCCCCCACTCGGACTCCCTGCTCTATTATTGGGATTTCTCCCACTCAGAGCCCTACCAAGTTCACTGATCCGCTAATGAGAATACTCCCATTCAGAGATGACCGTGAACCCAAATCTGTTGCTGGGATCTCCCCCACTCGGAGGCCAAAAGTTTGCAGAGACTGCTACCCCCACTCAAAAACAACAACGCAAACTCTCCAAACTGCTCCCAATCCAACCAACCATACCAGATGTAGAGACCAATACTCCGAAAAAACATGGTCATACCAATTCCAAAAGCCAATGTTAAAAACAAACCAGGCAAGATCTAAATATTACTACTTCCATTTCAAAAGTTATTTCCAAAGATATTTTCATTCTGAATATCGTTCCATTAAATTTATTTGATTACATCTAACAAGAGTAATACAAGATATTTCATTACATATGTGTTTACAATCTTTGAAAAGAAATACAATATTTCCAGGCCCAGATGCTCCAGTCCTACTACCATTAACAAGCCCCAAACGTTGAACAATAAAGATTTGCTCATCAGAGTGCCTCTCAGGAGTAGTCATTCATCTTCATCCATGTCGTGTCTCTTGAACAGGCAATCCTATGCCTCCATCTCCGCATCTCTACAAGGAGCAAAATAAGAACTCCTGGGAAACTCTGGAGAGCGAGACAATAGCTCTCCGGAGACAAAATCTTGCAAGACATCCAAGAAGGTGATGGTATCACATCCCTTGTGAGGTATTCAGAGGAAGAGCTATGAGCTCCAGGGTGAGAAGCAATTCACTGGCGTACCCAGCCAATGAGCTCCCTCTCCTTCCTTGTACACGCCAACAGGAAGGTCGTTAATGGCCTCAAGGTCAAAGCTTGCTCGTCCAAGAACAAGCAACCTAGAAACAAGGTTGCCCGATAGGGGTGCCACCGGATACGGATTATCCGCGGATATCCGCATCCGAATCCGCCTCCAATTCGGATACGGATATCATTTTTTCACATCCGTCAATATTCGTATCCGTATCCGTATCCGAAAGGTAGGTGCGGATACGGATATGGTAAAAGTAATATCTTATTCGTATCCGATCCGATATCCGAATGTTGCGTGCTTCATAATGATATCGGTATGGAGAAGACTATTTTTCAATAGAATAAGGTATTAAATTTTGATATTTTGAGTTGGTGAAAAAGTAATAGTGAAAAGTATTCGATTCTTGCAAGAGCACCATATGATATTTTGAGTATTTCGACGTCAACCATGTCATCCGAATCGGCATTTAGCACCGGAGGACGTGTAATCTATTGTTATAAAAGTCAAATGACAATAAATACGATGAATGTATTGATATGTACACAATAATATCATAGTATGTATCACATTTAATATTGTAGTAGATGAGATAAAAAGTAATATAAGTATTTCTGTTTAATTTATCTTTAACCATATCCATTTTTAACATATCCGATTAGTATCCGCATCCGATCCGTTAATATCCGATTTATATCTGATATCCGATTTTGGCGGATACGGATATCATTTTTTCACATCCGCCAATATCCGTATCCGTATCCGTATCCGAAGGTTGGGTACGGATATGGATATGGTAGAGATAATATCCGATCCGTATCCGATCCGATGGCACCCCTATTGCCCGATCCAATTGAAGCAAGAATCATACCTGTTCTCGATGAGAACACCCTGTCAAGGCGACTATTGCGTCGTTCACATCAACTAATGTGACGCACCAGCCAAGCCCTCTAAAAGAGAGTTTGGTCACCACTTCTTCCTCCTCCCTCTCCTTCCTATATCTGATAGATAGAAAAAAAGAAGACATGCGGTGCAACAAGAAATGAAGTTAGGGTTTCAAAGCAAAGGTTTTTGAAGAAGACAAAGAAAATGACTTTCTCCCACAGATCTTTCCCTCTTTATAGATGGACGAGAAGCCAAACCGCCTCTAATTTTAATGTTCAATCCTTGAAAAGTTGGCCCGCAATCCCGATATTTTCGATCAACAGTAAAGGCAGAAGATCAACTATCACCGTCAAACCATAAAACCCTACCATCCCAATCATAATGACGCCAGGATTCGAAGAGATGCAAGGCATAACCTTCCAGCAGCTCGATGTGACAACTGGCAGTCAGCTATGCAATCCCCAATTAATTCCAGAAGATCTACTTAGATCCAAAGAGATTCTTAGAGATCACGCACTCCTCTGCCTGCAAGCGTCATAATGAGTTTTAAGGCATTAATAACCCATCAGAGTATCTTCGTTTTCCTGACTTCCCTTTCGCAGACTTCGACAAATAGGGAAGTGGGGGCGCATCTGTAGAGGTCAAAATTTGACTCGCATCAAGATGATGACACATGTTCAAGCTACCGAATGCTTCCCCGAGAAATCTACAACTCTAGAATCTATCACGGAGCCTCCGCCACATCCGTCCTTCCTAAGGTCACATTTTTCCGTCCCAAAGATCCTTCCGTCTCTGAGCTATCCTCCATCCTGAATATGTCCTCAGTCCACAGCCGCACTCCACCACTCCAAGGTATTTATCTTTCCTAGGTCTTTCCCGTTCCAAAAGTCTCCAACCCCAAGTTAGAAGCTCCAAACATCAGTCCACCGAGATCTTCGCCTACCGTTACGCAGCTCCAGCCTCCCCACGTTCATAATGTGTAATACCTCTTTCAGCGCGGGTAGTTACGAACAATATTGGATTCTCCGGCCTGCAATCCCAATCAACCAGCGCCAGCAATCACAGTCGTTACAACAAATTCAGTACGTGCAGATCGTGCAGTTATAGCAGTCCGTCAATTTCGCCTCCATGCCAGCATCCCTGTCAGGTATACATGATCCTTCTTCTCCAAGAAGAAGAGAATCGTTTCCCTAATCCTCAGAGCACACACATATACCATCACACTAGCAGTTCTCTGTGCTAGTCCATCCATCCACTAGCAGTTTCATGTGCTAGTCCATTCACTACATTGAAAGTTTACTTGATCCAGTTCACCATCACACTAGCAGTTCCCCGTGCTAGTTCACTCTTCCACTACACCGGCAGTTTCACTCTGTCGGTCCTTAATATTATTTCACTTACTGATTCTCACAAACGAGGGTCTTAGGCCGACATCACACCGGTACTCCTAACGTGAAAAGTATCTTTTCTTGTATGTGTACTGACAGGTATCACTCGGGGAGCGCCTAAAATCGCTTGTGGTAGGTTCGACCCATGGTAAGCTAGTTTTTATCCACCGCATTCATTAATTTAGCCCATTCTGTCTAATTCCCTCGTATAAATAAAGAGGGCTGGAAGACATCACATCTCTGTAAAATGAGTATGTCATGTCCTCACGCTTTGCTACAGAAATTACACAATGGGGCACATAAAATATATCTAGTCACAAACAGATCATACCCTAACAAAATTAGATTCAAATATATTTTATGTGCCCCCACAATTTTTTCAGTCACAAACAGATCGTACCCCTAACAAAGTTACCATTTTGCTTCATACCCAATTCACCAAAACACGATTAAATCACAAAAAGCACAAAGAAACAAGAAGTTACCAAAAGAAAACTCATCATCGAAGAAGGAAGAGCCCTGAGACCCACTGGGGCCAAAGTCCTTGGGCTGAGACCGAGCCTGCTCTATCAAGAAACCGAAGTCTGCCCCCTTGCTCTTAGGGGCAACCTCACCGTCATCAGGCTGTTTAATGCCAAGATTGGTATCAGCTCCATCACCGCCGGCATCATCGTAACGATCCCAATTTGAGGGCAGGCCTCGATGGGTGCTCGCTGACTTGTCTCCTGTGGCCGTTGCCTTCTTCTTGTGGGCGATGGCAGCAGGAGGAAGGTTGGTCCTTCTTCCATGCTGGGTGTGGCTTCTCTTGGACTTCGCTGAAGCTTTGGGGTCCATTGTTTTCGAGTCCACTTCTTTCTTTTTTTTTCAATTGAGAGAGAGAAGCGGAGACCAATTTGGGTTTTATCTGCAGCAGTTCAGTTGTTAGGGTTCGGTTGTTCGGCTTGCAGGGCTGTTTGGTTGTTTGTAATCGGAACCGCAATTAGTTTCAACTATGAGCCTGTTTAGTTAACGGTGGAAGTGAGGAAGTAAAGAAGTGAAGAAATGGTAATAGTTTTCTTTGTAACTTGAGAATTAGTTAGTAAGTTTTTTAGTGTTTGGATGTTGTTAGAAAGTGTGATTTGAAAAATGTTATGTCTTTTCCAGTGTTTGAATGGTGATGTGAAAGTGAAAGAGGAAAAGTTGACTACAAAATAATATTAAAATAAAAATTAATTAAGAAAAATAAAAAATGGACTGTAATTAGAATGCAAATGAGATTTATATGATTAAAAAATTAACTGTTTTGTTACAAATGAGATTTACATGACCACAAAATTAACTGTAGCACTCTGGATGTGAGGAAATAGTTGTGTAATAGAGAAAAGAGAAAAAAAAAAATAGTTTTCTTATTTTCCTTTTTCGGTATTTAGATAGATATGAAAGTGAGCAATTACATTTCTACATTTCTTTACTTCCGCCCACTTCCTTGCAACTAAACATGCCCTATACTGTAAATAAGAACTCAGTTGTTTGTTTTAATATAATTAGAGTTGCATGTAATTTTAATTTCAATAGTTAGAGCTACATTTTTAGAGTTTTTTTTGCTTACAGTTAGAACTGTGATCAAATTGATTATAGATATAATAAAAAAATAAAAATGACATCATATCAGCTTTTTTCATCAACTTCTTTGCATATACAGTATAATCGTGCATTAAAGTAAATAATTAGCTTTCATTTCCTATGGTTGGACTACAACTTTAAGTTGACAAGCCCAATACATGACCTCGACCCAGTGTTCCAACTATAAGAATAAAAGTTATATGTAGTTGGAGCTACACTGTAGTTTCAAGTACATCGAAACAAAGTAAGAGGTTAAGGAGGATTAATCCCTGTTAAATCTAAGCAACCTTTTTTGAGTTGCACAAACACAAAAAATCATAAAAGGGATTTTTAAAAAAAAAATCATATAGTGGAGAAATAAAGTTTTCGCAAAGAAATAAAAACACCTTGACTCACGAACCACTAGTTGTTTATTCAAGTGATCAGTGATCACCTACGCCATGAACTGGATCTGTTATATAATATGTCTATCGTGTGCAGTGCTGCAAATTTAATTCGAGAATCCTTTCAATTACTTTGGATGAAACTCTAGTTTAATATTTGAAAATCCTTTCACTATTTTGCTTTCCATAAAAAAGAAATAGTTCTTTTTGGGAGTGTAGTGGTTAGTTTTGATCTCCTTGAAATCATGTGACGTATTGATTCAGCACCAAACAGGCGAGCGTGCACGCTTATAGAACCTTTGACCGGGAGAGACCCCATTCCAATCAAACCCCAAGTGGTTCGTATAGTTAGAAGAAGGATACAAAATCAGTTGTGAGAATCTTCATCTCTAAGTCAAATATTCATTTGAACTCGGCAATTACAGCTCGAGGACAGATGTGGGATCAACCACATCTATAGCTGGACACAAACTATCAGATGAAGATAGATTCTCACCGAACCAGTTTAAGTCTGAATGTTCAGCTCTAACTGTCACTAAGATAAGCGATTAAATATTTAAACAGAGCTGAACTCTGCAATTTATCTAAACAGATATTAATTATATAAATAGTAGAGCCTTTCCAATATGGAGAGGACGATCTTTTGAATTCAGAAGCCCTACCACACAAGAGAATTCCTGATGTGCTTGCGATTGTTTTCTGTGATTTAATTAAATTCATCCCCAGTATTTTGATGCATGGACTGATTCCATAAGAATTAGCCACGACAGTGAGTTATGTTTAATTTTCACTATCAAAACCCACTAATGGAAAAGCCATAAAGAACATGGAAAACGAGTTCTGTTAGAAACATGAACCCAGTGTTCTTTTTTTCTTTTTTACAAATTATGAATTTGAGTTTTATAAAATCCTATTTTCAGAAAATCCACGAGTAACCTTTCTCTCTGACGTTAATCCATAGGCAAGAAGAAGGATCTTGGAAATGAAGTAGTTTTATGCTCTTTTTTCTAGCATATTTTCCCCCATCATCCACACTTATTTCAGTATCAAGCTGGATTGATGTTTGGTTACTGCTGTTGAAATGAATAACAACTATCTTTTCTTTTTTGTTAAGATGGTAAGATAACTCTGTCCAAAGTAACAACTTATTAGAAATGGAGAGAAGAAATCTTGGATAAATTGCTCCCAGTTTCTGCAAACTGCGGTCTATAATGAACAGAGTGTACCTTACAGATGATCCTCTGTTTCATTCACTTTTACATTTTAGAAGAACAATGGTACAAGCAGACCCAGGCATATCTCAGTTTAAGGTCTAGGATCAGCTAGAAATGCTTTGATTTGTGTTGATAGTAAGAAATGCTCCGTGATAATTTGTGTAATATGAGCTGAGCACCATGCTGGGGATGAAGAGTTATGACAGTGTAAGGAGCACTGGAGTAAGACGTCGAAAGCTCAAACTTAGAAGTGTTGCAGAGTCATGCTCAGATCCATCTTAGCTTCTATCATTGCAGAGCTCTGACCTATGCAGACTTGAGGATGCCAACCAAACGGGAAGAAGGCCACTTGATCTTTGATGCCTTTGAAATGCTTCCTGAAAATCTCTCAGGTTTGAACTGGTGAGCATGTTCACCCCAGTATCCTGGATCATGGTGAATGAAGATTATTATGTAGGGAGAATGCAACCCCTTCGGGGTATGTGATCCCCCAGTCCCATTGTTTTGTAGGTCTCTTCTGATTGAGGAGAAGCACTAGTGCGTACAACCTGAGAACCTCATTCTAAATCACAGTCACCTGCCACATGCATGTCAACTTATTTTAGGCGACATATATAACATTTTGCTAAAGTTCAATATGTGATATGCTACATTTAAGAGAGAAGGAAATCTAAGTGATTAATATCCCAAGGCATCAAATTAGTGAAAGCGCATTGGAACTATCAAAGGATAACAACCGGAATGCTAACCCAGGAAGCAAAGATGACTTGAAGTAAGTCCCGCATCCACATCCAACATGACACAATGACACAATACGTCCCCGACACAGGTTGGTAAGCTATGTCTGTTTTAGAATAAACCAAAACACAGAATTCTAGCCCAATAGGGACAGAAACTTCAAATGTGTCATGTGTCCATATCCACTATGTATCAGACACCAACCTTTGCAGATTTGCACAAAACTTTCCTAACATGTGGGGGATACACCAAAGCCATGTCGATTTTAGAATAACCAAAAAATTGTGTTAGAGCTGTGTTGGCTTTAAAAAATTTCTAACGATTGTGTGCCAGACGCACAGACCATGTCCAACTTGACATTTGAAAAATCCTTTGGTATAACACTTTCCAAACATTTGATGCAGAGATCATTTTAGCAGAGTCTAAACACCTCCAACAACGTGACATGCATGATGGGCTTGTTATAATTCAGGTACTGGATTGGACTTTCAGATATCTTTTTACTGTTTGAGATAAAGATCAATAGATGTTGCTTATTAGGTTTAATTCTGGTTTCTCCTTATGTCTTAGTTAAACATGCCATTCTCGAGTTAGTAGCTTGCTGCTCCTTTTTACCAAGACCATGCACGTCCACACACACGTGCATGTGAACACCTTTTGTTTTTTTGGGCCTATCAAGAGAGGAAAAGTTCTTAAATCAGCAAAAACTTGCCCTATCCTATAGTTTAGCTTCCTCAGTTTGGAAGATTTACTCAATGGTATTACGAAAGAAAAAGCAACTTAAACATTAGGACAAGGAAAAATGGTGATGAATAAATGCTAATCTAAAAGTGAAATGAAACATCCAAAGCAAGTGAATAAAATACTCACAATCTTCAAGCAGCTCAGGCCATCAATAACTGGCTTACTATTTCCAAGGACTTCCAAGACCTCTTCTATCATGTGGACCTGCTAGCTAGGATGTATACTCAATAACCATTGTCCATGCCAGCAATACTGAAGTGGTCTCTTCCCCTGCAAAATAAAATAGCTTACATTCTTCAGTGACATCTTCAGTACTCATCCTCAGTTTCAAGGATTATCCATTTTCTTCATTCAGATTGGATTCCAGAAGCAGGGCCAGTGGATCATCAGAATCAGCAGCTCCCTTTCTTATAGACTTTTCCATCTTTCCAGTCGTACCTCTTAACAGTGCTCACACCTCCCTATAAATTGCCTTCATTCTCGTGTCATTCTGGGCGGGCAGAAACCTGCATAACAGAAGATGATAAGGAACATTAAAGTTTTCTAGTACAATTTCCTGATTTATTTATTGCTTTTGGATTGAGATAATAGAATAGTATCAGAGAGTCTACAGTTGGATCATTTATCATGTAAGTGAAATTATACAAAGACTAAATGTTAATTTGCAATGAGTTTACCTATGTTTTTGCAGTACATGAGGGTCTAGGAATATTGTAGTAGATGTTATCTTGCAATGTATTCTATTCACCTATCTTTTTATCTTACATTGACACATATATGAGATACGAATACAATGAAACGGTATAAGGATACCGCAGATCCTAGATATTTAGGAGACAAATACATCATGGAGATGAAAACACATATGCATAGATATATTAGTAAATTAACAACGAAAAGACAGTATAAGACAATCAAATGGAATATTATAGCCATCCAGATAAGAAAATAAGCTTCTAATTTATGTAAGTCAGATTTTAAACGATTAGGATACAAATACACCGTGGATATAGATTCAAGATGCATAAATATATTAGTATATAAATGATGAGAGACGGTCAAATGAAATATTATAGCCAGAGGCAGATATGAAATATAAGTTTTCTAAGTTATATAACTCAAGCTATCCGACAAACCATTATCCTTTATATGACTATACCCTTTACCAAGGAAGTGGGAAAATTACATAAATGCATCTATGAGATATAAATTAAATTGAATTTTGCACCGTATATTCATTGCATTAGAATATTAACATCTTAGTCACTGATAATTGTTCAATACATCTGTAATTCAACACAAACTTTAAGATACATCAAACAGGGTAGCCACTGAATATTCCGAATGTCCAATCCGTAATGTATAAACATAACTCTCCTTTATAAAGTATCCTTGCACCTCTCCTATATGAAATCATAGGCACCTCAAACTTGTTGAAGTCTTCAATATGGTTAGTGAAAATCAACCATATATTTTTTTTTACCTAACCTAGTTAGATGACACAGAAAAGATTTGGATTATCAAGTGTTGGTTGGACACAGTCATCACACATCAAAGAATATTTTAGGTAATGTGGCACTTATACAAGATCTGGAGTTTGTCAGGGGATAACCATGTTTACACGACCATAAAATTGTCATATGCTGAGGAGAAATGTTTTCGGAGTAACAATCGAGGGCAAGATGAACGTTCTACCAGAAATACCACACAGCTAGGTGACCCAGGTCACGTTATTTCCTCTCTTTGTTCTTCCAAAAGAGTTAAAACTATTTTTACAAATTTTTACCCAAGGAGCACAAGCTTTAAAAAAAAGAAGAAGAAAGAAAAGAGGTGGAAAAGAGAGGTCTATCCTGTTTTGTCAGTTTGCAGGCTGTATAAAAGACCATCATAGGATTCAAATACAAGGACTAGGATGAATCTATAAGATAGAGATGCCAAAGACTAATAGAAACCCTTATTGGACTGAAATTGAATTTATCTTCTAATCAGAGTTCTATTCCAAATAGAATTCATAAAATATACTAGTAATTTTTTATTTTATACTGAAACCACCTGTTAGCTGACAAAAAGTTAGCTGACACCAAAAAAAGAAAGAAGCCGAACAACGAGAAATTTATGTCTTAAATCTCTTATCTGTTTCAGCACACTTTTACCATCAGAACTCTTCGCTTTCACCTTCCTATCTCCTCCAACATTCATTGTACTGTTGTACACGAGAGTGATTTTTTGAGCAAGATACTTCATTTAAAGTTGGCGCCGAGACAAATTCTTGATATTTGATGACATCTTCCTCTCTTTCACTTCTTTAATTTACCTACCTGTAGGTATTTCAGTGATAAACCTCAATTGCATTTATTCATCGCTGTTCAGGGTTTAGCCCATTCTTGATTTAATTTCTTTCATGATCTTAAGTTGGTAGGCATCAATAGTCTTGAGTGTGGTATTTTAGTTGTTGTAACTTCTGTTTGAAAACTGACACTTTTTTCACAGATTTTACATATGGCTGTTAGCGTTTATATTGACTTTGATGCTTTTGATATACTTCACGTTTGGGAACGGTATGGCAATTTCATGATAAATAATTAACCCTCCAATTCTAATTTCAATCAAATAGAATTAGAGTGCACCAACTATCTGATCCTAGGTTTCATGAATAAAGTAGATCCATAATTGTCTTCTTAATTACAGTATGTGTGGTGGATTCCTTGTTTACATATTATAACATGAACTTAAGTAATGAAATCCTTGCAAAATATTTCTTAAAGTGAAATTTAAAAAAAAAAAAAAAAACTCTACAGGTAATAATAATCACATTGATTTTTGTAATCCAGAGCAGAACTAGCATGCTTATTGCATTTTCTCAACTCTAAGAACAAAATCAGTAAATACAGTATCTGTAACTCCCTTCCTAATTATTTAGTTGTTTTAAAAGTTTAGGATTTAGTCTCCTCATTAGCAACTGGACACTTGAACAGTAAAGTGCACACCTGTAACCTTGGGATGTATGAATTTACAGAAGCTTGAATAAGCAGCTTAGCTTGCTATGCTTGGAGTTGAAAAAATACGTCCTTCAAAGCTGCTAGGACATGCTGTCCGATAGATGACATGACCGGTGATGTTTTGGAGTTCTAGCCAAACATCTAACTCACACGATCCTTTTGAGCCAACAAAAGCCTCCCATCTGCTGATAAGTTCACAGCAACAAGTAAAGAATGCTAGAAATACTTGTTGCAAACCAGAATTATCCATTCTTCATATGGCTTGTTCATATAATAAATAGGAAGTATCAAAGGATTACAATCACAGTTCTTTGCGAGGTTGAGTAAATTTGAGCACTTAATTGATGATGTCCATGAGTATTCCTCCACATGAAAAGCTGGGTTGATTATAGTCCTATGCTTGGCCTCTTTTTCACCTTCATAGTTTGCCATTCCAGTTGCAACAGCCTCCCGAGAGGGCCAAACCTTTTGTTTCTGAAAGTGTCAGAATTTGTTGGACAAAACGTCCCTTATCAACTCCGGATCTGTGAGTGTCACTCTAGGTGTGGGCGCAAACCATGTAAAGGAAAAATTTTCCTGCACTTCAATTTAGAAAAGATGTCATCAGTGCATGCTTGAATTTTGCAAGGATCTGTGCATTTACGAGTATATCTAATTGCACTACCCATCTCGTCAAAATAACGTCTTTTTCAGTTTTTTGAGCCATTCCATGTAACAGGAATAACACAGCAGGAATTGCATTATATTTATCATTCATTTCAAAAGTGAAACGAGAGTGGGAATCAAGAGTAAATAAATGAAAGGACTGCCATATACATTAAACAAAAATGTATTAGTTGAAAGATATTGTGCAAAATGTCTGGACTTCATGGTGGAATAAGTGTTTGAAGGCAGAAAACTTATGATCAGACCGTGATGGTCTTGCTCATCCAGAGAGCATTGTCCAGTCAGACTAATCAGTTTGGCTTTAGGACAGTTAGTCAGTCAATTGGTACGGTGAACATGGTAAAACAACCACAATAAAACATACATATTTTGTCACCAACTAGTTAGGGGTATATTTGATGGCTATAAATAAACTCTTGCCTTAAGTTTAAAGACCAATAGTTAGATACATGTTTAAAGGTATTTTTACTTGCTCATCAATGGTTAAGGTGTTTTTGGGATCATCTCATGGAGAGAGGTTTTGGGAGGGAGACATAAAAGGTTGTTGTGTACATTTGAGAGACAAAGCATAGTTGTAAAGGTTTGCACCATAAGAGCTTTGCATAAGGATCTAAAGAAGGCATACCCTGAGCACTCTAATCTTGTACTTTTCCGTTACTATAATAGTATTCTCCATCTTGCAATTCCCATGGGGATAGCCATATACCAAACCATGTACACTAATTGCCTCTTTGCTATTTAGTTCGCCATCCGATGGATATTCAGCTGATCAATCCCCATGATGATTCCTTCTCTGTGTAAGACTAGGTAACATTATGTCTTCTCTGGTCCCAACCTAATTGTTCTAGCATTCACTAACACCACCATTTTTCAGCTCTGCAAATGTTATAGTTCCATATGAATTTTCTATCGCTTTATAATTCACCGAAAATCTCCACAAGAGCAAACACCGTCCCTGTAATGGTGAAATCGTGTCCTATCTCGCGCTATAATCTCCCTTTCAAACACCTTGGATGCCAACTTCATAAAACTAAAAATTCTTTGCGATTCGAATGCTTGCACCTTTAGCAGAACTGATAAGCCCAAATGAAAGAGCCAGCTTTTCACTATCAAGAGAATCGCCCTCCTCTTCTCCTCCTCTAAATCCACCAACACACTCCGTAAATGTGGATTGTAGCCAGCAATCTCCAATT
This sequence comes from Agave tequilana, assembly GCA_038442645.1. NCBI lineage: Eukaryota > Viridiplantae > Streptophyta > Magnoliopsida > Asparagales > Asparagaceae > Agave > Agave tequilana. The sequence continues at coordinate 34,169 of JAVJIF010006875.1, forward strand.
CTTTCACTACCTCATCCAACTTCTCATAGATCTCTATTGACCTCGGATGTGTCTCATCTCCCATCAGAATAAACTCATGAACTTCTCCATCCAATTCGGTCCAACTACAACCCCTCGCCTTCCAGACTGCCTGGGGATGTCACCAATCTTCTTACCCCTCCCACATCTCCCCACCTTCCAGCCTTGGCATAAACATTTGACAACAGAACATAGGCCCCATCATGACCCGGATCCAGCTCTAAAATGTGCTTTGTTGCAAGCTCACCAAGCTCAACCTCCCCGTGTAGCCTGCAGGCTGACGACAGTGACCCCCAGACTACCACATTCGGTTGAAAGGGCATTGAGTTGATGAGATCAACTGCTTCTTGCAAAGCTTTGCACAGCCAAAGAGATTCACCATATAACCAAAGTGCTGCTGCTCAGACTCAATCCCAAAGTCAAGAGACATAGACTCAAACACTCTCTGCCCCTGCTCCACAAGCCCAGAATGGCTACATGCATAGAGCAAGCCTATGAATATCACATTATTCGGGTCCAAACCTTCTACCTTCATCTGGTCAAAGAGGGCGAGTGCAGCTGTCCCCTCACCATGCATTGCACACCCGGTGATCATAGCTGTCCAACTGATTGCATTTCTCTTTGGCATCTCATTGAAAAAATTTCTTGCAGTCATCAAGGATCTACATTTTAAAAACATATCAATAAGTGCATTGTTCACTGACAAGACCCAGTTGAAACCATTCTTGTCAACATAGACCTGAAACCACTGGGCTTGGTCAAGCGTGCCCAAATTGGCAAAAGCTGAGATGACGCTTAGCATCGTGATCTGGTCTGGACGCATGCCAAAGATCTGCATCTCATTGAACAATTTGAGAGCTTCAGTGGGCTGGTCACTATCTGCATAACTAGAGATCATCACACTCCAAGCAACAAGGTCCTTGTCAGCCATCGAATCAAAGACAGAGCGGGCTAGTTCTCTCTGGCGGAGCTTTGCATAACCAAAGACCATGGCGGTGGATGCAGCAGGGTTCTTTGGCGAGAGCCATTGCAGAGTTTCTGTGCAGTTTCCATTGAACCACAGTTGGAGTACATGGTGAGGAGAGCCGTTTGGAGGCAGGCATCTACGCCGAGGTTGGTGTCACAAATGTACTAGACCAAACTGCAGGTTTCATGCGGCTGCAGGCAGTGAGGACAGTGGCAAGGATCACAGGGTCAGCAGTAATGCCTGAGGTCTTCATTTCCTCAAACAGATAGAGGGCTTCATCGTACCTGCCAGTCTGACAATAACTGCAAATTGGGGGGGGGGGGGGGGGGGGGGGTCATCATACCGAATACACCTCAACCTTAACCTTACCCATCCATCAGAACGCTCCAGGCGACGAGATCCCCATAGGGAATTCTGTCGAACACCTCGCGTGCATCCCCGATGCAGCTAAGGGCAGCGTAAAAGCCGACCAAACCCGTCTCCACAAAATGGTCGGAATCCAAACCCATCTTACCGCAACTCCATGCGCATCCTTCCCCCCTCACTCCCTGGTACTTCCCCGGCCGCCCTGGCCGCGGTCCGCAGCACGGACGGGAAGCTGAACCTGTCCACGCCGATCCCAAGGTGGTTTCGGATCCGGGCGTAGAAGAGGAGGGTCTTGTGGGGGTTGTTGCTGGGAATTCGAGAAAAGTGGCGGAGAATGCGGTTGTACAGGCCGGCAACGGGGGAGTGGAGGAAGGCGGAGGCGGCGGAGTCGACGGCGGAGAGGGAGAGGAGCTTGGTGAGGAATAATGGTTGAAGGGTGAGGAGTAATGGGGATTTGAGGAGGTGGGTATGGATCTGTTTCAGGTGGGGGAGAGAGTTGGTTCTCAGGATGAGGCTGTGGAGGTGAGTTGGGTTGACAGGGGAAAAGGAAGGGGAGCTGTGGGGATTGGGAGAGCCTCCATTATTTCCTTTGCCTAAATTTTTCGTAGTCACAAGTCTCTTATATATCGTTATAATAACTCATGTAACGCTTAATGGCCGTAACTATACTAATACATTGCTATAAGTGGTGAAAAATCGACCGATAACAACCATAAGTGAAAGGTGGGCGGCGTCGTCGGTGAGAGAGAGATTGGACTGTGGGCGGAGAGGGGAAAGGAGGGCGGGAGGGGACAGAGGAGGGAAGCGGCGGCGCTTGGGCGGCGACGCGAATGAGCGAGGCAAACGAATTCTTTCTCTCGTGCGAATGAAGACGGATAGACGGACGGACGGAGAACAAATTTTACATAAGAGTCACGGGAGAAAACCTCTTTTTGATCAATTTTGAATATATACATATAAATATATATATATATGTGTATGTGTGTGTGTGTGTCTATATATATATATATATATATATATATATATATATATATATATATATATATATATATATATATATGAGAAAAATGTATATCAGCCGACGGCTGAGAGACCCTCTCAGCCTGCGGTGATGTGGCACATTATTAGCCACACTAGAAATGACGCCCCGCCTATTGAAACAGTTGAAATTACTAAATACCCCTGAGGTAAAAGACAGTTGGATCTGTATAGTTTATTATTTTTTATATTTCTGACGTTAGTCAATATTGTCACGATTATCTTTTATAACTGCGGCCAAACTGCCACCAATTTTTATCAAATCACGAAACTAATTTGAATGCTTCTTTATTAATTTTTTTGTTATCTGATTTGAAATTTACTGATTTTTAATATAGTCGCAGTTTACTTTTTTCGCATGTAATGTATATATTATTATTTTTTTTTTACATATTGAATTCGGACAAGGACTGCGACTATGATCGCAGTTCTTAACGAGAGCAAGTCGTGAACGTTTTTTTTTGCTTGGTTAAATGTAATAACGGTGACTAATAACTGATAGTATAATCGCAGTTACGTATTATTTTATATATTTGTTCTTCACTGTGACTGTTGTCTGAGCCGCCTATGAACTATTAAATTGTTTTTACATATAGCATGCGATCAAGGACTGCGACTATGTCGAAGTACTCACGACAGCATTTTTTTTGGATGATTTTTTACTAAGTTAAATGTAATAACGGTGACTAAGGACTGATACTATAGTCGCAGTTTACGTATGGTTTTATATGTTTGCTCTTCACTGTAACTGTTGTCTCAGCCGCCTATAAACTACGAATTTTTTTACTTATTGCATGCGAAGTAGGACTGCGACTATGGTCGCAGTGTTTAAGAACAGCAGTCACAATTTTCTAATTTGTGATATACAGTGAAATATACTGATTTGAGAGGATTGTGATCATGTTCGCAGTATTATCTGTTTATATAGTTTAATTTTGGAGTGCGACCATGGTAGCTGTTTATAACTTTATTGAATGCAAAACGATCAAACTGTTTATGACTGGACAGCGACCGTGGTCGCAATTTCATATGTAATTATTATAAGAGTACTGCGACCATTATCGCAGATAGGATGCAGAAATAATAACTATACGGCATACTTTATATGTATTTTAAAAATATGAAAGATTATTTTACAAATAGAAGTAAATTTTATTTATAACATAATATGGTCAGAAAGAGACCTTACAAAAAAAGAGCATTAAAAGCTGTTAACAGAAGACAAAATAACGTTGAATATCAGAAGATCAGGAAATCCTAATCCTCGTCGTCATCACCATTATAAGCAGATTCGTCGTCTTCATTCTCCTCGTCTTTCTGTTCATCACTTATTTCCTCATCATCTTCCTGTTTTTGAGGGTTTTTTGGTTCATCGATAAACTCTCAGAATGGATCGTCTCTATCAAGCTCTTCGTCCGATCCGTTGCGAGAAAGCGAGCCTCCAGCATCAGAGGACATGCTTTCATCAAGTATGTCTCTATCAAGTGGCAGAGGAATAATTTCCTCCTCACTAACCCACATGAAAACTTCATCATCCTCATGAAGAGGAGGATCAGTTAAAATATTATTTGATGTAGTGAGATAGTCAAAAGGAGTGAAGTCCAGACTGGTATCAGATTCACTAGAATACCTGAAGAAAGAGGACAGGTGGGAGAATGATTGAAGTTGAAATCTGAGTGTTCAGAGGAAGAAGATGGGGAAGACATGATTCAAGAATGAATTGTTTTCTGGAAGTTTTTGAAATCAAATTGAAAAGGAAGAGCAAAAATATAGTTTTTAGATATGAGATAATGTATTAGTTACAAGCACTATATAAAGGTCAATAATGTGAAAGAACATGAATAGTAATAATAATTGTTATAGGTGACGGTTGAGTATTGGAAGAAGTAGTAAAAAAAATTAAATATTTAATTGAAGAGTTATGGCGGGAGAATCCGAAGAGCTTTTTTGTCCAGAGTTTTACTACGTGAAGTACAAATTAACTTTTTATAGAATGTTTTTCCTATATCTTTAGATTACGTATGGTGCACATCTTTGCTTTATCGAGATTAATATTAGTGCATCTCTTTTTTCGAGACTGTTGTTGTATCACGGTAGATAGAATATTAATTACTTCATTTAATTCAGTGTAATTAATATAGTATTTTATAAGATGTGATATACGCGAACTGATCTCAGGGTCGCATGGCTAATCTACTTTGTAAAATTATAAAAATCTGTTACATAAGGCATGCGAAAAAAGATTGCGACTTTGGTCGCAGTGCTGAAGGAGGTCGCAGTGCTGGACGATAGCATGTTTCGTCTGTTACTTATATGTGAATAAGGAATGCGACTAGGGTCGCAGACGTGATATAAATTGAAGGTTATATTATATTAAGTCTGCGACCATGGTCGTAGTGATAGAAAGTTTTATTATACTATGACTGTGACTAGTGTCGCTGTCGTCATATAAAATTGAAAGTTATATTATATTATGTCTGCGACCATGGTCGCAGTGTTCGAAAGTTTTATTATACTATGACTGCGATTATGATCGCGGAATTTGTAAAACGGTGAGAATTCTATCGGAGTGAAAAAAGACACGTGAAAAAGACAGCGTCTGTCGTCGGAGTGCTGAAGGATATCATGTTTTTTTATGTTTCAAACATGTTTTTTTACTTTTCAATGCTGCTGTTTATTTCACATTATCTTGATCCAAATTTTTTTCTATTATATTTTCGATGTAGTAGAATTACGAATTTTATAACTGTAGATATATTCAACTGAAAATTCTTTAGGTAAATTTTGTTTGTGGATGAGTTTATGCCAGTTTAGAAGTAAAAAAGGGGTATTTTTGTCAATTTGATTCACGATTGTTTAGGCGGGATTTTTTAAATTTTTTTGGCGCCTACACTCTTGCGACCTATATGTGGTATATATTCAGCCACGTCACCGCCGGCTGAGAAACTCTCTCAGCCGTCGGCTGAGGTACAGTAACCCCTATATATATATATATGTGTGTGTGTGTGTGTGTGTGTGTGTGTGTGTGTGTGTATATATATATATATATATATATATATATATATATATATATATATATGAATATATATATGTATATATATATAGACTTGCGTCATTCTGGAAGGATTCGAGGCTGAATCCGTCTCACTCAAATACAACTCTACGACATCTAAATGCAAGATATATTCCATTGAAATAGATCTACATTATTTCAAATAACAAAAAATAAAAAATCATGGATTTTGAATATTTTTTCCTATCCATCAAGTAGCCAGAAAATGGACGGCCGAAATAGTGAGTTGGTTAGTTTAATGGTGTAGAATATTTGAAATCTAACAAAAATTAGTGTGTGAGGGTTTTAAGTGTTTAAATTATGATGAAATGATCGGATCGAGAATTTATATGTCTAAAGACGTAGATCTAAGCAATGCTATTTTCGGCTGTTCATTTTGCGCCCACTTGATGGATTGACAAAAAGTATTCAAAACACTTAATTTTTTGTTTATAAATACTGGAAATAATATAAATCAACTTCAACGGAGTAAATCTTGCATTTGAATGTCATAAGGTTGAATTTGGGTGGGAAGGATTCGGCCTCAAATCTTTCCGAAATAACACAAATACAACCCTCTGACATTCAAATACAATTCTCTGACTATTTAGGCGTCTGTTTTTCTACTACTTAATGCATGGGCAAAAAGTATTCGAAACACTTGATCTTTGGTTATAAATATTTGAAATAATATAAATCAACTTCAACGAAATGGATCTTGCATTCGAATGCCGGAGAGTTGTATTTGAGTTGGAAGGACTTGGGCTCAAATCCTTTTGAAAGGATACAAGTCTCTCTCTCTCTACACACAGAGAAATATTTATATCAGTCTACAGCTGAGAGTCCCTCTCAGCCTGTGGTGACGTGGTATATTATAAGCCACACCAATAAGTTGAGGCCCGCCTATTGGAATAAGTGAAATTGCTAAATGCCCTGCGGTAAAAGGTAGTTGTTCTGCTATTGTTTATTATTATTTTCTCCCTATTTCTTATTCCGGTGTTGTCAGATCTAGGTTTGAATTTTATTGCTAGAAAGTTTTTCTATAAAAAGCGGGATCCGGATCAGGTTTTTTCCTTTTTTCTTCTTTACAGACCTAAGTCTCCAAGCTCTTCTTCGTGATCTCCTCTTCTATTTAAATATCGACCGCCGACAAGAACACATCTGTCAATTCAAGTTGACGTCGTCCCCGATCTCTTTCTCTCGATCTAAATATGAAGCATATATCATCGTGTTCAACTTCCTCACAGAATATTGAAACTCTCGAAGGGTTGAGACCTTTGGATGCTGATCAAGAGGTTTTCATTTTATATATTTTTTTAATTTTTTTCCCGCAATTTTTTATATGTAAAAAATCTTGGGTAACGTAGATGGAACTGTGACCTAGTTCACGTTACAGAATAAAAATTACTTTTACCAAAGTCATTTTTTTCAGTTAACAATTTCACAGTTTTATTAACTGCGATCTCAGTCGCAGTTATCTAATTTGAAAATTACATATTTTTCTTATATACCCTAAATTGTAAGAACTGCGACTAAGGTCGCAGTATACATTAAAACAATTTTTCAGTTATTATAGACATCCTAAAGTATGTGATTATGATTGTTGTTTTTAATAAACTATGTCTTAGTATTTATATAACTGAGACGTTACCTACAATCCGTAATTGCCTTGCATGTGCGACCTTTTGCTCAGTCCTTTAAGAACTTCGACAGATGTCGCAGTATTACAAAATATCACATTCTTTTGTAAAAAATCTGGACATCCTGAAAGCTGCGACTACGGTCGCAGTCTTTTATTCAATAGTCATAACTATCTTTACAACTGTGATTTTAATCGCAGTTTTATTTATTATAGTTCAGACGTGTGATTTTCAATTATTTTTTTATTTTCAATTACCTTTTTTCTCATATACATTAAATTGTAAGAACTGTGGTATATATTAAAACAATTTTTTCAGTTATTATAAACATCCTAAAGTATGCGATTATGGTCGCTGTTTTTAATAAACTATGTCTCAGTATCTATATAACTGCGACGTTATCTGCAGTCCGTAATTATTTTGCCTGTGCGACCTTTTGCGCAGTTCTTTAATATATTAAAGATTTCGACAGAGGTCACATTATTACAAAATATTACATTCTTTTGCAAAAAACCTGGACATCCTGAAAGCTGCGACTACGGTCGCACTTGTTTATTCAATAGTCACAGCTATTTTTACAACTGCGACCTTAGTCATAGTTTTAGTTATTATAGTTCAGACGTGTGATTTTCAATTATTTCTTTTTATTTAGTTAAACAATTTGTTTTGTAGGATCTGAATTTATATGGAGAAATATCTGAAAGCTTAGTTATTCTTTTAGGACAACATTTTTCCACAGACGATGAATCATACAACTTTTACAATGCTTATGCAACGAACAGAGGTTTTGGCGTGAGAAGAAAAGGAACAGATAAGTCACGTAGGCGTCCTCATGAAGTTATTTGCAGAAAAATTTGTTGCAATAAGAAAGGTGTGAAGAAATTGTGACAAAAGACAAGATGGGCTAATAGTCAACCATCGAATCGACACTAGAGTTGAGTGTCCTGTTGAGATGCATGTACGTCTTCGTTTATAACCACACCGAAGATTTTGGGTTGTCATCTTGATTCTCATTTATCAAGCCCGGATAAGATCCATCACTTTTACTCTCACCAAACATATCGATCAAAGATTAGCAGAAGCATTATGACTAATTTGGTTGATGTAGGAATTCTTCCTTCAAATATTTTCCGTGCTGTTAATGCAATGAACCACGGAGAAAGTTGTGAAGAAGTAAGCCTGTAACAAGTTATTGATTTTATTCGATACTGTAGAAATAACAATTAGAAAAGTCCTTGACTCCCTATCATACTGGTCTATAATTTTCAATACACTTATGTTAGATTTCATGCCTTTGTCAGCACCAAACTTCTCGTTGTAAAAGGCTATGAAAATTGCACCAAACGGGGTCTCCTTCATTGCATTCACAAAATCTACCTGAATGTGCTTTTTGTATTTTCTGATGAATTCGCACATAGGCTTTAGGCTCGATCTCATAGGACGAACCTTCAATTCTTGTTTACCTATAAATGCAGAAACATTAACAACATAAGTACAAAATAAAAAAATAAACACGGTCACAGTTATTTTAAATAAATTTTGAAAATAAAAATGACTGCGACCTTGGTCGCAACAGTAGATAATAATTTACGATACACTGCGACCAAAGTCGCACTGATAAATAACTGCGACAGATGTCGCATTTTTCTTATTAACCTAATTAATTAAGTAATGAGGATCTTGGTCAATGGTTCAGAGCATTGCCACCCTTATTTCATCATAATATGACCAGGGTCGCAGTATCAATTAAGATAACTTAGTATAATAGACCGCTCGGCAGGCCCCAAAAAAGAGAGAAGGGACAACAACCCTGCGACATCGGTCACAATGTTTTAAAAAAAAGTAATCTTAAAAACAAAACGGGCGTTAATAATTTTTTAAAAAAACATATTTTATTCACAGACTACGACCTAGCTCGTAGTAACATATTAAATTAATATAAAAAACTGCGACCCAAATCGACCAAGTGGAATGAAAAAATACTATGAGCTTGGTGATCTTGGTCTCAGTGTTAAAAAATTTAAAAATTTAAAAAACAATTCACTAATAAGATCGTTAATTCCTATTTTCTTTTCCTCTTAAACTATGACTTTGATCAGAGTTTCAGGGTAGAAAATTAAAAAAATATGTTTCAAATCGCATAAATAGATTTAATTTTGATTCTTACTTCTTTAAAACAAAAAAGGTGACATTTTTACTCTTAATTGTGACCATGGTCGCAAGCTTTTGAAATTAAAAATTTTAAAAAGTACTTTTAAAAAACAAAGTTTCTTGAAAATTTTAAGAAAAATTAAAAATTTGCCAGAAAAATTTAGTATTATTTTCTTCTTTGGAATAAAAATTCGAAACTGAATTAAAAAAATCAGTGCAAGAGTCACTTTCGAATCGAAGTTAAATTAAAACAGGGAATTTTTTCAAAAAACAAAAAAAATTAAATTACAACTGAAAAAATCAAAATAAGAAGGGCTACAGAGCCCAAAAAAATTAGGTTCTCTTGGTTTCCCCTTTACTTTTTTCTACGGATGATTTCTTCGGCGCCATCTCGATCAAATCTTTGTTTACAAAAAATAAATTTTTGAACTCAGTTGTTTGGAAAGTTTAGGAATCAAAAACACAAAATCTTTTGAATTGATGAACTAAAAAATTCAGATCTGTAATTTTTTTTGGAAGGAGCGATTTTACAGAAAGTAAAAAGTTGTAAGGGAGGGTATTTTAGTCAAAGCAATTGTTGAAGTGACTGATGGCTTATTCGAGCGGGATTTTTTTGTTTTTGTCCGCCAAAATTTTGACAAATGCGTGGTTATTATGTTGCCACGTCCCGGTGGCTGAGAACTCTCTCAGTTGGTGGCTAAGGTACAGAAACCCCATATATACATATATATATATACATACACGCATATACACACACACATATATATAGAGAGAGAGTGAGTTGAGTTGGGTTACTTTCGGGAGTATCCAGAATATCGATACTCCCACTTTGATTTGTTTGACAGACCACCCATATGCAAGATTCAAACCGTCAGATGTGATCTTCTAACTATAAACTAGTTAGAAATAAAATTTCACAATTTTCCGTTATCATTTACCCGTTCATCAAAGTGACTAAAAAATCGACATTGTGAGAGACCTAAAACTGCTTAACCTTGGGACCATTTTAATGAACGGGTAAACGATAACGAAAATCTATGAAATTTTATTCCTAACTAGTTTACAATTAGTAGATCGCATTCAACTGTTTGGATCTTACATATGAGTGGTGTATCAACCAAATCAAAATGGGAGTATCGACATTCTTGATACTTCCGAAAGTAGCCCAGCTCAACTCTCTCTATATGTGTGTGTGTGTGTGCATGCATGTATGTATATATATATGGGAAAGATTTTAATACACCTAGGGTGCGTTTGGTACGCAGAAATTTACTCGGGAATTTAAAATTCCCACTTAAAATTTTCGCGTTTGGCATAATAATCATTAGAATTTTTAGGAATACAGAATTCCTGTGGGCATTAAATTACCCAAATTTATAAAAATTTAATTCCCATCATAATAGGTGGGTATTTATAATTCTTACTCATTGGGTATTTCTTTTTTTTTCATTCTTTCCTTTATTTCCTTTTCTTACTCGTCTCTCACGTTGTTTTTTTTTTCTTATTCTTCTATGTCTCTTTTTGTTTCTCTCTCGAACTAGCAATCTACTCTCAATAAAGAAGCGCAAGAGTCTCGTCGTCTTCTCTCAAATTCAAACCATAGATCAGATGCTCTCGTTTACCTCTTCCTCATTTTTCTTCTCTTTTTCACTCTTTATCAATTTCTTATTTTTTTTTATTCTTTTTCCCTCTATGTTATTGATGTGTGTTAATTTTTTTTAGGTATCTTCGTTTTCTCTTGAAGGAAAACCCTCAATCAAAGATAAGGTACTCACATTTTCTATCTATATTTAAAGTTTTTAGGGTTTTCTTATCAACACTAAGGCATATCGTTTACCTTCCTGATTATTTAGTACCTATAGTTAAGGTAAAGATTAAGATTAGAATCAACCACCCATCAGCTATCTGAGAACCAACATAGTTTTATGAAAGTTGTTTGTTACTTTTTTTATATCCATAATATTTTCAAATTTAATTAACGATACAGTTTCACTAATTAATTGAAAGATAATTTTGTGAAAATTGTTTGTAGTGTTATATATGCTTGTTTATAAAAAAAAAATTTAGCATAATGATTCAAGAAATACCAACATGCTTTTTGAGTTTCCTCCTAAAATGCGATTTGAATTTGTCAAGATGGTGCTAAGTGGTGAAATATAAATTAGTAGTATATTTTTCTAATAATTTATAGAGCAAATTTTGATTATGTATTTGCTTCAAAATATTTAGAAGTTACTAATAAGTTATCTTTTCAGATTCTTGAATTTTAGAACTTGAATATGATTTTTTAATTATGATGAACTTTATTTTATTTTTCTTCTTAGTCATCGCTTTGAATTTCTATAATTTGTTGATTTGTGTTGTGAAATGCTTGCAAGTGGTGACGCCGTTTATTAGAATATTTATGTGAGATCTATTTAATATTTTAAATTAGTCGGCTTTTGCTACTATTTAGATGTTGTTGACGCGTTGTGTTTAGATAGTTTATTTTCACAAAAATGACGTGTAAAAAGTATTTTTATAAATATAAAATCTCTTGAAATTATTTCAGTGTACCAAATATGGGAATATTAGATTCGCTGGAATACTCAGATTATATCAAACAGTGTAATGCAGTATTCCGAGGTATTTAATGCCTGGGAATTATATTCGTGGGAATTTAATGTTATAGGGGAATTTCATATTTCGCGTACCAAACACAACCCTAGGGTGTAACAAAAGAGGTTACACCCACCTATGAACATACATTGTATGTCATTCATATTTATGATCCAAACTATTAATTATGATCTAAATGTTCTAAACTCATATGACCAAATTTCATGTGCATTGAAACTTTCTAACCCACAAATCAAGCAAATAAAAAAAATGAGTTTTTAAGACCGCTACAAACCAGTAAATAAAAAAAAGAGTTTTTAAGAACGCTATAAATCATCTATATTTAGATCATGAGATTTGTGGGTTAGAAAGTTTCAATGCATATGAAATTTGATTCATATGAGTTTTAAAACATATAAATCATAATGGTTAGGGTCACGAATATGAATGACATACGGTGTATTTTCATAAGTACATGTAACATCTTATATTACACCCTTTTACGCGCGCCGGGCAGCAACCAATGAGGAACCCCAAGTAACAGAGAGAGATGCACAAGAGAAGTACCCAAAAGACAAAAACAATTAAACAAGAGAGAAAGACAAACACAATATTTAACGAGGTTCGACAATTTGCCTAAGTTTTTGAGACAAGGGAGAGAGAGATTTTATTGATTCAACAATCAAGTACAGAGTTTTCCCAAGGGATACAATCCATGGGGGCTCTACACTTTTATTTATAACCAGAGAATCCTGGAGTTTTAGGAAACCACAATTAGATTCGACAACTTTTCAGAAACGAAGTACGAATCCCAACAGGAGAAGCAGATTCGCCAGTCGGTCAACCGCCGCACCGCAACAGAGACCTGGGATGTGTCAGTCGGTTGACCGAACGATCGACCGACCCTTAATAGAAGCCGGCTCTTGCAGTCGGTCGACCGCTCGGCTGACCGAATTGCTCTTGCGCACTATGTTGTGCATGTAGGGCGGTCGACCAACCTTCTGTTCTGACTACATATGGACTGCTAAAATTTTGAGCAATATGGATAAATTGGATATAAGTAAACATATCCAGCGAGCAAAACAATGATGCGTTTCAGTATTTTTATGCTCTATGACACTAGTTTACTATTTGCTAAGTGACAAAATTGTTATAATTATTATATGTAGAACTGAAATACTATTATGTCCAAGACTTATTAATCAAGGGCTTATTAGCCGATGAGGTGAGGTTTGACTCAGTGAAAGGGTTAGGGTCTCAAGTTCTACCAACTCTCCTCAAGTTCCTTAAGACGGCTCCTTTATTGCTAAAAAAAGTCAAATGTTCATTCCTAATTTGTCCTTACCAAAAATCTCTTTCTTGCCAATAAAATAAAATTACATGTACCCTTATTAAAAAAAAATATATCTTTATTAAAGCTTTCATTCCAAAATATGTCCTTATTAAAAAATAATCTATCCTCATTGTTAAAAATCATAGAGCCAATTCGACTAACCATGTTTTAAACTATGAAAATAAATAAAATATGAGAAATTTTTTTTTTCAAACAAGTAGATTTATTCAGCTAGTTGGATCATGATAATGAGAGAGAGGTTGTTAGAGGTGTGGGTGCTTTTTTTTTTTTTTTTTTTTTGTTGATAATAAAGATGGAATCAAAAGGATTCCAGCCAATCTCAACCTGATAATCTCCTTCAAATCCTCACTTAGTAACTGAAAGTGGCAAATGATTTCAAGCTCAGTGAACAAACAAGCATAACTAATCATTCCCCTGTATGGTGAATGGAATACTTTTAATGCACATCATCCTGAACTTCATAATGAACAGAGTATAACATACATGTGATCTCTATTTCATTTGATATCCAGAGCAATAGTTACACAGACAAAGGAGAGAACACACTTGATTCACAAAAATAATGAATACTTCAATTGGGATAAACAATCTTATTGATAATGTAGTGTTTACATACACGTGCACACTTTTTTCCTTACAATTTGATATCTCATGTAACATTCCACTCGACAGTACTTAGCAATCTTGGGAAATAACATGCATATGATCTCTATTTCAGCTCAAAATACATTTCACAAGAGTAATGGTACAATCAGAAGTAGATGTGTTTCAGTTTAAGGCCCATGATCAGCTAGAAATGCCCTGATTTTTCTTTTTTTGTTTTGTTATATGTAAGAAATGCTCTGTGATAGTGACACCAAAGGAGTTAGGGGACATTATAATTTGTGTAATATGATCTGAGCACCATGTTGGGGATGAAGTGTTATAACAGTGTAAGGAGCATGGGAGTAAGAGGGTGAAAGCTCAAACTCAAAATGTTGCAGAATCATGCTCAAGGCCATCTTAGCTTCTATCATTGCAAAGCTCTGCCCTATGCAGACTCGAGGACCCCAACCAAATGGGAAGAAGGCTACTTGATCTTTTGAAGCCTTCGAGACACCTCCTGCAAACCTGTCAGGTTTGAACTCATGGGCATCTTCACCCCAGTATTCTGGGTCATGGTGAACGAAGATAATAGGTAGTAGTAGTGAAACCCCTTCTGGGTATGTGATCCCTCCCAGTTCCATTGTTTTGTAGGTCCTCCGCGTGAGGAAAACCGCTGGTGGGTACAACCTGAGAACCTCACTGAAAATCATAGTCACCTGCCACACGCATCTCAACTTATTTAAGGGGACAAATAGCATTTTGCTGAAGTTCAATATGAGGTATGCTACATTGAATGGAAAATGAAATCCAGGAGAAGTGATTAATATTCCAAGGCATCTAACTAATGGAGTGCAGTAGAACTCCCAAATGATAACAAGCCGAATTCTAACCAAAGAAGCACATGCACTTTGCAGTGAGTTCCGTATCTAAGTCGAGCATGGCACAATACTTGCCCGAAATGTGTCGGTAAGCCATGTCTGTTTTAAGATAACCAAACACATAGTACTAGCCTAAGAGGCATGCACACTTTAAGTTGTGTCCCGTGTCCACATACAATATGCATCAGACAAACATTTGCAGATTTCCGCGTAACTCATCCCACAGGTACCGGATACACCAAAAGCCATGTCGGTTTTAGAATAACCTAAAAATTGTGTCGGAGGCAACAAAAATACTGTAATAATTATGAGCCAGACACACAAATTGCATCCAGCCTAAACAAATGAAAAGTCCTTTGATAACACTTTCCAAACATTTGATGCAGAGAGCATTTTAACACACAGTCTAAACACCCTCAAACTGTTAGGATTATGACTGAAATACATCGTAAAGGTAGACAAAACCTCGGAGATCAAAGAACAGACGCACACAAGAAGCTGTGCACAATATAAGTCGACTTGGTATAGTCGACTTATGATAAAAGTCGACTTATACTTTGTATAGTCGAGTTGACTGGTCTTGCAAACAGAAAGTAAGGGTGTCAGATTTTTGATAGATTAGTCGACTTATACTTATGTATAGTCGACTAATAAACATGATTAGTCGACTTATATCAGGTCTGTCTGTTTTTTTTATTCTGGATCTGTTTCCAGTTTTGAGATGAATTCAAGTTTTCTTTCTTCTAAGGTGCTGATTGTTCATATTGATGGAGTTTGTATAGGATTAGGAGAGTCCTATAGTCAATAAATGATCCTTTGGGGTGGCCTTCAATGTATTATTCAATTCAATTAAAGAGAGCCTCATGTGAGTTTTATCCATAAGGGTTCGCATTTCTAGGTGGTCATTAAACGACTTGTAATCTTCTTAGCAAAATGTGTAAGTGTTTCTTATTGTACTTCCTCAAAATTTAATAAAGTTTCTCTCTTCTCCCATGGATGTACACACGATCTATTTGATCGGTGAAACCATATTAAATTGTGTGTTGGCTTTTATACTTCGGAATATCTTCTTCTATTTTTCTTCTCTTTGCTCGTCATCCTATGTTGCTTCCGCTGCGCCGCCCCAGTGATTGGTCATGGGGGCCGTCTGATTCATCAACAATTGGTAACAGAGCAAAGTCAACATGAAGATGTCTGCAATCAAGTTCAATATTCAGAAGTTCGATGATATCATCAATTTCAGCAGATGACAGCTTAGGATGAACACCATCTTGACCCAGAGCGGATTGAAGAAAGCACTACTCGGAAGGGAGAAAAAGCCTCAAGACATGAAGGAAGAAACTTGATAGGAGTTGGATGAGAAAGCCTTGATGGCTATTCAGTTTTGCTTGGCCGGCGAAGTGTTGGATGAGTTTTTATGGAGAAAACAACATCCTCGTTGTGAAAGCGACTTCATTACCACTATCTGAAGAAGTCATTGGCGAATCAGTTGATTCTGAAGCAGTGTCTCTTTCTTCTCCGCATGCATGAAGGTACACCTATCAAGTCTCACATTGCAGAATTTTCCTCTATTATTCATGATTTAGATAAGATAGAGGTTAAAATAGAAGATGAGGATCATGTACTTCTATTATGTGTTTTTTACCTTCTTCATATAAGAGCTTTAGGGAAGCTATCATCTATGAAGGCAAATCAACTATCAAGTTTAATGAGGTCAAGGAGCATCTAATCAACAAGGACAAAATTAACAACCAGTTGACGGGTGAGTCTCATCGTGATGATTCCGAACAAGTTCACTTTTCAAAGAAGAAAAGTAATAATGGAAGTTCCACGAGTAACGCAAAACACAAGAATTTGGTGTGCAACTGGTGTCACAAGAAGGGGTACATTAGAACTGATTATTGGACTCGCAAGAAAAAATAACCAGATGCTAATATCACTGAACTAGCTGGAGGGGATAAAGAAAAGTGTAACGTTCTATCTGTCACAGATGACTCTGGATGTTCACAATATATCAATACTATAGGAAGTTGTTCTCTCATTTACTTCGGTTCAAGGGAGATAGATCTTCATAGGGAATTCTGCTACGAGCAAGGTGATTGGCGAAAAAACAATCTAGTTTCGGTCTCATGATGGATGCATTAGTACTATTCAAGGAATTCATCATGTTCTCGAATCAAGGTACAATCTCATTTCTTTTGGAACCTTACATAGAGAAGGGTTCAATTTCAATTCTGAAGGTGATCTTACGAAAGTTTTCAAAGAAGCCCATGTGAGGTTTTAGGCCAAACGAGTCGGCGATGTTAACATGTTGCGAGATTCGGAGGTTACAATTAGTGAATTGCAATTATCCTCAGATCCAAGATCGGAGGTTGTGGAATAATTGGAGACTATGATGGTTTCGAGCTCGGATGTTCAGTTTTACCCTGAAAGAAAATTGAGATTAAGCGGCGCCAGCGCACAACAAGAAAGTCCAGATCGTTACTCCTATGGTGGAGCAAATTCTCATAAATCTTACGTGGATCAAGGAGATCGTTCGGTGATCAAGTTCAGGTCGGGCCTGAACTTATTCGACCTAATCAAGTTGTGAACCCCATGAGGGGTTATGGAGGAGTGAGATGAAGACAAAGTCAAGAGTTATTCAATTGTGCACTGATGTAAACACATGGAGCATGGTGGCTATTCTCAGACTTGGACGTATTCAAATCAAAGGGGAGATTGTTGAGATTATGATTGGAATACGTCGCGAAAGTAGACGAAACTTCAGAGATCAAAGAACAAACATGCACAAGGAGTTGTGTGCAGTATAAGTCAATTTGTACTTGATATAGTCGACTTATGATAAGAATTAGTCGACTTATACTTTGTATAATCGACTGGTCTTGCAAACAGAAAGTAAAGGTCTCGGATTTTTTACAGATTAGTCGACTTATACTTATGTATAGTCGACTAATAGACATGATTAGTCGACTTATAGGCGACTAATATCGGGTCTGGCTGTTTTCTTTTCTGGATCTGTTTTCAATTTTGAGATGGATTCGAGTTTACTTCTTGAGGCGGTGAATGTTCGCATTGACGGAGTTTGTATAAGATTAGGAGAGTCCAATGGTATATAACTAAACCCTTGGGGTTGGCCTTCAATATATTATTCAATTTAATTAAAGAGATATTCCTGTGAGAAGTTTTAGCCACAAGGTTTCGCTGTTCCAGGCGACCATCAAAGGGCTTGTAATCTTCTTAGTGAGAAGTATAAGTGTTTCTTATTGTACTTCCCTAAAGTTTAATAAAGTTTCTCCCCTCTCCTCCAGTGGACTTACACACGATCTGTTTGATTGGTGGAACCACGTTAAATTGTGCGTTGGGTTTCTATACATTAGAATATCTTTTTCTTTTTCTTCTCATTGCTCGTCGATCCTGCGTTGCTTCCTCTGCGCGACCCTAGCGAATGGTCGTGGGGGCGTCCAATTCATTAACACAAACATCATGACATATATGATGGGCTTGTTTTAGTTTGGGTATTGGATTGAACTTCTGGATATCTTTCTATAGTTAAAAATATAAATCTATAGATGTTGCTCACAGGTTATTCTGGTTTCTTTTGATACCTTCGTTAAACATGCCCTACTCACAGCAAATCATTTCTGAGTTGGCAGCTTGCTGCTCTTTTGGGCCAATACCATGCACATTCACAGATACATGCGTGCATGTGCACCCTAGTTTTTTTGGGCTATCAAGAGAGGAATAGTTCTTAAATCAGCAAAAGAATTGCACTGTCCTATAGTTTAGCTTTGTTCAGTTTTAACTTTTAAGAGTTAATGGTATGATGAAAGAAAAAGCAACTTAAAAATTAGGATAAGGAAATTTGAAATGAAATATTCAAAGCAAGTGAATAAATACTCACAATCTTCAAGCGACTAAAGCCATCAATATCTGGCTTATTTTTTCCAAAGACTTCCAGGACCTCTTCTCTCGCACGGACCTGCCAACTAGGATGCATACTCAATAAAACCATTGTCCATGTCAGCAATACTGAAGTGGTCTCTTTCCCTGCAAAATAAAATAGCTTACATTCTTCAATAACCTCTTCAGTACTCATCCTTAGTTTCGAGGATTTCCCATGTTCTCCATTCAAATTGGATTCCAAAAGCAGGCCCAGTAGGTCATCGGCATTAACATCTCCTTTTCTTCTAGCCTTTTCCCTCTTCTCAATTATACCTCTTAAAAGTTCTCTCACCTCCCTATCAATTGCCTTCATTCTCATGTTATTCCGGGTGGGCAGAAACCTGCATAACAGAAGATGATAAGAAACATTTCAGGCCAATTAGATTTCCAGTATAACTCTCCGATTTTTCTTTCCTTTTTGGGTTGAGATTATAGGATATCATCAGAGGGAGTCTAGCATTGAATCATTCGTTATGTTATTGAATTATACAAACTAGATGTTAATTTGCAATGAGTTTATTATTTATTATTTAATTAACTTCAAATTAGTAGCTATAACTTATTTATATTTATAAAATAAATTTTAAAATAAAGGAAAAAGTTCTTCAAAGTTTTGCACTAGACGAGGGTCGTAGGAATCTTGTAGTAGATGTTATCCTGCAATGAGTAGTACCTATGTTCTTGCAGTAGATGTTGTCTTGAATTGATAAAGATATGAGATACATGTAAACATGAAATGGGTATACAGATAGGGCAGATCCTAAATATTTAGCATACAGATATATCATGGACACAGTATTACACACACAGATAAATTAGTAATTAATGTCAATAAGATGGTCAAATGGAATATTATAGCCAGATATGTTAAAATAAGCTTCTAAGTTATATATACAAGCTACCTGAACAATCATTGTCCTTTAAATCTAATATGGTTATACCTTTTTACTAAGAAAGTGGGAAAATTACGTTAATGCATCTGTAAATATAAATTAAATTGAATTTTGCACCTCACATTCATGCATTAGAATATTGACACCTTATTCACTGGTAATTGTTCAATACATCTGTAATTCAATATAAACTTTAGAATATACATCAAAAGGAGTATCCACCGAATATCCAAGTATCCAATACATAATGGTACACATACCTCTACTTTATGATCCTCGTATCTCTCCTCTACGAACAATCTGTGCATCATAGGCACCTAAAACTTATTGAAATCTTCAATATGGTTAGTGACGATAACTGATGTAGAATCAGCCTGGATCACAATCACCTTTAAATCGTAACTAAAATTTGAAAATTTAAAACAAAATAGAATTTCGGGTTTCCACCCCCCATACGCGGGTTTCTCACCTAAAACTCGAGAGCAAATAAACTCAGGAATTTAACTGGATAATTTGAAGAAAGTTTTAATCATTCAATAATCCAATGAAATAGTCAAGGGAGCCTTTTATAGGCTTTACAAGAAGGGTCTTCTAGGAAATAACCGATGTGATACTAAATGCCCACAAAAGAACACTTACTACACCAACTAAATGACATGAAATGAGTCTAAAACAAAATTAAGCTAAAGCTAAGGAACTGCATTACGTCGTTTCCTGAAATAGCTCGATCGAATCGGCCCCTAACCGGAGTGATTTCCTCATCAATTCCCCCAGGGTGAGAAGAACTCGACCCCGTCGAGTGTGTGGGGAAAGGCTGTTGCTGGCTCTGATAGCGCTCTAGTAAGTCGGGATCAAGATGCCGGAAGTCCTCAATAATCCAATAATTTTCTGAATCAGGTCTTCCTTTCCACTTAATGAGATAGCGTCGCGTCCCTTCGTCTCTAGTAGAGACAATCTAATCATCCAAGATAGAATCTATGTTTTCTCTTGTATAGGTAGTTTAGGGGGAAGTGGAGGTAGTGGGGGCTCTTAGAAAGAAGGTCTTGGGTAGGCTCATCCACGAATGGATCAGAAGGAGTGTCAAAGGTACTTCTATATGGAACCAAGTCCTTCATATTAAAAGTGCAACTGATGCCAAAGTTCGATGGGAGATCTTTGAATTGATTTTCTTGAGGATTTGGAATGGTCCTACGCTTCGCGCGTGTAATTTCTTCACGATTCCTGGAGGAAACCGCTCGGGTCTCATGCGGACCATCACATAATCATCGACATTAAATATTCTTAATTGGCGATGTAAATCTGCAAAAGCTTTATAATCAACATTATTTTTTATTCTCTCTGATCTCCTCATGTAGTGCACGTATATTAGATGAAAATACTGATACAGAGTCTGATACCCCAGAATGATGAGCCATGAGAATTAAATCAACTGGTTGTTTAGGTTTAAAGCCAGTTATTATTTCAAAAGGACGAAGACCGGAGTCCTATTGACAAAACCATTGTATGCAAATTCGGCTATAGGCAAAATGAGATCCCAAGTTTTTAAATTTTCCCCAACGAAACATCTAAGAAGATTTCTTAGAGTCCTATTTACTACCTCGGTTTGGCCATCTGTTTGTGGATGAAAAACTGTCGAGAATTTCAGTTTGGTGCTCATCTTGTGCCAAAGCATTTACCAGAAGTAGCTAACAAACTTAACGTCCCTATCGGACACCATAGTTTTAGGTAACCCATGCAACTTGATGACATTATCAAAGAACAAGACAACTACTGAGACGCATCGGAGGTTTTGAAGCACGGGATGAAGTGAGCCATTTTGGAGAATCGGTCAACTACTACTAGGAGTCATGTTTTTTCTGAGCTTTTGGTAATTCTAGTATGAAATTTAGGCTCACGTCTTGCCAAAGGCAATTGGGCATAGGGAGATGAGTGTAAGTCCGCCAATTTGCTTCTGTTGCTTGGCCAGTTGACACGTGCGACACTAGCTGATTATCTTGGCAACATCTTTCTTCAAGCTCGGCCAGTAGAATTGGTGTTTAACAACCTCAATTGTCTTGTTCTGACTAAAATGTCTAGCCAAATCTCCAGCATGTATTTCCTATGAGAGAAAATTTCTAAGGGACGTGCCAGAAATACATAGCTTACGAAATCTGAATAAATAACTGTCTTGTAGTAGAACACTATTCATTTTACAAATGGAGCCATTCTGTAACGTGCCTTAAATTTTCCCAAAGTCGCGACATGAGTCATACTCCTCTCTTAATCTCTCGAGCATAATCACTTCTACACTCATAGCTACCAAAATCATAACACGCCGGCTAAGCGCATCAATGACCTTATTCTCAATTCCTGCCTTGTGTTTGAGAAAAATGTGTAATCCTGGAGGAACTCTACTCATTTGTTGTGTCTCACATTTAGCCTCTTTTGGGAATTGAGGTACTTCAGCGCTTCATGATCCGAATATAGCATGAACTCCTGCGATAATAGATAATGCCTCTAGTAGCGCAAAATCTGTACAATCGCATAAAATCTTATCATATGTGGAGTATCATTGTCGGGCGTCATTTAATTTTTCACTGAAATAAGCAACGGGATGGTTCTCCTGACTCAACATGCTACCTATTGCTAGTCCCAATGCGTCACATGTTACTTCAAACACCTTCGAAAAGTCAAGGAGACGCATAATAGGAGCTTCAGTCATCATCCTCTTGATTTCTGTAAAAGCTTTGGTGGCGGCAGAAGTCCACTAGAATCCCTCGCTCTTCAGACAGTCACTTAAGGTGTCATAATATCACTAAAGTTCTTTATGAACCGACAATAGAAAGTGACTAACCCGTGAAAACTCCTGACTTCCCTAATCATTCAGGGTTGTGGCCACTCAGTAATTGCTTTCACCTTCTCAGGGTTCGCGAAAACTCCCTCGAATGAAACCACAAATCCTAAGAAGACAATCATGTCTGTACAGAAAACACACTTCTTTGGGTTTGCATAAAACTTCTAAGCTTAGAGTCTGCGGAGGACTTGCCTCAGATGACCCACATGTTGCTCCTGAGTTCGGCTGTAGATCAATATATCATCAAAGTATACCACTACGAATTTACCGAAAAATGGCCGAAACAATTGAGTCATCACTCTCATGAAAGTGCTAGGAGCATTGGACAGTCCAAAGGGCATAACCAACCATTCGTACAACACACTTTTAGTTTTAAATGCAGTTTTTCATTTGTCTCCTGGCCGAATTCTAATTTGGTGATACCCACTCTTACGATCAATCTTGGAGAAGATTGTGGCACCTAACATCAGGTCCAGCATATCATCAAGATGGGTAATGGAAAAATAATACTTGACAGTGATCTCATTGATTGCGTGGCTATTTCCACACATACACCATGTATCATCCTTCTTTGGCGCCAAAAGTGCGGGAACTACACACGGGCTCAAACTCTCTTTGATGAACCCCTTGTCAAGTAACTCTTCTACCTGCCGTAACTCCGCATGTTCAGTAGGGTTCATTCTGTAGTGGGACAGGTTTAGCAAAATTGCTCCTGAGACTAAGACAATAGCATGTTGAATGTCTCGCATGGGAGGCAACTCACCTGGCAGATCTTATGGGAGAGTTTTAGAAAACTCCTCCAGAATTAGCTTAATGTGCCCGGGGATTTGCACCTCGATCTTTCGATCAGCCTCTCGAGCCACGAATGCAAAACAAGTAGAACCCTCATACAAGCTCTTCTCAATTTGATCGTGGCTAATCAAATTCATGACCATCTTTCCCTTGCCCTTATCACTCTTCTTACCAAGAGTTAGGACATCCACTTTGTCCTTTCCTTTGTCAACCTTTTTTTTCTTGGGTTGGTGATTTCAGTTGATTCGGCATAATTTTCACCCTTTTGCCATTATGGACGAATGAACATTGGTTGGTACGTCCATATATGGTCACATTTAAGTCAAACAATCATGGTCGACCTAAAATGATATGACCAACATCCATAGGGAGTGTCACATCACACATTATCTGTGTATGTGGTATACTGAATAGAATTTGACATCTCTCCTGACATCTATGGATGTAGCGTCGATCCATGTGACCTCATAGAGGTTTGGATGTTTTGCCGGTCTTATCCCCAAGGTAATCATTAACTTTGACGCAGCGGCGTTAATGCAACTGCCACTATCCACTATCACCTTGCAGCCCTTGTTTTCAATTTTTGTATAAGTTTGAAATATGACAGTCCTTCTCCAGTCGTTGAGTGGCTGATGTTGGGCTAAGGTGCACCTAACCACTTCTAATTGAGCTCGGCCTACACTAAGAGATAGACTCGTCACTTCCACAGTTCTGATGCACCCATTGAATTATACTCTTCGACAGAGGCATCTGAATCATCGTCTTGTTGGTGTACGACCACTTCTCTATCATCCTCTTCTTTTATATCTTCAATGAGAACTTCCACGAAGAGAGTTTTGGTTTGACTCGGGCACTAATTGGTAAGGTGTCCATACCCTTGACACCGATAGCATTGGGTCTTTGAGTTGACCTTTCCTAGTTCACTAACCATTCTCCTCTCGGAGGTGGTTGGCTTTGCACCAGAAGGATCTGCTGGCTTGATGCTAGAGGAACTGAAGGCAGGTTTGCTCGAGGGCAGGAAGATATCAGCTAAAACTTGGCTTGCTAGTAGTGGCGGTCTTAGAGTTATCCCTAAAATCAGTTCGGTGAAAATAAGATCCTCTAGACTCATCCAAGTCGGTAACTAGCTGATATGCCTGTTTCAGAGTCGTGATGCCTCGAACGATGAGCTCTCGGCGATAATCATCTCTAAGACCGGACCTAAATCTAGATAGGGTTTGTTCGGGAGACTCTAACTCGATTGCTCCGCACCGATTCAAATATTCATCAAATTTAGCAATGTAATCGGTGGCTGACTTGTTCCCCTGAGTCCATCGATTCTACTTGTCCAATAATTGTTGACTGAATGACAGTGGAATGTACTTCAACATAAGCTTCTCTTTCATGCCTTCCCAAGTCTCCACTGGGTGTTCCCTTCTGTTCCTCATCATCCTCTAAGATTTTCCCAATATTGTCCCGCTTGTCCTGTTAGTTTCACGGTCAATCGAATCTTCCTAGACTCAGACATGTCATACCAATGAAAATAGCGATACATAGCCAACTGCAATCTATAAAAACTTGAGGGTCCAAGCGCCCGTCGAAGGAAGGAGCATCGACTTTAATGCTCTTGATATACTGAGCGTCAGCGTAGCTGTATTGTAGGGTTGAACTCGCTCTCGCCTGGGTGATCTACTGCCGTTTTGAGAATTTTCCTCCTCCGTGGCTCTCCTTTGATTGTTTCTAGCTTATCAATTTGGGTTGCTAAATCGCTACAATTGACATCAACATGATCCCTAACTTCTTGTACCTACTGGTCCATCTTTCTATCTTATCAATGAGTGTGTTAAGTGTATCCTGAATATTAGGGTCCATAGGTGCTGAAGTTCTCCTATAGAAAAAGTTCTACCACTTCTCGTAGGCATGCAAGATCCTAAGTGATTCTAAATGCAAAATGTCCTAAAATGAGATGTATGTTATGCAGGAGTCAGAGATTAGATCAATGATAAATAATACCAACTTTAAGCTATGTAGATTAACACGTGATTAAAAAATATAATATAGAGACGGTGACAAAATACACGTGCTAACACAGTTAATTTCAAATTAAGTCAAATAATCACAAATTCAAACTAATTTACTTGCACAGTTAATATCAAGTCAGGTAACCACTCAAGGTCAGAATCACACAACTCACTATTTAATGGGTAACAATCAATAAATTCTATTTTGCTTAGAATAGCTAGCTGTCTCAAATAAGTAATAGGAATAACTGAACAGAATATTCAAAGTTACCTGGGAGGTGACCGAGGCTCAAACCTGAACGTGACTGCTGTAAGCGCATAATACTGGTTGTCACGAATCCGCTGCCTCGAAAACGGCTCGATTTGGACTGGAAACTAGCCTTGAACGGCCTTCAGAAGCGCTGCTTTGCTTATGGACTGAGTCAGAACTTCTCTGGAGTCGACTTAGTAGAACAACTCGGAAGCTGACGTCAGCAGTGACGTCACTTAAACCAGGTTGCGGGTTCGGGTATTGTCGGGTCGGGCAGTCTGGATCGGACCTGATTCGAGTTCACTTTAAACCCGAACGGGTTTAACCTTTTAGAGAACCCGTTTCACTCTCACCTGATCACCCCTCTTTCCTTCGATCTCGGCTAGAGCTTGGCGACAATCAACGTCGAAACTCCAGCTCCAAGGGTGGCGGTGATGGAGATCCAGCGACGCCTGGGTGGACTCGGTTAGAGGAGCTGATCCGAAGACTCCCTAAGCGTTGACGAGTACCCAATGAAGACGGCGAACGGTTGGAAAGGCTCTGGAAGCTTCGATCGAGGCTCAGGAAGTTCCAACGAGGCCTTAGAAGCTTCGATCCGCTCCGATCCGCTCCTAACTGCTCTCATAACGTCAGTGAGGACTTCGATAATGACAATGATCTTGGCTCTAAGGGAGATCAATGACAAGGATGATGGGAGGTGAGGATAAGGACGATGATGAAGTCGGTTCAAAGGGGAAGACGCCGACAGATCTCTGGACGAGAATGATGACGTGGAGATCTGCTTTGATGATCTCTGGCGAAGGCACAGCGCCAAGGCTCCGGCAAAGGCACTGCGATGCAAGGACGAGGTTGGGTGCACTCTGATCTGGTGGGATCTGGCTTTGTCTTTGTTGGCTTTGTTGGTGATGCTTGGATTTGGCGTCGGAGGTGGACGGCGATGGTGTCGTCGACTTTGTGTGGTGCGGATGGGGACAACGGTGATGGTAGCGGCGAAATTTGGTGGGAGAGAAAATTGGAGACGAGTGAACAATGAAAATTTTGGAATTCTGTGGGATTTTTGATGGAATTTTCAGTGTAATTGTGAATGGATCTGGGATCTAGATCTGGAGTTGGAACAAAAGAAAATTTTGTAAAGAGAATTTTTTTGAAGGCCTGTGGCTCTGATACCAAATGATGTAGAATCAGCCTAGATCGCAATCACCTTCAAATCGTAACTAAATTTTGAAAATTTAAAATAGGATAGAATTTTGAGTTTTCACCCTTTACGCAGACTTCTCACCCAAACCTCGAAAGCAAATAAATCAAGAATTTAACTAGATAATTTGAGAAAAGTTTTAATCATTCAATAATCCAATAAAATAGCCAAGGGGGCTTTTTATAGGCTTTACAAGAAGGGACTTCTAAGAAAAAACCGATGTGGTACTAAACGCCTACAAAAGAACACCTACTACATCAACTAAATGACATAAAATAAGTTTAAAACAAAACTAAGCTAAAGCCAAAGAACTGTATTACACCGCTTCCTGAAATAGACTCGATCGAATCGGCTCCTAAGCGGAGTGATGTCCTCATCAATAACCAATATATTTTTTTGTTTACCTAACTGAATTAGATAACACAAGAAAGATTGATTATCAGGTGTTTAGTGGTCATAATCATCATGCACCAGAGAATGTTTTATGTGATGTACCACTTATACAAGAACTGGAGTTTGTCGGGTAAACCGTGTCTATGCGACTGCAAAGTTGTTCAATGGTAAGGAGAAATGTTCTGAAAGTAACAATACAACGGCAAGAGAGAACCTTCCACCAGAAATACCACACAGCTAGAGATGACATCTCAAGCTTTTTCCTCTCTTTGTTCTTCCAAAAGAGTTGAAACATTTTCACAAATTTTAGTAGAAGAGTAGAAGCTTTTAAACAAAGAAGAGTCTAAGAAAATATGTCTATCTTGTTTCATCAGTTTGCACTTTGCAGGTTGCATCTACCATCATAGACTAATAGAATCCCTTACTAGAGTGAAATTGAATTTATCTTCTGATTAGAGTTATATACTCAATAGAATTCCTAAATATACTAGTAACTATCCTTTATGTACTGAACTAAAATTAAACGTCCTTTTCGCAATTTGGATCCTCTCATCTTCGCTAGACGTAGTGGAGGTCATATTCCCATCTGGAATGTCCATACGATTGTGACTGAAGCCGCCCAAACAATAAAAACATAGGCTCCTTATCTGGCTTCCATGTTTGTTGTCTGTGGGAATTTTGATCATAGCCATATGGACAGTGGTGATGGAATGATAACCATCCACTATTTCTAGCAAAGCTAATAGGATATGAATGCTACTTTTTGTTACTAAACTGATGGCAGCATTATCTTTCAATTTTCATTTCCAATTCCTAAAGGATTGGTATTCATGGGATTGGATCTGCTTGGGAAAGTTTTAGTTCAGATTTCAGCCTTTATAAAGGGTGGAACAGAGAAGAAAAGGAAGGAGACACCAAAGAGAGAAAGAAACTGGAAAAACAAGAAATTATGTCCCTCTTATATCCCTTACCTTTTTCAGCAAGCTTTTACCGTCACAACTCTCCCTTTCACATTCCTATCTCCTCCGCCATTCATTTTAACATTGTACACCAGAGCGATTTTTTAAGCGAGATTACTTCATGCAAAGTTGGCATTGAGACAAATTCTTGATATTTAATGACATCTGCTCGCTTTCACTTCTTTCGTTTAGATACCTGTAGTGTTTTATGACAAACCACTATTGCATTTCTTCCTCACCATTCAAGGCTAATTTCTTTAGTGGTCTTAATATGGAAGGCACCATTATTTGGTTTTTGTGGAATTTTAGTTGTTGTATCTTCTGTTTGAAAACTGAAATAATTTTTTTTCACCGATTTGATCTATGTATGTATTTAAATTGACTTTGATGCTTTTGATACACTTTGTTCAGGAATGGCATGGTAAGTTCATGATAATTAGCTGATCCTCCAATTATAATTCCAATTCAAACCCTAGGACTAGATTTTCACCAATTATCCGACACTAAGTACTATCCTCACATTCTCATTATCGTATAGCTAAATTTTGTTTTTTTTTTGGAGGAGGATCTTCATACTAAGATAGGCATAACCCCTATAGAAGAGAAGATGAGAAAAAACCGCCTACGACGGTTTAGTCATGTGTGACGTAGACCTACAGATGCGCCAATTCGGCGAGCAGAGCGTATCAAATTAGAGCAAGTTAAAATAGCACAGGGGAGACCGAAAAAAACATGGATGGAGGTGATATGACAAGATGTAGAGGCTAAAGATCTTAATGAAGGCATATTGCTCGATAGGAATGAATGGAGAAAGTTGATCCATGTGCCCGATCCGACGTAATTCTCTTTTGGCTCATGTAGCCTACCCCAACTACTTGGGACAAATGGCTTAGTTGTTGTTGTAGGCTGTTCATACAGATAATTATTAAATAACTACATAGAATGGACATATGAAGTAACATTGATGTGAAACGGTAAAACATGTGAGTCAGAAATCAGTGATAGAACAAAATTTTGCCGCGTTCAACTATACGCTCTTGGGTAGGAAAATAGTTAAAACTAATATACAAATAGATGAATTTTAACAAAATGTGCAGTTGCAGTCGTACGATTTTAAATCTAAAATAAAATGATGCAACTACTCAGTTACGATGGCACAAATTTGTAAAATCAATGAAGATAAACAACAAAATAGGGTGACATAATCTCTCAATCTCACTATTTAGCATCATACTAAATTGATAAAATAATAGAAAATTAGTTATCAACTCACAAATAAAAAACTGAGTTAGGAAAAACGTACCTATTGAGGATCACATAAACATCGACTTGTAGAGGATGTCGGTGCGTAGTTCTCGTCGTCACGAACCCAACAACTCGAAAATCAACTGAAACAGGCGTTGGATATGGAAGTTACAGACTAAAAACCAAAGTGATGCTCTTAACGGGTTTGTTCCATGTTCTAAACCTATTTTGATATTGTAGCATGCGAGTGCGGGTTGGGTTACTATAAACCTCGGTTCCAGTCACCGGTATTTTCCACTGGTGGTCGATATGGTATAAATGTCTGTTCTGCTGGTCTAAACAAAGTCAACTTTGATTCTAATAGAATTTCCTACTATTTCAGATTTTTCTTGATTTTTTCAAAAATTTTCTAAATTAATTGAAGATTCTCGAAATTCGTGACCCATCTATGTCGCTATACAACTTTTGGATTTTAATTTGCAATCGGGGATGAATTTCATGAATTCGATTTTTTAGTAATATTTAAAATAATATTTGCTACTTTTAAGAAATTTTAGGAGTTTTTCCGAATTAAAAGAATTAATTGAGTAAAAAAGGAAAAATAAAAATAATAAATAAATAAATAAAATAATAAAAATAAAATCCGGATTTATTTATAGCCACTAGGTTTTGAACCTTGGTGAGCTAGGAAAGAATGTAGTGAGTTAACCATGTTGCCACATTGACCGTGTGGTCTAGAGGCCCTACTCCCTTCATCCTTTCCAACTTTCCCCCTCTCTAAATCCTCCCACACTTTCTCCCCCTCATTCTCACTCACCCAAACTGAACCCACTACTTCTTCCACGTAGCCTAACTCTCAAGGGGGGCTTAGGGGTGTGTGTAGTATCTATAAAAGGGGTATCTCACCATCTCAAGTCATTTGCAAAACATAAGTTTCTATCCCTTTTTCACTACACTCTCTCCCGTATCTTTGAAGTGTTGGTCGAGGAGAATAACATCAGACTAAAGGGAAGCGCTCCAAGTAATTTATTTTGCATTTTCGTAGAATTTAAGTTCGTTGTGGCATTTCATCGAACACGTAGTACGCATTACATTTAGCTTTAATTTTACCATGAAAAACTTATGCTAAAATCACAATAAAATTATGTAGAACACCTAAGACATAGCTACTAATTATCATAATTTTTTATAATTTTTATGATTTTAATTTAAGGGAAAAAAAAGAAACTATGAGGTGCACTGTGCGCAACACAGTGTGCTGAGCTAGGCTCGGGCCGGGCCTGAGTAGACCTGGGTTCGGGTTTGTAAAACAGACCCGAACTGGACCCCCAAAATAAAAAAAAAGAAAACGAGAAAAGAAAGAAAGAAAGAAAATGGAAAAGAAAAGGAAAATAAATAAAAGATAATAAACATATATAGAATTTACTGTAGTAGACCTAGACCCTTTACTGTAGCAGACCCATTACTGTAGCAAACAGACTCGTTAAGCCTTTTATTATTTTTATTGATTTTTTAAGGTTTAGTTTAATTCATAAATTTCCAGAAAATTCACAGAAAATCACAAACTAAATTTGGGACTCTGTAAAATTATTTTGAGTGCAATATTACTTAAAATAACATGAAATTAAATATTTTTTGTAATTATTATTTAATGATCATTTAATTAAAAATGCCCAATAAATTTTTAAATATCACAAAAAAATATAAAATTCATAATTCAATAATATGTAAACATTATACATCAATTTATTAGTTTATGCATGTATGTTATCATGAAATTATATTTTTTAATGGTTGCTAAAAATCAAAAATTGAATTATTTGAAAATATTAACCAACCAAATTATAATAAATAGTAAAAATTAGATGCTCATTCAACTTATCACTGAATAAGAACATATCAAGTCTCTAATTAATTCACGTAATATTTAAGCCATGAATTTTACCCAGAGCCGGTTGCAGTTACAAATATTCAGATTCCAACGACATCAGGAAGTACATACTCTCTCTCCTCTGTGTTCCTTTATTAGTTTATAAATTTTTTTCCAATCTCGATTCCCATATCCTTCCCTGATCATATGTATTGTAAGACATGCATGTATAGGATGTCTGTGACATAAATGATCATTCAAGTATAACTATAAATTAGTAAATATTATACAAATAAGTTGACGTCTGTCATGATTACTATTTTATGATTATGTTTACATGCGAAAACACTAGCATCACTTATACTATTATGCATTTGTCACTCGATGTTGTCACCGTTTTCTATTTTCCTGAAATTTTGATATGTATTGTAATCATTATTTGACACTGATCTCTAATCATGTCACGCTGAGTCACACATTATCTTGCACTTACATTGATTAATAAAATTAACCAAGCTGGGGTTACTAGGAAAGACTGTAGCAGGAGAAAATTCAGGGAGGTGTGCTTGGAAGGGCGACCCCTTGTGAGTTTGGATGCTACACGTGATTTTGTTATTTATGCTCCTGTTATTACATGTTACATGATACCTGAGTACAGTGAACTGTTTCTCCCTGCTATCAGGATCCACTAAAGCATCACTTGTTTGATAAGTAGTTGTCCTGTGGGATGGGGCACAGGATCAGTGATCAAGGACTCGGCCGAGTCGGATACGACTCGGCCATCAAAAAGATGACTCGGACGCCTGAGTCGAAGGGCGGGTGCCGAGTTAACCCAGGTCGGGTCCGACTCGGAGTCGACTCGGTCAACTCGGCCGAGTTTTACGCGACTCGGCCGAGTTGACCGAGTCGACTCTGAGTCGGACCCGACCTAGGTCAACTCAGCACCCGTGAATCTGCGACATAAAGGGGGGAGAGAGATCTATCTCTCTCTCTGCGTTGCTGAATCAAGAAAAAAAGGAGCCACGCCCCTGTCGCCGTCGACGTCGATCTCTCCCCCTCGCAGGTACCTCTCTCTCCGTCGATCTCTCTCCCTCTGCGTCTCTCTCTCCCCCTTTCTCTCGTCGTCGATCTCTCTCCCTCTGCGTCGATCTCTCTCTGTCCCTCTCTGTCTCTGTCTCCGTCTCTCTCTCTCCCTCTCTGTCTCCATCCCTCTCTCTCCCTCTCTCCCCCTTATGTCTCTCTCTATCCCTCAGTCCCTCTCTCGCTCTGTGTCTCCCTTTCCCCCCTCTCTCCTTGTCTCTCTCCCCCCTCTCTCCCTCTCTGTCTCTCTCTCTCTCTCTCCCCTCTGTTCCTCTCTCTATCCTTTAGCCCCTATCTCCCCCTTTGTGTCTCCCTCTCTGTCTCCTCTCTATCTCTCCCCCCCTATCTCCCCTCTGTTTCTGTCTCTGATTTTAATTATTTGAGTTTAATGTAATTTAAATTAGATTAATGTTGTTTTAATTTAGTTAATTTTAGTTTTAATTTAATTTAACAGATAATTTTTTTAAATTTCAGTATGACTCCAAAGCAACGCATATTGGATGGGAATAAGGTACCCCTGTTTGTGGAAGTAGAAAACTTGTGAAGTGTAATTATTGTGAGAAACATATCCATGGTGGTATCACTACATTGAAGTAACATATAGCACATGTACCGGTCAGGTGGAAGGATGCTTGCGAGTATCAAAAGAGGTATCTCAAATAATAAGACATCTTTTTGAAGGTAGCAAAGAAAGAGCGGCCATAAAATCCAAGAAAGAGCGACTTATGAGATCTTTAAGTGAGGAAGATTTTATGATGTGACCGATGAAGATTCTGATAATAAAATTGAAGAATTTGGTGGTTTAGAAGGAGTTAAAAGAAGACAACTAAAACAAGCTATGAAAGAAAGTCGTGAAATGTCTTGGAGAACGGCAGAAGGAGTTGATATTGGTGGCAGTAGTTCGCAGCCTTCAGGATCAGGGATTAACCGTGGATTGCGTCAGAGTATGACTATGAGAGAAGCAGAAATTTCAGCTCGTGGTATTGATCATTACATGTTCCCAACAATCAATCAAAAGCATATTCTCAACTGAAAATATTAAAAAGGTTGAAAAATCCATGACAAAATTCTTTCACTACAATGTAATACCATTCAATACAGTTGATAGTGGTCCTTACTACCAAGCCATGATTAATAATATTGCGGAGGCAAGCCCAGGTGTAAAAGGCCCTACAGGGTACCAGATTGACAATCTATATTTAGAGGAGGAAATGAAAGAAATTGAAGTATATATTGCTTCAATGAAAATAAAATAGCCGCAGTATGGTTGCACGATCATGTGTGTGGCTGGAGTTCTTGGAATAGAAAGTCTATTGTTACTTTCATGATTTATTGTGATAGAAGCATGATCTATCATACTTTTGTTGATACTAGTAATATCTCGAAGACTGCTGATTATATATTCTCGCTAATGGATAAAGTTGTTGATGAAGTTGGTGAAGAAAATAACGTGCAGGTTGTAACCGATAATGAGGCAAGTTTCAAAGCAGCTGGTCACATGTTGATGGAAAAGAGAAAATATTTGTTTTGGTCTCCCTGTGCAGCATATTGCATTGATTTGATGGTTGAAGATATTGGCTATGTGAAATCAGTTAAGGAGAAATTAGATGATGCTAAGATGATCACATCATTCATTTACAATAGCCTCAAAGTGGTGAATATAATGAAGCTATTTACCAGAGATAGAGATGTGTTGAGACCAGGTATAACACGGTTTGCCACCGAGTTTATTTCTATTGAAAACCTTATTCGCTATGAGCAAGATTTGAAAAGAATGTGTACGACTGGCGTGAATTCAACAAGGAAAGAGTAGAAGAAGCATGCGAGATAAGACTTCTAATCTCATTCTAACTGACCGGTTTTGGAAGAAGACAAGAGATCCAAAACGTTATGGATCCTCTTGTTAGAGTCTTGAAGATAGTGGACCAGGACAAGAAACCTATATTATCTATTATATATGAAGCTATAGATAGAGCAAATTGACTATAAAGGCATCAAATAAGAACTGAAAGAAATACTAGGATATCATTGATAGAAGATGGGAGGGACAATTGTATAAACACTTGCATGCTGCTGGTAATTCATTTGCCTAGAAATCATATTTGTTGACTAGAAATTGAAACTGTCATATCATAACAATCATGTACTTACATTATTGCAGCATATTTTTTAAATCCAGCACTTCAATATTCAAAAAACTTTTTTACACATCCAGAAGTGAGAAATGGATTAAAGGAGGTCATTAAAAGATTGGAGCCGGATTTGAATAAACAAGCAATAGCTATTAATGAGGTAATAATAATTTATTTATTTCATCGATATAATGTTATGCAAATATTAACATTTGTGATGTGTATTCTCACAGATAAAATTATTTATGGATAAAGTTGGAGAATTTGAAAGCTCACAGACTACAAGAGCAGTGCAACAATCTCTTCCAGTTGATTGGTGGTTTAATTATGGCGAAAAAAACTCCCAATCTGCAGAAGATTGCCATCAAAGTTTTAAACCAAACATGTTCTTCATCGGGTTGTGAAAGAAATTGGAGCACGTGGTCGCTGATTCATACAAAATTGCGCATGGCAATGAACAAGTTGCATAAACTAGTATTTATGCATTACAATATACGGTTGCGAGTAAGAAACTTGACATGCAAAAGCAACACTGATGATTATTGCAACCCAATTGATCTGAACAATATTTTCAATGATGATATTTTGGATGAGTGGATTCGTGAGAGAGCAACCGATGTTACCACCAGATGACTTAAGTGGTTGGATGAAGAAATTCTCCGTAGTGACGAAAATGGTGGTGATGGCGGCGATGATGGTGATGGCGGTGATGATGACGGCGATGATGATGATGGCAGTGATGGTGATGACGACGGTTATAGAGGTGTCACGGTGTTGGTGGAACGAGGTGTTGCTGTGACATGGGATTCAGAATATTATGCCACACAAGATACAGATCATGGAGCCCGGGCAGGGATTTCGCAACAGCGTAGGCATTTGGATCGGTTGGTCGATTTCAGTTCTAGCGATGATTATTTGAGTGAACATGATAACTACTCACATGGTCATCATAGTCTTGAAGGCCATTTACAGGGGTTGGGTTTGACATCTGGCCAATATTCTGGCACTGATTATTCTAACACTGGTGAATATTCTACTAGCAACACTGAATATCGAGGTTTTGGATATTATCATCATGGAGCTGATATTGCACAACCCCTACCGCCATATTACTCTGATAGTGGATCCTCTGGCCAATCATCTCAGCCTACAGGATCTCACCCACAAAACATTATTATCCTTATGGAAACTATATACCTAGTTTCTATACTTATAGCGGGGATGATAATGATGATTTTGTGCCTCCTCGTAATTTAATGTGAAAATGACTATAATAGCAGGTACTTATGAATTATTTTGTACAATTTACTATATTATGCATGTATTTTGATATCTTTCTACCGACGACGCTTGTATTTATACTTCACGTTATGTTTTGAGTGCTACGTGATATGTTTTGAGTATGTGATACATGAATTTTGATGTCTATATTTTTTTACGACTTGTCATGATTTTTTCATAATTTTTTTGGCATTCTATGTAGCGTTTTGCGCGTATCGTCCGAGTCTGATCCGAGTCGCCGAGACCGATCCGTCTCGGTGTCGGTCGAGTCGGCGGCCGAGACCGAGATTTTGAACCCTGCACAGGATAGCTGCATTAGTTAGGGTAATAAAACATACTACTTAGAATTATCATTTGTGATATGGATAATCTTGACTACATGATGTTTCTAGACTGGCCATATCATTCTTAACTTGTGATCTTATGTTTTTGTGACCTGATGATTATGATATATGACATTACTCGTCCAGGGTGCTTCATACTCATTATATACATGTCATAGTATACATACATGACCCTATTTCACATGATCTAATGTTCTGTTACTACGCTGGTATCTTACCTGTCAATTTATATTACCATCAGATTCATTATTCATTCATTCCAGTGCTCTACTTATATTACCCATTTACTTTCATATTTCCTTATTATTGTTTCCTCTTCTCATGTGTGTACTTGCTGGTCCGCTTCTAACGGACCTTGATTTTTCAGCATCAGAGCTTGAGGAGACTAACGAGCCACTGTTCGAAGAACCAGGAAGATTATCAGGCGTGAGTCTGAAATTTCTTATCTTATGTAATTTGGCATTTTGTCTTGTGATGATGTCCTCATGTCAAAATTGTATCTTATTTTATTTCTGCTTTATTATGTTTCAAATCTTGTATCCAGACAAAGACTATTGTAGATGTATATCATTTATGTGAAAATGAAACTTCTGGTTGTCTTTTTGTATATGTGTGCAAGAATTTAGCTCCATTACTACAGCGTAAGGTATTCACGGAAGAGATTTCTCTCTTCGTGAGTATCTGCTGGCCATCGTCATTTACCCGTACTTCGTATTTTGGGAAGCGCGGCGTGACAGTTACTGTAGCATGCTGGTAGGATGACTTTCTTCTTCCTTGAAGCGGGTCAGGTTGAGATCTTGAAACCAGAACTTGATTTCAAACCCAACTGAGCCTTATGGTCGATGGTGACCGTTTGGCGAGCTCAACGTCGAGCAGAAAAGGCCGGGGAGGCTTCAGATTGACAAGGGAGGTCGAGTGAGGCCTCGGCAAAGTGGAGGTAGTTGCGAGGCGTTAACGAAGAGGAGGCGAGATAAGGCCACGAGGATCTCGGGTGACGGCTGTAGCAAGCTGTTGTAGGGGTGAAGGCAGAGGTGGTGGCGCAATGGTGTTGGCAACGTCGTCGGGTTGTCGGCGAGTGTTCTGGTGGCGGTGATGTAGCAAGTCAGCGGCAGCAGCAGCGGTGAGTGAGGAGTATGCCGTGATGACGACTTCTAAGCAAGCAGGGCTGGCGTGGTTATGGTGGCAACAGTGGTGAGAAGTTGAAGGAGAAGTCGAGGAGGAAGGGGAAGATGATGATGAAGACTGTTGGGTTGTTTTGGCTGTGAAAAGGAGAAAGGAGGTGGGATGGGTTTGCTTGGGTTGCAGGGAGAGAAGAAAAGAAAGAGAGAATCAGAGAGAGAAAAGGGTCCTGCAAGGAAGAAGAAAAAGGAGGCAAGAGAAAAAGAAATAACAGGGTTAGGGTTTTAAGAGGAATAAAATAGGAATAAAATCCTAATTAATTTTTGAGATAACAAAAACTCACACAAAATAATTTTATTCAAAATTTTCATTCTTCTTATTAACCACTATTTAAGCCTATTTATAGGCTTTACAAAAATCAAGTTCTCCTAATACATCTGATAAGGGACTAAATGTCCAAAATAAAGAAAACAAAAAAAATAAAAAATACAATAAAGTCAAAAAAATAATAAAGTTAAAACCATAAGGACTTAGACTACTTGAGCCATACTGATGCAGCATGTCTTCATCTCCTCCGATGCACTCACCTGAGCTGGATGTTCGGATCATTCTCCCCGGATGGGAGAAGACTCAGACCCCTGTCGAGTCAAGTGAAATAGTGCTCTCCTTCTGTACTAGATCAATCAGCTGCAGATCATTTCGATCTAATTGTGAATCAACAGTTAGTGTTTTTTCTTTCAAGCAAATCAAGTACCTGTGAGTTCCACCAAATTTGGTTGTGATAGTCTCATCCTCTAAAATTTTATCCTTCTTTGCTGTAATGAGATGAGTATTTAGGAATGGACAAAGTGATGAGCTCTCAGAAAATGGCTTAGGGAAAAACTTATCAATCAATGAGCTACAATCAGAACCCATGTAATCTACTAGATCATTAACATTAAAAGTATAACTAATGTCATAATCTCAAGGAAGATTTATAACATAGGTATTGTAATTCAGCTTATTCAAGACCTTGAAGGGTCCAACACTGCAGACATGCAATATTTTAACGGTTCCTGAAGAAAACCATTTCGGATAAATATGAACCATCACACAATCACCTACATTAAAAGTTTTAAATATTTTTTACTGTCAGCTTGTAAACTAGGTTCCCATTTATTTCTATTACCGATCTCTTTGTGGAGTTTGTACATGTGTTTATGTAATGCAAATGCATATGCAGACTCGACTGTTTTATAATGGGATGGTGTCGGCAGTAAAAGAGAGTGGTTTGCAGACAGAGTATGCATGACTAGTAGAGGATAGGAAAGGAGCAGTAGTAATGAGAGGTGAAGACGGTGAGGTCGGCAACGAAGCGAAAGTAGATATCTGCTTGGGCTGTCCAGTTTTGAGTCTCAAGAGTAGTAACTCAATATGTTTACCTTTACACTCAAATTGACACATGAAGGATCAACCATAAATGGTGACATTTTTGTAGAACATCCATGGTCTACCTAATATGACTTGACCCACATTCATGGTGATCACATCATACTAGATTTTGTCTTTGTAATGATTGAAATTAACTGGACAAAACATTATTGTTTGACCTCAAGTGTCATGGAGTCAATCTATGATACTTTGAATGGGTGGGGTGGGGTACAACCTTTAATCTAAGATTTTCACACATTCTGGATGATATTGCATTGTTACAACTTTTACTGTTCACAATCATCTTACAATTCTTATTTTTAATTTTGGTGAAAGTGTGGAAGGTGACACTTTTTCTCCAATCGTCCTTTTCACTCATTGGGAGGGAACATTGTTGGCCCATTGTTGGCCCAAAGGTTACACTCTCAGTCTATGCGTGTTGATGATAACAAACCATATAAAAGCAATTTTGTACTAATAGAGGTTCTAGAATGAATTTCAGATTTGTACAGGTCTTGATGGCTCAAGCGTTCTCAAGCATGTTACAAGGTTGATGGCTCAAGAGAACTCAGTCATAGGATAAGAGACTCTACCTCAGCAACGCGGTTCAAAGATGCCTACCTATAGATCTTTGTGTTGTTAATTTGTTAAAGAATAGTATACAGTAATGAAGCTCAAATACCCTACACACAAAATTGCACGTATTTTCAAAAGATTATTTTTGACTCTTGTTAAAATACTTTAAGTCCTATTTCAGTATATGCATACTTAGCTTATTGTATTTTACAAAGCCTTTACAAAAATCTCTTTTAAAATAACATATCTTCAAATCATATTTCTAACTGATTTTTCAGCTTATGACCTGTTGCGGTCAACCGGGTGGTTGACCGGCAGGTCCGGTTGACCGGCAGGTCAGAACGGTCGACCGCGCGGTCGACCGCAGTTCTGACCCATGGGGTGTGCATGTGTGCACGTTTCCCGGCCAACCGGGCGGTCGACCGGACACCATGACGGTCGACCGAGCGGTCGACCGACTGACAGACCCAACCTCTCGGTTTGGGCCGGTCGACCGGGCGGTCGACCGTAGTCAACCAACGGTCATAAAAATTTGAAAACGATCGATCGGCCGGTCGACCGTGCTAGGCATTTCTGGCCAAACGGCTAGTTTTCTAAACCTATTTTAAAACGTTATTTTTATCTTAAAACGTGGTTTTAGGCTGGATTTTGGTCATGTTATTCCTGCTTAGTTCAAATAGATGTTTACCCTTTAATCCCTACCTAAATCCTATATATAGGGGTGGTTGGGGTTAAGGTGAAAAAAACAACTATTGCAAAGATTTCAAAGTTTGAGTATTCTTAAAAGAAGTGTTTTACTCTCAGTTTTTATGCTCTAATCTCTGATTTATTTTTGAAGTTTTTGAATCAAATCTCTCTTCTACTTTATTTTATTTCACTTGCAAACCTTGAGCTTCAATCCTACATATTATTCTCTAGGGTTTTGTAAAGAAAAGTTTTCAAAAGAGAGTTTGTGGTCTTTTGATCACCAAGTGATTATTGTACTTGTGGCTACACTACCTCTGAACTAGAGGAGTGTGATTGAGGAGTTGGGTACTCCCTAGTGATTGTAATCCTTTGTGAAAATTCTAGTGGATCGAAATCCTTCTGGGTGAAGGCGGGGACGTAGAGCTGGGTGCTCGAACCTCGAAACAAATCTCTGTATTTGTGATTGGTTTATTTGTGTCTTTTACTTTCTATTCATTCATTCTTATATTGTCAATCTATACTCTCACAACAAGATTGTATTGCGCACCTCAAACTCTTATTTAAAGGAATCACGAGGAAGAAGTTCAGAACCCATCACGAGGTATACGGCTTCTAATCTTGCTTTGAGTGATCGTTGCATCATCTCATTTTTAATTTGTGCATTGATTAGCATTACACCAATTCACCCCCCTCTAGGTGTGATTTCAATTAGTATCAGAGTTAGGACTCTAGTTTTTAGCTTTACATCCTTAGAGAGATCCTATAAGTTGCTAATCACTATTTTCATATCTACATTCATCCACTAGTAAAGATGACCGATAACATTAAGACCCCACCCAAATTTGATGGACTCAACTTTCTCATATGAAAAGTTAGGATGAACATATTTTTGCAATCTCTAGGTAGCAGAGTTGCTAAGTCTTTGACCAAGCCCTATAGTGCACCCGTGGGTGAGGAGAACACTTGGTCCGATCGTACCTCCAAGGAAGTTGATGCAAATTCGAAGACTCAAA
The DNA here is from genome assembly GCA_038442645.1 of Agave tequilana. Lineage (NCBI taxonomy): Eukaryota > Viridiplantae > Streptophyta > Magnoliopsida > Asparagales > Asparagaceae > Agave > Agave tequilana. The sequence goes on from JAVJIF010006875.1 coordinate 74,830, forward strand.
ATGCCTTGCTTTTAGCATTAAATGAGGATGACTTAACACGGGTTATCCATTGCAAATTCGCCTATGAGATTTGGCAACACTTATTGATCACTCATGAGGAACATCACAAGTCAAGAGAGCTAAAATTGATCTTTTGCGTTCCCAATATGAAAGTTTTAGAATGCAAGAAAATGAATCAATTGATGATATGATTACTAAGTTTACTAAAATCACAAATGTTCTTACTTCTCTAGGTGATGAAATCAACAACGACCAAAGGTGCGTAAGGTGATTCGTGCACTCCCTTCATCATGGGAAATCAAAGCTACCACCTTGAAGGAATTGAACGACAAAGACGAGATGGAGCTCATCAGTTTTATTGGTAACCTTAAGACTCATGAGATGGAGAAAAAGGCTAGAGAAGAAACGGCGCCTCAAAAGAAAAGGTCTATTGCTTTCAAGTCTACCTCCACCATCTTCGATGATGAAGAAGATGAAGAGCTATCTCTTCTTGTGAGAAATGTAAAAAGAATGTACCATAAGAAAAAGCTCAACCATAGAAGGTGATGGGAAGGGAAGGTGGAGAAGAAGATCACATGCTACAACTGTCGGAAACCTGGACACATCATGGCTGAATGTCCAGATTTCAAGAACAAGATATCTTCCTCCATGAAGCAAAAGAAGCCGTTTGTAAAAAGGTGTTCAAAGCCACTTGGGATTCGGAAAGTGAATTCGAGGATGAAGTTGATACGGCTAACATGTGTTTCATGACAAACACACCTAAGGTAACTTCCGAACCATCTTATGATGATATTGAAATAAGCAAAGAAGAGTTATTACAAGTTTTCATTGAACTTTCAGAAAATTATGATTCTAAGAAGAAAGATTGTTTAAAGTTGAAAAAGAAAAATGAAATGCTTAACAACAAAATTGCTATTTTTACAAAAAAAAAGATGAATTATCTTCCACTATTATTTCAACACAGAGATTTTGATACTTATAGAGTTGCATGCAAAGCTAAATATCCTAAAATTGATGAAAATGAGATTTCTATGTTAAAAACTAAAATAAATGATTTGAGAAATGTTTTAAAAGAATGCGTATTTAACAATACTAAACTAGAAGAAATGTTTTCAAATAAACACATGCACACTTCACATGTTAAACATGATAAACCATCACATGCTAAAACTCCACATGTTCATCATGCCAACACAGCACATGTCAATCGTGCTAAAACACATGTTCACAAATCACATGTTCATAAACTACATGCTCATTATGCTTTTAAATATGGAAGAATTTATAAATGTACTTATTGTGGCCGGAATGGTCATTTAGCCAAATTTTGTTATGATCATATAAATAGTATGAATAATCATGTTTGGGTTCAAAACACTAACATATTAGGACCCAAGAAAATATAGGTACCAAAATCAACCATTCAATTATTTGATATAAGTACACACTAAGACTCCAAGACGTAAGTAGCGGTGGTACCTTAATAGTGGTTACTCAAGGCATATGATATGGGACGTCAACAATTTTCCAACCCCATCGAGGAATGTTGAAGGTGGCACCGTCACCTTCGGAGATGACTCCAGGGCACCATCATCGGTATAGATAACATCAAGATTGGTACATCTCCTTTAATTGAAAATGTAGTTCTTGTTGATGGGCTTAAACATAATTTACTTAGTATTAGTCAACTATGTGATCGTGGTCTCAAAGTTGTTTTTGATGAATCTTCTTGTAATATTTTTGATTGTAAAACCAATGAATGTATTCTCACTGGATTTCGTGAAAATAATGTCTACATTATTGATATGCTTAATTTGGATTGCACTACAAAATGTTTAAATGCTTTTGATGAGATTTCATGGTTATGACATAGAAGATTAGGCCATGCTTCTTTTGATCATCTTTCTAGAATCAATTCTAAGGAATCGGTGAAGGGTATTCCTTATTTGGAGTTTGAAAAGAACTGCAATTGTGGTGCGTGCCAACTTGGGAAACAAACCAAGTCCTCTTTCAAACCAATCAAGGATATCATGACATCTAGGCCATTAGAATTGATCCACATGGATCTATTTGGACCAACTAAAACTAAAAGTTTAAATGGAAATAGATATATTTTGGTTTTAGTCGATGATTTCTCTCGTTTCACATGGATTTTCTTTTTGGAGCATAAAGATTAAACTTTTTCACATATTAAGATTTTTCGAAAAAAGGGTTGAAAAGAAAAAGGATTTTTGATTTTACGCATAAGAAGTGATAGAGGTGGTGAGTTTGTCAACCAATTCTTTATGACTTATTGCGATGATAATGGAATTAAGCATGAAATGTCATGTCCTAGAACTCCACAATAAAATGGAGTATTTGAATGGAAGAATAGAACTCATCAAGAAATGGCTAGGACCATGATAAGTGAATACGGGCTCCCTCAATACTTATGGGCAGAGGCCGTAAACACCGCGTGCTATATATCGAACCGAATTTACTTGTGTAAAAATACGTCCAAAACTTCTTTTGAAATCTATCATTTGAGAAAACCAAATGTTTCGTATTTTAAAGTTTTTGAATGCAAATGTTTTGTTTTGAACACCAAAGATAATTTGGGCAAATTTGATGCTAAGGCTTTTGAAGCAATTTTTGTTGGCTATTCTAGTACTAGCAAAGCATATAGAGTGTTCAATAAATCATCTCTAATAATTGAAGAATCCATGCATGTTAAATTTGAGGAATCTAATGCATTTGTTAAGAATGTTGTAGAGATTGATTCTTTAGGTGAAGACATGGAGAAAATATCCTTGAAGGACTCACCCATCTAAGAAGACAAATAAGAACCAAATTGAAGTTCAAAAGGATGAAGTGGATGTAAGATCACCTAGAGGGGGGTGAATAGGTGATGGCTAATCTAATGGTCACTTATGAACAAATAATGCGGAATTAAAACTAAGATGACCAAATAAAACTTCTTTTATTTAAACACTTATGTATAACACAAGAGTGTTGCCGAATTCCCCTTGCGAGGCTCTGGACAAGCTCCTCTAGATTCCCCTTGAATGGGTTGAGGTGCCGCGTTGGCTCTCTTGGTTGAATACTAGTGTTAACAACAATCCCAAGCAAGTATAGCAAATATGAGCACAAGTGAATATCATGCATATAAAGATAGACAATAATTGAATGCAAGATATAAATAAGAGACAAGGAGAGAGAAAGAGCAATCGCAAACACAAGGGTATGTTTCGAGGTTCGAGCACACTTGCTCTACATCCCCGCCTTCGACACACGAAGGATTTCCACTATGCAAGATCCCAATGGATCTCTCCCCGGTGCCGCAACACCTACAAGCCCTTGGACTCTCTAGTCCCTTACACACCACAAGCCCACCAGCTCGTCGAGGCCGCACCTCAAGCTACAAGAGTTCGCACCCGAACCCTAAACAACCACGAGCACACTTGCCCGTCTCCTCAAAGTACAAGATGAAATCTTGGTGATCTAAACACTTGATCACCTACAAAAACTCTCACTACAACACCTATAGGATGAATAGCTCAATGGATGCTCAAGTGTTTGTGTGAGAAAGCAAGGAAAGAACTTTGATGGAAAACTCAAGAAATCACAATAAACACTCTCTTGATAAAATCCCTTTTGATAGGAAATATTGGCACTCTATTTTGTGGAGAAAGCTCTGCTAAAAGAATGGAAATAACTGGACAAAAGCTCTCCTAAAATCTTGGCTTCAAACAATGACAAAAACCCCTTTTATAGAGGCCAGAAAAATCTGACCGTTGGGCTCTGTCAGAGCTTCCGGTCGACCGGCAACGGTCAAAATCCGACCGTTGCAGCCTCCGGTCGACCGACCCGGTCGACCGAGCAACTGGAGAAGAGAGTAAACTCTCTGTCGGTCGACCGGCCCGGTCGACCGATATTTCCTGAGAGCAAAGCTCTCTGAAGCGGTCGACGGCTCGGTCGACCGTTCTCCAGTGCACACAGGCGTGCACGTCTGTGCACGTCCGGTCGACCGACCCGGTCGACCGACTTCAGACTCGGTCGACCGACCGGTCGACCGCTGAAGCCTGAAATAGTTTTCAGTTCTGCACAGATACGGGATTTGAAAATAGGTCTTTTCACTCAATAAAAATCCCATAAATTCACAGTAAATCTAAAAAATAGTTTTAATCACAATAAAAACTGTTTTTCTAAAAATATGTTTTTCTAAAACTTGTTTTTCCATAACTTCACAAAATACAAAAATAAGATATTTGAGTTCATTTAAAGTATAGTGTGTATGGATATGATCCACTACACAATCATAATGATATATCTATGTTTTTGTCATTAAGCATATAACTTGGTTTTGGTTAAAGATGTGTTATAATAGAAATACCAAAAACCAAAGTAGATATTTTGTCACAAAGAAAAAATCTTTTTCCAAAATAAAAATTCTTTTCTAAGACATAGAAATCTTTTATGAAAGCAATCCTATCAAGAGTTCTATCAAGAGTGTGTGTGTGATATAACTTGAGCAATCCACCAACTATTCTATCCTTTACATTTTATCTAAAATAAAAATACAAATCTTATACCTAGACACAAGTCTTCAACTTCTTGAAGTCTTCCCTTGAAGGCTTCTCATCTTCTTGACTTGGTCCAAGTGCAATCCACCGAGCTCATCTCTAGATGTGGTCTTGATGCATAGGCTCGTGAATCAACCGGTGCTAGCTTCCATCTTGACTTTAAATCCTTTGTTGAAGCTCCACACCTACTAAGATCTTGATAATGAATCTGTCACTAATTAAACACAAGATCATTAGTAATCATAACTTCATGAGTTGATCATCATCAAAACTAGAGTGATGGGCCTTTGGGCCAACAATCTCCCCCTTTTTGATGATGACAAAACTCATGACGTTATATATGCATGGATTAAAGTAAAGCTTCAAAGAAGCTCCCCCTTAACTCATGCATAGACATAAATAATAAGATATGGCAATGAAGCATATGACATGTATGCAAATGTAGGAGATGCAATCATATAAATCAAATCTTAAATCAAATCTTTTTCTCCTATTTGCAAATCAAAGACATATATGCATAAAACATAAATCTTACTCCCCCTTAAGCAAGGAAGACATGCATATATCACAAATACTTACAAATACTTCTCCCCCTTTTTGTCAATCATCAACAAAGGGTTCAAAGTAAAAATACATCAAACAAATTTTCTCCCCCCTTTTTGTCAAAAACAATGAAATCAAAGAGGGGTAATCAAAACAATCAATAAAATTTATATGCGATATAAATTCATGAAGAGGAAGACGCTAAGTTAGCTTCCCTACACATATGCATTACATGAAGAAGGGATGATAAGCCCCAATTCACATAACACATATTATGTAATGCATAAGAGGAGATGTGAAGCTCCCCCTACACACGTGTACCACATAAAGAAAAGATGTTAAGCTTCTCAATACACAATACACTCAACATGAATCTACATATGGAAGAGATGTTAAGCTCTCCTTGCATATAGACAATACAAATCAAAAATTTTGAATTTTTCTTAATTTTTTTTTTTGAGTTTTTGATACTAATTTCAAAACACAATGCACAAGCTTATTATGGGATACCAATTTGAAATTCTAATTAAGCTTAGCATCAACAATCTTTGTGCTTCAAAAGATACCAATTGTAAAACAAGCACAAAAACTATCATATATATGTATGAAGAAATTATATCAATTGAGATGGATACATACATATATAGGAAAAGCAAAATATGAGTATATACCAAAAAGGTTCATATTGATACCAATTGCAAATAACCAATGATACCAATAGAAAAATAAGCTTAGGTGTATATATCACATAATCTACCACTTGAAGAATTCGAACTAGTTAAATGGAAATGTTTAACAACTAGTAAGAAATCCTTCAACCAAGGAATAAATCAAAAGGTTTTTCACGAAATATCAATGAAACACAAGGCACTAAAAAGCACTCTATCCATAAAGTCATATCAAAAAGAAGTGAGTGTGCTAGTGTTATGTGGAACATGGTATCATGAAAAATAGCAATAAAACTCAATATTCCTTAAAATTTTGAAATCATGAAATCCATCACAAAATTTTATTGAAAAATTACAAAATTTTTATTAAAAACAAAAATTTATATTTCAAGATATATGTATGTTTGACAAGACATTAAGTATACATACATATCCTTAAAACATAATTGAGTCCATATATAGATTTGCATGAAAGGCAAATGACTCAAGAGGTATCCATGTATATCTTAATGTTTTGACAAGACAAACATATACATGAAATGAAAGCACATGATCATAGCATAAATCTAAAATGGGAATACAAGCTTAAAATGTAATAATCATCAAAACTTAGGCTATACTAGCACACTTAATGGGCACAAATAAGCATTCAAACCCAATCATATATAGATTTATTTGTGATCCATAATGTGTACAAGTATAAATCTAAGTGTTGACAAATACTAACATTTAAACTAATATTCAAATCATGAAGCATCAAATAAATTTTGAGAATACAAAAGAATTTATCCATATGATTACAAATAGGATCATGTGAATCAATTTGAAGAATAGATAACTAGTTTAAATGGATTTTTGACAAACTAGTTAAAGATCCTTCAAAAATACAAAGTCAAATGTTTTCCATGAATAATACTAAATACATAAAAGTTCAAGCACTCATAGTCCATAAAGCTCAAAAATTATCTTTTATCATAAAAGATGAGTGTTCAAAGGTTATGTAAATGGTATTTTCATGAAAATAGAAAGTGAAGCATGAATCTCATGAAAATCTTATTTTTCATCTTAAAACAAATCATATATTTTTCATAAAGCATTGCTAAATACATAAAGATTTAATCACTCATGGTTTATAAAGCTCAAAATATTTTGTATCATAAAGATGAGTGTTCAAAAGATCATGTAAATAGCATTTTTATAAATAGTCATTCAAGCTCAAAAAAAGATCATAAATCACATTTTGTTGTACAAATCAAAAACATGAAAAATTATTTTTATTATTATTATTATTATTATTTATTTAAAATACTAATCTTCATGGTATATGTATGATTTATCCAATTCTAACAATATGCATACATATCCCAAATATGAAAAGAGTCCAATATATATTGCATGAAGGCAAATGACTCAAGGGGTATACATGTATATTTATTAGATTTGAATTAAACACACATATACATGAAGTAAGATCAAAGATAGGCATAACAAGTATAAATGACCGAATCATCAAAACTAGCCTATACACATGCATATAGTGGATACAAATGAGCATGAAGTTCAAATATATATGAGTCAATTGTAGTTCACTATTCATATATGTATAAATGCAAGTTTTGACACATTCTACATTTAAGCATGTAAATGCCACATGAAGCACATAAAATCTTAAAACATGAACATGCTATGAATGATATTATGAAAATAAAAGCATGTACATAAATAAAATAGGAGTTTAGAAACTGTTACCAACTCCAAAACTCCAAGCATGGTGGTCTTTCCCACCAAAATCTCCTTGATAGCAATGCATCCAAAAGTTTGTCCATCATGTCTATTGCATCCGCTATCAAGGCACCAATCCTCTCACGTTTTGTGAGAGCCCTCACCTACATCAAAATCAAAGGGTGGGGGTTTTGGTACCCATACTTTCTTGGGTCCTTTGGGGTTAGCTTTATTGTAAGGATCCCAAAATCTTTTATACTTAGCAAAATATAAATGAGGTTTCTTATCAAAACAAACTTTTGCTAAATGGCCTTTGCGGCCACAATGTGTACATGTGTACACCTTAGTATGCTTATGTGTAGGAGTGTGGTCATGTTGTGCAACATAAGCAAATGCATGGTTATGATGTGCATGAATGTGTGGAGTTTGTTTCTTTGAAAACATTGACTCCAACCTAGAATGATTAAAAGCACAAGAGTTCAAAGTTGAACTCAAACCATCCATTTTATTTTTCAAATTCTTAATCTCATTAGTTGTGGCATGTAAAGCATGGTGAGATAAAGAATCATTTTTCTTTTTCTTTTTCTTTTGAAAAACATTATCCTTTTCTTTTTCAACAAATTTTCTTTTTAAAGATTTATTTTCTTGTAAAATACTTTCTTTTTGTTGTTCCACCATAGCAATATCATTTTTCAAAATATTGTTCCCTTCACAAAGATCATTCAATTTTGAAAGCAAGGAAACATTTTCATTTTTCAAATCTTTATTTTCCTTTTCTAAACATGCAAGTTTATTTCTAAAAGAATCATTTTCTACATGCATGCAATCAAATTTCTTTTTCCAACTTTTGTTATCTTTTTCTAAGCATGCAATGTTATCTCTAAGTGAGTCATGTTCTTTATGCATGCAAGCAATGTCCTTTTTCATCTTTTTATTATCTTTTCTTAACATGTCATATTTCTCAAGAATTGCTTGGCAAAATGAAGTGAGCTCATCATATGACATGTCCTCTTCATCGGATTCGGAATTTACCTCAAGGGGGTCATCCCCTTGGACCATAAAGCATGCGTTGGAGGTGTCGCTTCCAACGTCCGAGTGACTCCCCGCATAGTATAGATCTTTTTCGCCGAGGGAGGTGATGATGTTCCATACTACAAAAGCCGATTCAACATTAGAAACCCTAGATAAATAATCATCATTTAGGGTTGACTTAATAGCATGAAGGGCTTTTGCATTAGCCTCAATGTTCTTACCATTTAAGCAATATTCTTTATTAGTTGTGGCAAGATATACACTAAGGCCAAGTCCTTTGAGGAACAAAGACATCTTAACCTTCCAAATTTGGATGTTAAGAGTGTCAAAGGTGGGTGGTGACATGAAGTCCATGGTGTGTGTACAAAATATTGTGATTAGCCTAAAGGAGGATCTTTAACTCTAGGTTGTTAGACCCAATATCAAGAGCACTTGGCTCTGATACCAATTGTAAGATCACCTAGAGGGGGGGTGAATAGGTGATGGCTAATCTAATGGTCACTTATGAACAAATAATGCGGAATTAAAACTAAGATGACCAAATAAAACTTCTTTTAATTAAACACTTATGTATAACACAAGAGTGTTGCCGAATTCCCCTTGCGAGGCTCTGGACAAGCTCCTCTAGATTCCCCTTGAATGGGTTGAGGTGCCGCGTTGGCTCTCTTGGTTGAATACTAGTGTTAACAACAATCCCAAGCAAGTATAGCAAATATGAGCACAAGTGAATATCATGCATATAAAGATAGACAATAATTGAATGCAAGATATAAATAAGAGACAAGAGAGAGAGAAAGAGCAATCGCAAACACAAGGGTATGTTTCGAGGTTCGAGCACACTTGCTCTACATCCCCGCCTTCGACACACGAAGGATTTCCACTATGCAAGATCCCAATGGATCTCTCCCCGGTGCCGCAACACCTACAAGCCCTTGGACTCTCTAGTCCCTTACACACCACAAGCCCACCGGCTCGTCGAGGCCGCACCTCAAGCTACAAGAGTTCGCACCCGAACCCTAAACAACCACGAGCACACTTGCCCGTCTCCTCAAAGTACAAGATGAAATCTTGGTGATCTAAACACTTGATCACCTACAAAAACTCTCACTACAACACCTATAGGATGAATAGCTCAATGGATGCTCAAGTGTTTGTGTGAGAAAGTAAGGAAAGAACTTGATGGAAAACTCAAGAAATCACAATAAACACTCTCTTGATAAAATCCCTTTTGATAGGAAATATTGGCACTCTATTTTGTGGAGAAAGCTCTGCTAAAAGAATGGAAATAACTGGACAAAAGCTCTCCTAAAATCTTGGCTTCAAACAATGACAAAAACCCCTTTTATAGAGGCCAGAAAAATCTGACCGTTGGGCTCTGTCAGAGCTTCCGGTCGACCGGTCCGGTCGACCGGCAACGGTCAAAATCCGACCGTTGCAGCCTCCGGTCGACCGACCCGGTCGACCGAGCAACTGGAGAAGAGAGTAAACTCTCTGTCGGTCGACCGGCCCGGTCGACCGATATTTCCTGAGAGCAAAGCTCTCTGAAGCGGTCGACCGGCTCGGTCGACCGTTCTCCAGTGCACACAGGCGTGCACGTCTGTGCACGTCCGGTCGACCGACCCGGTCGACCGACTTCAGACTCGGTCGACCGGACCGTCGACCGCTGAAGCCTGAAACAGTTTTCAGTTCTGCACAGATACGGGATTTGAAAATAGGTCTTTTCACTCAATAAAAATCCCATAAATTCACAGTAAATCTAAAAAATAGTTTTAATCATAATAAAAACTGTTTTTCTAAAAATATGTTTTTCTAAAACTTATTTTTCCATAACTTCACAAAATACAAAAACAAGATATTTGAGTTCATTTAAAGTATAGTGTGTATGGATATGATCCACTACACAATCATAATGATATATCTATGTTTTTGTCATTAAGCATATAACTTGGTTTTGGTTAAAGATGTGTTATAATAGAAATACCAAAAACCAAAGTAGATATTTTGTCACAAAGAAAAAATCTTTTTCCAAAATAAAAATTCTTTTCTAAGACATAGAAATCTTTTATGAAAGCAATCCTATCAAGAGTTCTATCAAGAGTGTGTGTGATATAACTTGAGCAATCCACCAACTATTCTATCCTTTACATTTTATCTAAAATAAAAATACAAATCTTATACCTAGACACAAGTCTTCAACTTCTTGAAGTCTTCCCTTGAAGGCTTCTCATCTTCTTGACTTGGTCCAAGTGCAATCCACCGAGCTCATCTCTAGATGTGGTCTTGATGCATAGGCTCGTGAATCAACCGGTGCTAGCTTCCATCTTGACTTTAAATCCTTTGTTGAAGCTCCACACCTACTAAGATCTTGATAATGAATCTGTCACTAATTAAACACAAGATCATTAGTAATCATAACTTCATGAGTTGATCATCATCAAAACTAGAGTGATGGGCCTTTGGGCCAACAATATTGTTGGCCCAACGGTGGAACCATCAAAACCACTTCTTAAAGATTGGAGATATGCTACAAATCATCCTAAAAATCTCATCATAGGTGATGTATCAAAGGGGTAACCACTAGCTCCAAACTCCATGATTTGTGTGGGCATTATGCACATATCTCATATTGAACCCAAAAACATCCTCGAAGCAGAGGGTGACTCATATTGGTTGCTTGCTATACAAGAAGAGCTAAATCAATTTGAGCGCAACCAAGTTTGACATCTTGTTCCTAGACCCCATGATAGACCAATTATTGGTACTAAGTGGATTTTTAGGAACAAGTTGGATGAGTCAGAAAATGTTGTTAGGAATAAGGCTAGGTTAGTGGCCCAAGGTTACACCCAAGTTGAAGGAATCGACTTTGAGGAGACCTTTGCACCCGTAGCACGGCTAGAAGCCATACGGATCACACTAGCTTATGCATCCTATAAAAATTTCAAACTTTTTCAAATGGATGTAAAAAGTGCATTTTTAAATAGTTTTATTGAAGAGGAAGTATATGTTGAACAACCCCCCAGTTTTGTTGATCATATACATTCAAATTTTGTTTTCAAACTAGATAAAGAATTGTATGGCTTAAATAAACTCCAAGAGCTTGGTATGAAAGACTTTCTACTTTTCTTCTATCAAATGATTTTGTTAAGGGCAAAGTAGACACCACATTATTTACTAAACATATTGGTAGTGACATTCTTATTGTACAAATCTATGTTGATATAATCTTTAGTTCTACTAATGAATTACTTTGCAAGGAGTTTGAATCATGTATGCAACATGAATTTGAGATGTCTTTGATGGGTGAATTGAACTATTTTCTTAGACTCCAAATCAAGCAAAGGAGTGATGGGATCTTCATAAGTCAAGTCAAGTACACTAAGGAACTCATCAAGAAATTTGGACTTGAAGACTAAAAAACTTACAACACTCCCATAGCTACAACTACCAAGCTTGACAAGGATGACCAAGGTAAGAGTGTAGACATAAAATTATATAGAAGCATGATTGGTAGTTTGTTATATTTAACCGCTAGCAGACCGGATATTATATTTAGTGTGTGTTTTTGTGCTAGATTCCAATCTTGTCCTAAAGAATCCCACTTGATTGCAGTAAAACGCATTATTTAATATCTTAAGGGCACTATTGGAATGGGTCTATGGTATCTGAAGACCGGACAATTCTCAATGACGAGTTTTTCGGATGCCGACTATGCGGGTTGTAGAGTGGATAGGAAGAGTACTAGTGGAACATGTCAATTTCTCGGTAATTGTCTTGTTTCATGGTCTTTCAAGAAACAAAATTCGGTAGCCCTCTCAACTGCCGAGGCGGAGTATGTTACGGCTGGGGCATGTTGTGCTCAAGTCCTTTGGATGAAACATACTCTCCTTGATTATGATTTGCATTATGATCATATTAAAATATTTTGTGATAATACTAGTACAATTCATATGACTAAGAATGCAAATCAATATAGTAAGACCAAGCACATAGAGATTAGATATCACTTTTTAGAGATCATTTTGAGAAAGGTGATATTGATATTGATTATGTTTCTACTGATTTTCAACTTGCCGATATTTTCACTAAACCACTTGATTTCAATAGATTTTCCTTGATATGTGGTGAACTCAATGTTTGTGTTATTGACTAAAGAGTTTTCATAATAATATATCTCTTTTTGATGTATGACAAAAAGGGGGAGAAATATGTGTTTGTATTTGTGTTTTGTCTCAAATAATAAGTTTGTTTTGTGTTTGTGTTTTGTTCTCAAATAATAAATTTGTTTTATATCAAAGAATATGTTTTCATGTTTATTCTTTCATTAGTGTTTGTGTTTTGTTCTCAAATAATATGTTTGTTTTATATCAAAGAATATGTTTTCATGTTTATTCTTTCATTATGGTTTCATGCTTTAGTATAGTATACTTGTTTAATATAACATTATTTGAGGGGGAGTTTTTACCTCCCTTCTATATCTTGTGTTATAGCTTATATGTTTTGTCATCATCAAATTGGGAGAGATTGTTGGCCTAAAGGTTACACTCTCCAGTCTATGCGTTTTGATGATAACAAACCATATAAAAGCTATTTGGTACTAATAGAGGTTTTAGAATGAATTTCAGATTTGTACAAGTCTTGATGGCTCAAGCGTTCTCAAGCATGTTACAAGGTTGATGGCTCAAGAGGACTCATTTATAGGATAAGAGACTCTAGCTCAGTAACGTGGTTCAGAGACGCCTACCTATAGATCTTTGTGTTATTAGTTTGTTAAAGAATATTATATAGTATTGAAGCTCAAATACCCTACACACACAAAATTGTACGTGTTTTCAAAAGATTATTTTTAACTTTTGTTAAAATACTTTAAGTCCTATTTCAGTATATGCATACTTAGCTTATTGTATTTTACAAAGCCTTTACAAAAATCCCTTTTAAAATAACATATCTTCAAATCATATTTCTAACTGATTTTTTAGTTTATGACCTGTTACGGTCGACCGGGCGGTCGACCGGCTCTGTTACAGGTCAGAACGGTCGACCGCGCGGTCGACCCATGGGGTGTGCATGTGTGCATGTTCCCCGGTCGACCGGGGGGGTCGACCGGACACCATGACGGTCGACCAAGCGGTCGACCGACTGATAGACCCAAACTCTCGGTTTGGGCCGGTCGACCGGGAGGTCGACCGTAATCAGCCAACGGTCATAAAAATTTGAAAACCGGTCGACCGTGCTAGGCATTTCTGGCCAAACGACCAGTTTTTTAAACCTATTTTAAAACGTTATTTTTATCTTAAAACGTGGTTTTAGGCTGGATTTTGGCCATATTATTCCTGCTTAGTCCAAATAGATGTTTACCCTTTAATCTCTACCTAAATCCTATATATAGGGGTGGTTGGGGTTGAGGTGAAAAAAAATAACTATTGCAAAGATTTCAAAGTTTGAGTATTCTTAAAGAAGTGTTTTACTCTCAGTTTTTGTGCTTTAATCTCTGATTTATTTCTAAAGTTTTTGAATCAAATCTCTCTTCTACTTTGTTTTATTTTCACTTATAAACCTTGAGCTTCAATCTTACATATTATTCTCTAGGGTTTTGTAAAGAAAAGTTTTTCAAAAGAGAGTTTGTTGTCTTTTGATCACCAAGTGATTATTGTACTTGTGGCTACACTACCTCTAAACTAGAGGAGTGTGATTGAGGAGTTGGGTACTCCCTAGTGATTGTAATCCTTTGTGAAAATTCTAGTGGATCGGAAATCTTCTGGGTGAAGGCGGGGACGTAGAGCTGGGTGCTCGAACTCGAAACAAATCTCTGTGTTTGCGATTGTTTACTTGTGTCTTTTACTTTCTATTCATTCATTCTTATATGGTCAATCTATACTCTCACAACAAGATTGCATTGCGCACCTCAAACTCTTATTTAGAGGAATCACGAGGAAGAAGTTCAGAACCCTTCACGGGTATACGGCTTCTAATCTTTCTTTGAGTGATCGTTGCATCATCACATTTTTAATTTGTGCATTGATTAGCATTACACCTATTCACCCCCCTCTAGGTGTGATTTCAAACATATCTAACAACAAACACCTGAATTGATGGAATTTAATTAATATAATTGAGATCAACATCATCACCTGTGAACTCTTCATCAGTTTCAGAATCTTCTCCTTCAAAAATGTACACATCAAAGTCTGGTTCAGTAGCTTCAGTGGGTGTTCCATTTATTATGGTGATCCTGATGAGACTAGAGCAATTGGCAGTTAAGTGTCTACAACCTTGACATTTGTAGTACTTAATTGTGGAACTAACTTTGGGGAACCCGGGTCCCTTATTTCTGTTATCTCGTTTAAGACTTTTTTCCTTGATGTCATATTTATGTGAGGGATTTTGGGTACTAGGTCTATTGAACTGGGAAGAGTAGGAAGTTCTAGACAAATGCAATTTTGAATCAAAACTTCAAGTGTTGTAGTTAAACCTAAGGGAACCTAGATCTGGGACTAACGTGTAAGCTGTCTTTATTTGTTGACTCCTCTATTTAACAGTTCAGTTCGTAAATCATTTCTAAGGCCAGCTATGAATTTAGAAAGAATTTGAGCTTTCCCTACCTTATGGAGGGTATACGTCTGTAAGGAATTCATTAAACTTTTTGACATACTTCTCTTTAGATTTGTTGCCTTGAGTGTATTAGCGCCAATTGTTCATGAGACGAGCATTAAATGATGATAGCACATACTTTTCTTCTAACTCTTCTTTCATCCTATCTCATGTGTCAATTGGTGGTCGACCTTAGACTACACGCCTATTTTCTAAGTTCGTCCAATACTGACTAGCTTGGTTAGACAGTTTCATTGCAGCGTGCTTGACTTACCTAAGCTCAATGAGTTTGTACCATATGAAGTACTTATCTAGTTGGAGTGTCCAATCTATGAAAAGTTGTGGATTGTGATGTCCATCAAAGTTGGGGACCTCGATCTGATGCTTTTCAGATATTGAGCATAGAGATTGGGTGGGTTATCATTGTTATTAAGTCGGTTGTTTCTAGGTGGGGTTTGATCACCTGTGGGTGACTCAGGTGGTTCACGCGTGTATTTTACTTTGGCGAGCCTCTCTTCGAATGTCTTAAGGGTATCTAACTTGGCCTTTATCTCAATGAGCATTGCTGCAATTTGTTGGGATCCATTGGTACGGTGTGAGACTTGCTAGACTCTCCTAACAGATATAAGTAACCACTACGGAGGGCATGCACTACACAAAAACCTAAATGAAGATGAAGAGATGTAAATTTTAAACTAGATGCTTTTTTTAATGCAAGAAAGCGGTAAAGTTTCCTAATAAATACCTACGTGATACAAATTCTACCCTAACCGTGCTCTGATACCAAATTGAGGTGAAATGGTGATGCGTGTAAGTCAGAAATCAGTGATAGAACAGAACTACGCTAGATTTAACTAACTATACGATCTTGGTAGGAAAATAATTAAAACTAATATGCAAACAGGTGAATTTTGACAAAATATGCAGTTACAGTCATACCATTCTAAATCTAAAATAAAATGATGCAATTACTCAGTTACAATGGCACAAGTTTGTAAAATCAATGTAGATGAACAACAAACAGAGGGTAACAGAATCTCTCAATCTCACTGTTTGTGACAACAGATTAAATTAATAAAATAGTAGAAAATTAGTTATTAACCTATAAATAAAAGACCGAGTCAGGAAAAACGTACCTACTGAGGATCACAGAGACCTTAGCGACCTGTAGAAGATGTCGGTGCGTAGATCTTGTCGTCACAAACTCAATGACTCGAAAATCAACTGAAATGGGCGCCGGATGTGGAAATTACGGACTGAAAGCCAAAGTGATGTTCTTATCGGGTTTGTTTCCTGTTCTGAACCCATTCTGGTACTGTAGTATGCAAGTGCGGTTGGGTTACTATAGCACACAGGTAGGATGACTTAAACATGAACTTCTTTCTTCTTCCTTGAAGCGGGTCAGGTCGGGTTAAGATCTTGAAACCTGAACTTGATTTCAAACCCAACAGAGCCCTATGGTCAATGATGACCAGTTGGCGAGCTCGGCATCGAGCAAAAAATATCGGAGAGGCTTCGGATCGATGGGGGAATTCCAATGAGGCCTTAGCAAGTGGAGAAGACAGTGGCAAGGCGCTAATGAAGAGGTGATGAGGCAAGGCTGTGAGGATCTTAGGTGGCGGCTGTAGCGAGTTGTTGTGGGGGTGAAGGCAGAGGTGGGGGCGCAATGGTATTGGCAGTGTCATCGGGTGTCGATGAGTGCTCTGCTGGCGGTGATGCGACAAGTTGGCGACGACGAGTGAGCAGTATGTCGTGATGACGGCTTCTGGGTAGGCGGGGCTAGTGCTGTTATGGTGGCGGTAGTGGCGAGATGTTGAAGGAGTCGTTGAGGAGGGGAAGATGATGACAGATTGTTGGGTTGTTTTGGTTGGGGGAAGGAGAAAGGAGATGGGATGGGTTTGCTTGGGTTGCAAGGATAGAGAAAAGAAAGAAAAAATCAGACTGAGAAAAGAGGCGGCTGCGGGGAAGAAGAAAAAGAAGAGAAAAGGAAATAATAAGGTTAGGATTTTAAGAAGAATAAAATAGGAATAAAATCCGAATCAATATTTGAGATAAACACAGAATGATTTTATCCAAAATTTTCATTCTCCTTATTAACCAATACTTAAGCCTATTTATAGGCTTAGGCTTTACAAAAATCAAGTTCTCCCAGTACATCCAATATGGGACTAAACGTCCAAAATAAAGAAAATACAAAAAATATAAAAAAAATACGATAAACTCAAAAAAAATACAATAAAGTCAAAAACCATAAGGACTCGGACTACTCGAGTCATACTGATGCAGCGCGTCTTCCCCTCCTCCGGTGCCCTCGCCTGGGCTGGATGTCCGCATCAAATATGTAATGCCATAAGATTTTCAACTTAAAAGTAAAATTTACTATTATTCTAAGAACACTAAAGTGGAAATTTTTAGTTGTTACAAAATTAAATTTTCCTCCTTAGTCTCCTGTAACTAATCGTAGATTATAATGCAAATATGAGGCTTTTGTTTTGTTTTCTTTTTCTTCCCTTTTTTTGAGGGGGTTGAGTCCTTTTTGGGTGGGTGGGGGGTGGGGTAGGGGAGAGTTGGGCTTGGTTTCAAACATAAAATAGATATGTAGTTGTCTTTTAAAATTACAGTATGTGATTCCTTCTATTTTTAATTACAGATTGTGATTCCTTGTCTACATATTAAAACATAAAATTAATTACTGAGATCTTTGCAAAACATACTTAAAGTGAAATAGAAAACACGCTTCTATAGGCAAAAATAATCACATTGATTTTCGTAGTCCAGACTGGAATTAGCATGCTATTAACATTTTCTCAACTCCTGGTACATAATCAGTAAATACAGTATCTATAACTCCCTTCCTAATTGTTTAATAATCTAAGTTTAATAATTAATTTCATCATCATCAACTGAACACTTGAGCAATAGAGTGCACACCTGTAACCAGGGATGAATGAATTTAGAAGAGCTTGAATAAGAAGCTCAGCTAGTTCTGCTTGAAGTTGAAATATACGTCTTCCTTCTTCAAAGCTGCTACCAAATGCTGTACGAGAGATGACATCTCCCGTGAAGTTTTGGAGGTCTGACCAAACATCTAATTCACATGATCCTTTTGAACCAACCAAAGTCTCCCATCTGCTGATAAGTTCACAACAACATGTGGAGAATGCTGGAAACATTCGCTGCAAACCAGAATTATCCATTCTTCAAATGACTTGTTCTTACAATAAATAGGAAGTATCAAAGGATTATAATCACACTTCTCACAAGGTTGAATGATTTTAAGAACTTATTTGATTAGTTACCTTTAACTTTTCCACATGAAATGCTGGGCTGATTATCCTCCGATGCTTGGCCCATTTTCACCTTCATAGTTTGCCAGACCTGTTGCCAACAGCCTTCCAAGTGGGCCAATCTTTGGTTTCTCAAAGTGTCCGAATTTGTTGGACAAAACCTCTCTTATCAACTCCGGATCTGTGAGGGTCACTCTAGGCGTGGGCCCAAACCATGTAAAAGAAATTTTTCCTGCATTTAAATACAGAAATGATTGATTCAATTTTGTAAGAATCCATGCATTAATGAAAATATCTGAGTGTAATAGTCATCTTGTCAAAATAATTTCTTCTTTTAATCTGTTCCATGTGCAGGAATAAAAGAGGAATAACTGTATTTTATGTATCATTCATTTCAAAAGTGAGATTAGTCAGGAATTAAGAAGAAATAAACGAAAGGAATGCCATAAACATTATACAAAATACTAGCGAAAAGATGTGCAAAATTTCTCCACTTTATGGCGGTCAAGACAGAGAACTTAAGATCGGACTGGCTGATAGTCTGGTTAATCCAGAGAGCATTGTCCAGTTGATCAGATGATTGGTTTGGCTTTGAGACAATAGGTTAGTCAATTGGCAAGGCGAACATGATAAAACAATCACAATAAAACAGTCAAAAAATTATCACCAACTACAGTTACTTTGGGTACATTTGATGGCCATAAAAAAACCCTTGGCTTAAGTTTAAAGTCCCAACTGCTAAGGGACATTGTAAAGGTGTTTTAGCTTGATCATCAGTGGTTAAGGTGATTTTAGGATCATCTCATGGAGAAAGATTTTTAATAGAGAGACAAAAAGGTTCTTCAGTAAAGTTGAGAGACAAAGCATAGGGCGAGGGTTTGCACCACAAGGTTTTTGCATAAGGATCTAGAGAAGGCATACCTTGAGTACTCTTATCCTGCAACTTTTCATTACTGTTATTGTTCTATTCCTTCTGCTATTACCATATTGGTTTGTTTAATGGTTTAAGTTAGGGGTTCGAACGGGCCGGGACCAGCTCACCTACCCGCACGGACCCGGCCATGGTAGGCATGGGCCGGGCCGGGCCTGGCCACCCAGGCCTAGTCCCAGGCTGGCCCCGCCCCCAAACATGGGTGTGTCCGGGTCTGGGAAAGAGGGCCCACGGTCCGGCCGGGCCCGGGCTGAAACCAGGCCGTGACGCCCAACAGCTATATTAATAGCCAATAGGCGGTTCTAGGGGAACTTTTTGCAATTTTTTTGCAAAATGCCTTCCCACGGCTATAAATGTCCAAGATTATAGCTGTTAGGGAGGTTTTGTAATTTTTTTTACAAATACCCCCAACGGCTTTATTGGGTCCAAATTATTTTTTTTGCAAAAAAAAAATTACATATTAATACCCTCTTCCCCTCTATAAATACACATGACGGGGAACCGCGCGGGATTCTCTCCCTAGGTTTCTCACCCAAAGCACACAGGCTACAAAGCTTAAAAGCAATTTTCATTCATTCCAAAAAACTACCAATAACAATACCAGTCTTGGCCTTAAATAGGCCTACATCAACAGAAAGATCCCATTACAACCGATATGGACTAAAAGAAAACTGCCAAACAAATAAAAATTACAATAAAAAGGGAAAAATAGCTAAGTTGACATTCCCAGCCCTAATCGAACCAAACTGAAAGTGTGCGACGACGCCTCCTGGTGTAGAATCGCAATCCTGGAGAGATGTCCCCATCATTCCCTCGGGGTTGGGAAAAACTCGACTCTGTCGAACGTGAACCTCCACGGCTTTCATAATGCTCCAGACGATCAGGGTCCAACCGTTGGAGTTCCTCTCGATTAATCCAAGTGTTATCAGAATCAGGTAGTCCTTTCCAACGAACTAAAAATCTGTGGTAACCACCATCTCTAGTAGAGACAATCTGATCATCAATAATTTCATCAATTTGATCTGTCATATGGGTTGGATGTATTTGGGGAAGAGGAGGTAATAAGGGTCTCTCAGGAGGTGGCACAGGGGAAGGCTCATCCAATAAAGGATTATCAGGGGAAAAATTGGGCCTTTATAAGCAATCAAATCTTCAATATTAAAAGAGGGACTAATTCCAAAATTCGGTGGGAGATCTACTACATATGCATTTGAATTAATTTTATTCAAAATTTTGAATGGTCCCGCACTACGTGCGTGCAATTTCTTCACGGTACCCGGAGGATACCGTTCTGGTCGAATCCGAACCATCACGTAGTCTCCTACGTTAAACTCATGTGCTTTCCTGTGCAAATCTGCATAAGCTTTATAGTTTGCATTATTTTTCTGAATTTGGTTGCTGATCTCCTTATGCAAGTCATGAATGTGTGATGCAAATGATGCAGCTGACTCAGACATCCTAGTATGATGGGGTACCATAGGAATTAAGTCTATAGGTTGCCTAAGTTGATAACCATGCACTACCTCAAATGGACTCATGCCTATGGTTCTATTGACAGAACTGTTGTATGCAAACTCAGCAGTAGGTAACACAAGATCCCATGCTCTAAGATTCTCACCCACTAAACATCGTAACAGATTACCAAGACTTCTATTGACTACTTCAGTTTGGCCATCAGTTTGTGGATGGAAGGCCGTAGAAAACTGAAGTTTAGTTCCCATTTTATGCCACAGGTTTTCCAGAAGTAGCTCGTAAATTTAACATCCCTGTCTGAGACAATTGTTTTGGGTAGCCCATGTAGCCTAACAACTTCATCAAAGTAGATTGTAGCAACCCGAGATGCATCCGACGTTTTGGAACATGGCAAGAAGTGAGCCATCTTGGAAAAACGGTCTACAACCACAAGTATGGAATCATGCTTCCTTGCTGTTTTTGGTAAACCTAACACGAAATCCATACTGACATCTTGCCAAGGACAGTTAGGGACTGGTAGAGGGGTGTAGAGACCAGTATTTTGTTTTCGTTGCTTGGCGAGTTGACATGTACGACATTGACTAACAAGTCTTGCAACATCTCTTTTTAAGCTCGGCCAATAAAAACGATGTTCGACAGCTTCAATTGTTTTATTTCGCCCGAAGTGTCCAGCAAGTCCCCCTGCGTGTAATTCCCATACCAGAAATTCTCTCAATGAGGTACGAGGGATACACAACAGACGAGAGCGAAACAAATATCCGTCTTGCAGAAGAAAACCATCAATCTCATGTGTCAAACTATCCCTTAATACAGTGTATATATTTCCAAAATCAGGACAGGACTCATAAGTTTCTTTGATCTTCTCGAAACCAACCACTTCCGTACTCATGACAGAAAGTAAAGCGCGACGACGGCTAAGAGCATCAGCGACCCTATTTTCCACCCCGGCCTTATGCTTGAGGACATAGGTGTAATCTTGAAGGAATTCTACCCACCTACCATGCCTCGAATTCAACTTCTTTTGAGAGTTGAGATACTTAAGGGCTTCATGGTCGGAATAAATGACGAATTCTTGCGGTAACAAGTAATGGCGCCAATAACGCAGAGCTTGCACTACCGCATAGAACTCCTTATCGTAGGTAGAGTACCGTTGCTTAGCATCATTTAACTTTTCGCTAAAATAGGCAACAAGATGCTTTTCTTGACTTAAAACACCACCTATCCCAACGCCCGAGGCATCACAAGTAATTTCAAAAACTTTCGTGAAATCTGGGAGCCTCATAACAGGAGCTTCTGTCATTCTCTCTTTGATTTTCCGAAACGCCTTGGCAGCAGCTCTAGTCCATTCGAAGTCCTCTTTTTTTTAAGCAATCGGTAATCGGAGCCATAATCGTACTGAAGTTTCGAATAAAACGTCTGTAGAAAGTGGCTAACCCATGAAAACTTCTCACTTCTCGAATACTGCATGGTTCTGGTCATTCCACGATAGCTTTGATTTTATCGGGATCTGCGGAGACACCTTGTGAAGAAACAACCACTCCTAGGAAAATAACTTTGTCGGTAAGAAAGGTACATTTCTTAGGATTGGCATATAAACTTTCCTTTCTCAAAGCTACACAAACTTGCGTGAGGTGGTCCAAATGTTGCTCCTTTGATTTGCTATAAATGAGGATGTCATCAAAATATACGACTACAAACTTTCCGATAAAGGGTCGCAATACTTGTGTCATCACTCTCATAAAAGTGCTTGGAGCATTAGACAAGCCGAAAGGCATGACCATCCACTCATACAGCCCATCCTTCATTTTAAAGGCTGTTTTCCATTCATCTCCCGAGCGAATACGGATTTGATGATAACCACTCTTCAAATCTATTTTTGAAAAGATGGTAGCACCTGTCATCATGTCAAGCATATCATCCAATCTGGGGATTGGAAAACGATATTTTATCGTTATTTTATTGATAGCACGGCTATCCACACACATACGCCATGTCCCATCTTTCTTCGGCGTTAACAGTGCAGGGACCGCGCAAGGGCTCAAACTTTCTCGTATGAACCCTCTGCTCAACAACTCTTCAACTTGCCTCTGTAATTCAACATGTTCCATTGGGTTCATTCGATAGTGTGGCAAGTTGGGTAGAGTAGCTCCCGGAACTAGATCAATGGCATGTTGAATGTCCCGCATTGGTGGCAGTTCAACAGGGAGGTCGTCAGGAAATACATCAGCAAACTTTGTGATAACAGGGGCCACTTCAGGAAGAATCGTTTCATGAGATTCTTTCGCTACTTCCCGAGCAAGCAAAACTATGACTTGTGCTCCACTACTCACTTCTTGTTCAATTTCTTTAGGGCTGATGAAGTTGAGCTTCTTCTCTTTGCTCGTGTCCACTGGCTTTTTCTCTTGTTTGGACCTGGGTTGACTCGGGACTAGTTTGATCCGTTGTCCTTCATAGTTGAAAGTACAAGTGTTGGACTTTCCCCACAAAGTCACGTCCAAATCAAATAACCAAGGTCGACCAAGAATCACATGTCCTGCATCCATTGTTATTACATCGCACCAAATTTTATCCTTATAGGTGGCAAATTGCACAGGTACAAGACATCGTTCATTCACCTCCATCGATGCTGTATTAATCCAGGTAACTTTGTACGGACTAGGGTGAGGGACCGTCTTCAACCCTATCTTTGAAATTAAACTAGAGGACACAGCATTTATACAGCTCCCGCTGTCGACAATGATTTTACAATTTTTCTCACCAATCTTTATCCATGTATGGAAGATTGAGGTTCTTCGCCAGTCAACCACGTCTTTAGGTTGAGCGAGGTTACATCGAACCACAGCAACTTTCCTGATAGTACTAAGAAATTCCTCTTGTTCTAAATCATTCTCAGAATCACTGCTCGCATTTCCCACAAATACAACTTCCTTTTGAGGTTCGTCCTGCACCTCATCTGATTGATCATCCAGAAAGAGAGTCCTGGATTTGCTTGGGCAAAACTTTTCTACGTGCCCATATCCTTGACACTTATAACATTGGGTGCGGGGATTGGTTCGTGGCACGCCCTCAACTGGGCCTTTACCCTTGAGATCTCCTGTTGGGACCGAACTGTTAGGATTGGGTTTGAGCTGGGACTGTCCAGAGGTAGCTCTCGTGCTTTGGCTCTTGTACTCTGAACCTCGTTGATAGTAAGATCCTCGAGACGCATCTAAGTCTCGAACTTCTGGTAGGCGTGTTCTAAATCACTAACACCCCTTGCAAAGAGCTCCCTACGGAGATCATCGCGAAGGCCAGACCTGAACCTAGAGAGGGTGACTGTTGGGGATTCATCAACGAACTCGCTGCACCGGGTCAAGAACTCATCAAATTTCTCAATATATTCTGTAGCAGAGCGAGTCCCTTGTGTTAGCCTGCTCCACTTGTCTAAAAGTTGATCCTGAAAAGTAATAGGGAGATATTTCTGGCTTAACTTAGCCTTCATCTCATCCCAAATCCGGATCGGTTCTTGCCTTCTGAGGGCTATCAGTCTTTCAACATTAGACCAATATTGTCCCGCTTGTCCTACCAGTTTCATGGCAGCGAAACGGACTCGCCGCTCTTGGGACATCTCGTACCACTTGAAATAACGCTCTAGACTCATTACCCAATCAAGGTAATATTGTGGGTCTAAGCGGCCGTCAAAGTTCGATACGTCTACTTGATGTTTTTCAGGTACCGGTCATCCTCATCGTATCGATTATAATTCATGTTTATTCTCTCCTCTCGACGATTGTCCCGATTGTTAAGTTGACGCTCTTCATTACGAGAGCCATCATGACGTTCCAATTCCAGCCTGTCCATTCTCTGACCTAGAGTGTTCATTTGGGCCTTAATTTCCTCAAGAGTTTTTAGAATTTCAAGAGTCATGTAATCTGTTGGTGAGGTGATACCAGACGAAGAAGCATTGGGATCCATGTCTATATTGGGTTCAACTAGGTCGTATACTCTACCACTACGAGTACGCATGCACAGTTCCTTTTCTTCTTCTTTTTTTTTCTTTTTCTTTTTATTGTTATTATCTAAATGCTGAATATATGATGATGATTTTTTTTTATTAATGAATGCAATCTATTATTTCTATATGCCACTAACAACTCTAATGCAATTGTGCAGGATGATGAAGATGCGGAGGATCAGCAACTATTCAGGAAAGTAAAGCGCACAATAAGACGAATGAATCTGCTAGCTAGCTCAAGAGTGTAAAATAGAGACTATGTTGTAAAGAACTTGCAATTAGACCTCAATATTTTGTAAGATATTAATTCTATGCAATTGTTGAGATCTACGATGTATTTAGCAGTCCCTAAATTAATATCAAGATATCTCGCAAATAAGGACAAAGCAGATACACTCACTCATGTTGTGGATGGCAGATAATCAATGAAATTAGGATGACAGAAACAAAGTGGTATCAAAATTTCATTCGCAGGAAATTATACCTGAATAGTTGATATGTAACTCCCGTCGGCTGGAAATTCCAATTCACAGCTTCATCTTGCACCCAAATCAGAATTCCAATTTGCACTCAAATAAATGCTTCCTGTTGCTATCCTTGATGAGCTCTGTTTCCACTTAAAAATTTTTTTTTGTTTCCACCAAACTGACGGGGAGCAGAGGCTTCTGTTGACGGGAAGGGAAGTTGAAGATCGGCGTCGATTGGGCGAGGGTGACCCGCGATGATGAAGGGGAGTTGATGTCGAAGATGCCACTGAAGACGAGGAAGGCCCGTGGTGTTGTTGTGTTCGCTGGTGAACACGAGGAAGCAGATCAGGTATGATGTCGTCGGACTTTGTTCTGGAAGAGAGAAGTCGGCGATGGCGCTGTTGGAAGTGGACGGCGGCGTCGAACAGGGCGGGCGAGTGCTCGTAGGAAGAGCTTCGAAGACGTTGTCAGGGTCGGATGAGTAATCGGGTTCGCCGGAGGATCGTGGAAGCGATCTTGTCGTCGATTTGAAGCTCTGAGGAGATTTTGACTTCGACAGACGCCGGCGTAGAGGCGGAGATGGAGATCTACGTCGATGGAGGCTCGGCAGGGGATGCGTCGGTGGGATCGGAGGTGTGGACGATGGTGGTGAGCGTCTGTAGATGGAGTTGGGGAGAGTTTGAGGCGATCTGATGACGAGGGCGAAACCGGGATGAGGACGACGGAGCTTTGTTGGCGGTGACACAGAGTGGCGTCGCACAGGGAAAAGGAGGGGACCTCACAGGAGTCGTCGGAGGACGAGTTCCGGTCGTGAGGATAGTCGATGACGACTGATCACGTCGTCGAGGAAGCGCGAGACGACGAGATCTGTTCAACTTCGTCGATGCGATCGAGAGACGAAGGGGGAAGGCGTGTTGGGGTCTTTGATTTGAAGAGTGGAAGTAGGTCTACCTTGCTGTAGTTTGTATGGGAGAGAAAAGGAAGAAATAGGTTTCTTTTCTTTTTTTTTTTTTTATGGGGGTGACGGCGCTGACTGGAGAAGGAGGAAGTAGGGTTTTAATTTTTAGGAAGAGGAATTTTGTTGTAGATTTTTTTTGTTTTGAAAAGAAATCAGGAATTTAAGCTCTGATACCAAAATGACGGGGAACCGGGCGGGATTCTCTCCCTAGGGTTTCTCACCCAAAGCACACAGGCTACAAAGCTTAAAAGCAATTTTCATTCATTCCAAAAAACTACCAATAACAATACCAGTCTTGACCTTAAATAGGCCTACATCAACAGAAAGATCCCATTACAACCGATATGGGACTAAAAGAAAACTGTCAAACAAATAAAAATTACAATAAAAAGGGGAAAATAGCTAAGTTGACATTCCCAGCCCTAATCGAACCAAACTGAAAGTGTGCGACGACGCCTCCTGGTGTAGAATCGCAATCCTGGAGAGATGTCCCCATCAACACACTTTCCCCACTTCATTTCATCACACAAAAAAACCTATAAAAACCTCTAAAAAATTCTCTACAAATTTCTACTCTATACAATTTCTCTCAAGTTCTCAAACTCTCAAGCTCTCTCATGCTCCCTAAAGCTTTCTTAAGTTCTCTAGTGCTCAAGTTCTTTCAAGTTCTCAAGTGCTCAGGCTCTCAAGCTCTCTTTCACATTCCAGTGTTTATATTATTGTCAAATTTACTTTAAAAATGAACGCACATTTTTCATCAGCAAGCTGTAGTAATCCTTCTTCTTCTAGGTATAATTGTAATTTAGAATTGACTAGTCAAAAATATCATGATTTACATTTGCGTTTACCCGACACTCCAATTCTTTCATTCACACAACTAGAAACATCCTCCACAAATTTTATTGCTTCAACTGAACCTGCTAATCCTTCTACTTCCACTGCCGAAGTATCAACTTCCTGGCAGAGAGAAAATCTGATGTTTGAAAAAAATTTAAAAAAGAAACTATTAATGGAGCTAGGAGGGATGTATGCAAGTTTTGTCCCATTGTTTCTTATGCTTTTCTAAAAAAATTGTGAAATCGGCGCATTAACAAGGCACATTAGGGAAAAACACGCCAGAACTAACCACGACAAACATAAATTTTTTACTTTAGATGGCTTACTAAGCACTTTAGTTATATTCGTTAAAGAAATAAAACTAATTTAGTTAAATACTTGTTCAGGCTGAACAATTTTTAGTTTTGCTGAAAATGAAGCATTCATAAATTTATTAGAACTACTCATGATTCTGAATATGATCCATTTTGTAAAGATACTATTAGAATGACAATGTTCAAGGTTGTTAAAGAAAGAAAAGAACTTTGATTACAATTTTTCTTCTATACTACAAAAAGTTGCACTTACTTCTGACTACTGAGAAGTTCTTAACGGCTTGCATTATATAGTTATTACTGCACATTTTATTAATTCTGATTGACTTTTAAACAAATAAAATATTAGTTCTTAAAAATTTCTTTTTCCTTACAATAATTTTACTTTTAGTCAGACTATTTTGAAAGTTGCTAGAGATTTCAAACTTGAATTTAATTTTTTTTCTATTTTAGTTGATGATACTAGCAATAATACTAGTCCAATTAAGCTTTTAAAAAATCATTTTAGACCGATTTTAAGTGAAAATATTTTCATATTCAATGTGTATGTCACATCATTAACTTGTGTATACAAGATGGTTTAAAAGGTATAGATAATTATTCAAAAGTTAAGAAATATTATTTTATTTATTAGAAGTAGTAGTTCAAGGAGACAAAACATTAAACAAATTTGTTCCGATTTAGGCCTGCAAATTAAAAGTTTATCTCAAGACATAAGAACTCGTTGGAACTCAACATATAATATGTTGAGAAAAGTTATTTCTTATCAGCGTGCAATAGATATGCTTATTTCCACGGAATTGCCAGAACATCATATTCTGAGAGGAATGGAATATTTGTGAATTAATTTGTGAATTTCTAAAAAAAATTCAAAAGAGTAACAAGATTATTTTATGGGATTTATTATCCCACAACTAATTTAGTATTCCATGAGTTAACTGAAATTACTGAACTGTTTTCTACACATCGAGATGATTTTTTGTTTAAAGATATTGTTTATCCTGTGAAAGAAAAATTCAATAAGTATTTTAAAGATTTGTCCACTATATTTTATTTTGCTATTATTATGGACCTCCAATTAAATTTGAAGGATGTAAATATTTACTTGAAAATTTTTATGCAAAAATGAATTATTATGATTCTGTCCTAGTATGAAAAGATAATAAAAGTTCTATAAATAATGTGTATGATTTTTATGATTCACAGTTGAAAATAAACAAACATCCCATTCTGCATATTTATCTAGGTCTAAAAGTTCTTTATTATCTGATTTATTATTTGCACCAAAAAGATCAAGAAGGTTGACTCAGAGCTTCATTATTATTCAACTCGAATCATAGCTCCTGAGATGATGCATACTCAGGATTTGAAATTTTTTATATTTTGGCATGATGGAAATCACAGGAATCAACTTATCCTGTGCTTTTCATCATGTCGTATGATTTACTAACTCCTCCCGCCTCTATAATAACTTTAGAATCTGCTTTTAGCATAACTAGACGACTGCTGACTGATACGAGGAATCGCCCAGCATCAAAAGCTATCAAGATGAGCATCAGCGAGAATGATTGGCTGGACGCGGAGACAAAAAATCAAAATAAATCAGTAGAAGAAATCACTGAAGACTATCAAGAAGATAAATGAAGAAATGAAGATATATATACTTTATTTGTATTTGTATCAATTTAGTCAGACTATTTTTAATTTATAAACTTCATTCGTATTTGTACAATTTATACTTCATTTTTAATCTATATAATTCATTTGTATTTGTATTAATTTATCTAAGTTATTGGATTATTAAAAAAAATTACATTTGCATTTCACAAGTTGTAGTAATTTTGTCAAAATTTGTGGAATTTTTTGAATTTTTATTTTTTTGGAATTTTAAACAGTTTTAAAATATATACTTAAAACCCTCATTTTAATTTTTTAAAAAAATTCGAGTTGGGTCGGGTCTGGCCCGGCCCAGCCTGGGCGGGCCAGTGGGACGAGCCTGAGTCCTCCAAAGGGGGACCGTGCCTGGCTAGGCTGCCCGTCTTTTGTAGGCGGGTTCGGGCTTGGCCGGGGGTTCGGGACCTGGCCGGGCCAACACGGCCCATTAGCACCCCTAGTTTAAGTGTCTAAAGAAGGCATATAGTGAGTTCCTTTATAGTCTTTTATTACTATTGGTGGATTCTCTCTCTAGTTTCCCCCATGAATGTGGTCATACACCCAATCAAGCAAATTTGTCGTGTTTATGCTGTTTTTTCTTTCCTTTTCTTGTGTGGTGTGCCTACCCATAAAGATGTTCTGACTGGTTATCCATGAGATGGTCCATAAAACTAATGATGCTTATTAACATAACAAATATAGTTGTCAAGTTTGTTATCACTTCTCAAAAAATAAGGGAGGGGAAATCTGCATTAAATCAAGAATTTGTATCTAGTAAACAGCTCCTCAATAAAATAGCAATATGATGATGCATGATTGTACTCCAAAATTGCATTTTTATCATCATTTTTACACATATATCCTTGATCATTTCTTTATTAATTAATGCTATTAACCCTCTTTTGCTTATGGTCTGTAAAAATTCAATAAAAAAGAAGATAATGCATAGAAGAAGCTTCTATCCTATCTAAAGTTAAATTTTAAATTAAACTGAATCCAAAGGAGGAAAGGATTAATTTTCATCTCCTAAATTCGAGTTCAAATTTAGAAGATAAAGTCCTAAAAGATGAATGGAATAAAGCTAATTCTAAAAGGAATAAGAAGGATAATTCAAATTAAATGGAGTTCAAAATCAATTCAGACTCAAATTCAGACTGTACACCTTTTAGTATCCAGATTATAACTTTCTCTACAAACTTTCAAATCCAATGATTCAAAATGCTACAGAAAGAAGACTTGAAGGACTACAATTCTTATGTTTACCACTCTGTCCAATTCAGCCGTCTGATGAGTCATATTCAGCGATCAATATGCCAACTTGCTGCAAGATTGAATTTCCGTATTGAATTAGGAAACCTTCTAATTTGTATCCTATTGTGATTAGCTTTAAGGTCTATTTAAAGAGCTGAAGTGTCTCATAATCTCTCATCTCCCATCAGAGATCAAAATTAAGATTTTTCTTTAGATCTATTTTCTTTTCGAATTTTTATTTTTGTACGAGGAGGAAGACAACTCTTGTAATTGATAGTGACAATCAATAAACAGGTTTATCTTTCTCATATCTTTGTTTTGTTTTTTGTTTTTTATTTATTTTCTTTATTTCTTACTTTCTTTTGCATCCCATGTTTACCATAAGTAGCTAGATCTTTCTTATAGCTTACTAAGACATCACCACCATCACATCTAATGTTTAGTAGATAACAAGATTAGATCATATGCATGTCTATTCTAATTTTTATTCTTGAAGACTCATTAAGATAAGTAACTAAGTCAAATATTTGCTAATACTTCTTAACTGTTTTTCTTAATCTATGCTTGATGAAGATCTTGATATTTTAATGTAAAACTTTGATTAGTGTTATTTCAAGTAGGGTTAAGATTTGCTAAATACTTTCTAATGATTTTTTCTTACATTATACTTGATTGACAACCTTGATATTGTAACGTTAAAACTTGGATGGTGTTATTTCAAATCATAACCTAGTTTCTCTCCTATGTATCTTACTTGATTTTGTGGTAAAATATCATATTTAGGCCTTGAAGTGAAGTCATTATTTATTGGGCATTAGCATGTATGGTGGTAGATTATTAGTAAGCTGTGAACCTTTCTTTTAGATTAAGTCTTCATTCACATACAATCCATTCTTTCTTTTTCTAAGTTCTTTAAACAGAGAAGATAACAAGAAGACAATATTATCAAAACGTTTCCATCACATCTCCCTGAGGTTCAACCCGCATAGCCCTCGTTACACGGTTAAATTGCTAAAGATTCAGAATCAAAATAAATCACTTACACTTTTCATATTCTATGTATTCTTTCTGGCAATCAAATTTTAGCGTTGCTGCCGAGGAGGGAACGGTACACGTTGTTTTCTAATAATTCTCTCCTCTGTTTTTTGTGTGCAGGCGGAGATTACAAGACTTTGGAACCTGTAGGATATTACCATAAGAGTTGTGACTCTGCCCTAGAAGGCAGAGCACCTGGCCCCACCAGAAAGCGGCGCAAACGCGGTAATGCAGCGTTTCCGCGGCAATCCTGAAGAACCAGCCACCCTGCTTCATTGCAGGGTGAGTGCCTTGGACAGGTAAGTGTTCTGCAGCTGTTACGTTTCCTGTTTAAACTTATCTACACACTATTCTAACTTAAAAAAATAAAAAAAATTAAAAACAATAAAAATATAAAAAGATATATAATCCCCATGGCATATCTAAATTCATTTGGTTACAATTCATTTGATAAGTCAAGACAATCTTTTCATCCATCAACCTCTTTTCCAAATTATCATGACTATCCTCACACCACTCTATCATCTTTTACATCCTATCCTATAATTTGGTGTAATAATCAAGAACCTCAAATTGACCAAAGTTTTGAAAATCTTTTTGAAGATGAACTTAATTGTTTGGATGATTCGATTAGGGATGTCTTGGTTAGTTACATACCTCGAAAAGATATAATTAACTTAAGTTTTGAAAAGATGTATGAGAATGAGCTCATACTTCTAGGTATTCATGTTGTACCAATAATATTGTGTGATAACGAGGATGAATTTGTAACGAGTGGTGGAGAGAAAAAGAGGAGGAAGAGGAAAGTGATGAACAAGTTGGAGAGGATGAGAGCTAAAATAACAAAAAGATTGACCTCTCCAATTTCACCACTAAAGAGGACACATTGAAATGATGGAAAGCGAGCTAGAGGGAATAGACCTAGATAGATCTATTGGTGTACCTCTTTTACATTTTATTTCATGTATTTCATTCATACAATGTGGACAATGCATGAGAAAGGTGTGGGAGAGGGTTTACTAGCATATAACATACTAACATAGGTAGATATTAACCCAAAAAAATTAATTTTTTAAAAAAAAACTTTTTGAAAAAGGAAATAATATTTTGACTTATCTTTTGTCATTAATTAAGTTAATTTTAAGGAAGAGAAAAATCATAATTAGGATTTCTTAACACTTGGTCAAAATAAGATTATTTGTTTGATTTTTAGGTTTAGGAGAAAAAAATTAAAAAAGTAATTTAGTCTTGATTTTTATATTGATGAAATATGCATACTTTATACACTTACACACTTGGGATTTAAAACAAACTCTTGTGCTTTAGAAAAATATATATAAAATAAACAAATCTAATTATTGATTAGCTAGGTACTTTGGCCTAAAAAGCCTTGGTATTTAGGTGAAAGTTAATTAGGTAAGTTTGAAAAAAAATTGATTGAAAAATATATAAATATAATATATGTATTAACACATCTAATAATCAATTGTTAGGTATTAGGGCCTCAAGAAGTCTTGATACTTACATCAAAGAAAATTACATGAGTTATATATATTAAAAAATAAGAAGTGCTTATAGGGCAACAAAGTGGTAATACTTCGAACTTCTTCCAAAAAATAAGGCATAAAAAGAGTCAGAGTTGAAAATTTCTAAGTCAAAAATACACGATCACAAAGATGCATATGACTTAGGGTAAAATAAAAGAGTAATTGAGAAATTCAATTTTAATCATAACCTAAATTGATAATAAAATTTTTGCATCGAGATTAAGTAAAAGAATGAATAATTTGATAATCCTAAGACTTATAGATTACTTGATTTCCTAAAAAAATTATTTCAAATATTCTTTTCTTTCAAAAATGAATTTCAAAAATACTGACATTTTGTTTTTCTTTCTTTATGAATTTTGTGGGTGTAATTCACTGAAAATCCTCACGAGACAACACTCGTCCTCTAGGGTAACTTAGAGGTTTAACGACTTGTTGCACATGCTAAATGCAACCGTGATTCCTACAAAAGTGAGTTAGGTTAGATTGTTTAGATTAGATTTTTGTTTTTAAGTTTTGCTCGAGGGCGATCAAAAAATAGGTGTGGGGGTGTGATTGTACTCTAAAATTGTATTTTTATCATCACTTTTACACATATATCCTTGATCATTTCTTTATTAATTAATACTATTAACTCTCTTTTTACTTATGGTGTGTAGAAATTCAATAAAAGAAGATAATGAGTAAAAAAAAGCTTCTATCCTATCTAAAGTTAGATTTTATATCAAATTGAATTCAAAGGAGGAAAGGATTAATCTTCATCTCCTAAATTCAAGTTCAAATTCAGAAGATAAAGTCCTAAAAGATGAATGTAATAAAGCTAATTCTAAAAGAAATAAGGAGAATAATTCAAATTAAATAGAGTTCAAAATCAATTCAGACTCGAATTCAGACTGTACCCCTTTTTAGCATTCGGATCATAATTTTCTTTATAGATTTTCAAATCCGATGATTCAAGATACTACAGAAAGCAGACTTGAAGGACTACAATTCTTATGTTTACCACTATCCAATTCAACCGTCTGATGAGTCATATTCAGTGATCAATATGCCAACTTGCTGTAAGATTGAATTTCCGTATTAAATTAGGAAACCTTCTAATTTGTATCCTAATATGATTAGCTTTGAGGTCTATTCAAAGAGCTGAAGTGTCTCATAATCTCTCATCTCCCATCAGAGATCAAAATTAAGGTTTTCTTTAGATCTATTTTCTTTTTGAATTTTTATTTTTGTATGAGGAGAAAGACAACTCTTGTAATTGATCGTGACAATCAATAAACAAGTTCTATCTTTCTCATATCTTTGTTTTGTTCTTGCTTTTTCTTTATTTTCTTTATTTCTTGCTTTCTTTTGCTTCCCATGTTTACCATGAGTAGCTAGATCTTTTCTCATGGCTTGCTAAGACATCACCACCATCACATCTAATGTCTAGTAGATAACCGGATTAAATCATATGCATGCCTATTCCAATCTTTATTCTTGAAGACTCATTAGGATAAGCAACTAAGTCAAATATTTGCTAATACTTCTTAACTATTTTTCTTAATCTATACTTGATGAAGATCTTAATATTTTAATGTAAAATTTTGATTAGTGTTATTTCAAAAGGGTTAAGATTTGCTAAATACTTTCTAATGATTTTTTCTTACATTATACTTGATTGACAACCTTGATATTGTAACGTTAAAACTTGGATGGTGTTATTTCAAAATCATAACCTAGTTTCTCTCCTATGTATCTTGCTTGATTTTGTGGTAGAATATCATGTTTAGGATTTGAAGTGAAGTCATTATTTATTGGGCATTAGCATGTATGGTGGTAGATTGTTAATAAGTTGTGAACCTTTCTTTTAGATTAATTCTTCATTCACATACAACCCATTCCTCCTTTTTTTAAGTTCTTTAAACAGTGAAGATAATAATAAGACAATATTACTGAAATGCTTCCATCGCATCTCTCCCTGAGGTTCAACCCGTATAGCCCTCACTACACAGTTAAATTGCTAAATATTCAGAGTCAAAACAAATCACTTACACTTTTCATATTCTTTGCATTCTTTCTGAGCATTCAGCTGGTCCTTCCCAAGTTCCAATCCGATTTTTAGCACGGAAAGCTACCCAACCATTCTCTATATCACATTCAATTTCCTGATCCCTAATAATAAATCCCAATCCCCAATCCTTCAAGTCACCAAGAATTCAGATTAGACAATAATCCCAATAAAAATTCCACTTCAGTTAACTCAAAATACTAATCCGCCTCCACAGATTATTTTTGCATTGCTTCCTTATGTTATTTGTTGATGGTAATGTGAAAGACCATAAGTCCTATTGAAGATATAAATCACCAATCGGGACAAACTTTCATTCTCAGGGAAATGGAAATTGACAAGTAAACTAGGGCAATCTAACAAACACCATTCAGATATTAGAAATACACAAGCACAAGCTTCTCATATGGCCACATGCTTCGAATTGAAAACATATGGGCAGACCTTTTTCCTCTCCCTCTTTTTAAAAAAATCACAAATTCACAGCACGGGCATAAAAAAAATCAACAAAAACTAGGATAAATCTCAGGAAAATAGCAAGTTACCAAATTGGTTTATGGATTGAAAGAGCAAAGGAACAACGCGAGGGATGATGCTGTGAGAGTTCAGGGCATCGGCTTGGACCTTGCCTCCTTGTTGAGCCTGGCGCTGTCCCTGAGATCCCCAGATAGGAAGTGATAAGGAGTTCCCCGCAGGCCTTGAGCTCTGAGTGCCCTCTCCAATCGCCATGGCTTCCACCATGACCACGCTAGAGCTCTCACCACCCATGTCACTAGCAAAACACCCAACACTCCCCATATCATCTCAATCCCCCAAAACGCCATGAACCCTCTCCCTCTCCCTCTCCCTCTCTCTCTGCTCCTGCAAGAGTTTGTGCGCGCGTGTGTGAACAAGGAGGAGTGGGCTGAAGATAGAGGTTGACTCTTTTTTTTTTTTTTTGGGTTTGTTATTCACTTATTCGTGGCTGAAAGCCAAAATATCTGTCGCCCTACATTTACAGTAAAAGAGCAGAATTAGGGATAATATTAAAAGTTGAGATACAAAAAAACAAAAAAGTTCAACTTTTCCAGTATCTCGACAAAAAAAGTTTGTTGGCCGTTCTCATTCCTGACGTTGGTCCGACTCGACCGGACCCTCTCTTGTTCTCCGACCCGGTTTGCTATGGAGTCAAGATTCAACCGTTCCTGTATCATCACCAGTGTTCGCTGCTCTATCTGATCAGGATTCGGGTCGGGTCCATCCACTAAAATGGAACCAGTGGACTCACCCGCTGGTTAATCACAACCGCCTATTTGTATATAGATGATAGTGATTCAATTTGAAAATGAGTGCAATTCACGAGGAGACTTGTAAGTTTCATTTGAATTAATAACTGCTCATGTAATAATAAATAATTGTGATTAATGAGCTGATTGATCCTATGATTTTCACTAGTGTGAGTGTCTTTTTTACCCATTATTTCTTGGTTACACCAATAGCATATTGCCCAGACTGTGCGTTGATACACGGAGTACCAAGTGTAAGATATTTTTTCTTTACATGACTCGATCTATTGTATTTGACATAAATAATAGAATGAAATAAATAATAACCATATGAATGGATAAAGATAATTCTAATTCTGTCTTTTGATGCTAGGAACGGATGCAGATATATCCACAATAATTTGCATCCGTATTTGCTTTTCAATCTGGGCGAATACAGATACGGATTCAGATAGGGATTTTGAAAAGTTTTGAATACAAATACAAATATCCATTTATGGATACAGATTCGAATATCGCACAGGGATTATGATTTGCTATTTTTTTTATCTTGAAGTTGAGAAATTTTTTTAGATCTATGAATGTATTATTTTGTTGAAGGATAATGATTGAGGAATATCAAGTAATAAAATTATTTTCCCTTTCAACTTGATATTGACTTAGTTATTTAATTTAATTAAGTAAAATTACTCTCTTTTCAATTTTATTATAGTATTTATTATTGCATTGTGTTTTATATATTAATATTGTAGGGAGAGAGGAGATAGAGGAGATAGAGGAATCGAAAGAGTTTTTTAAACTCATCCGAACGATAGCGCAGAGATCAGAAGTCAAAAGGAGCAAGAACAGGAACTCCATGCAGGCCAAGACAGAACTCGGTCGACCGCCCGGTCGACCGGTGTGCACGACGTGCACAGACATGGCCTGGTTGACCGATCGATCGAGCGTGGCAAAGGAACGGTCGACCGGAGCGGTCGACCGACTAAAAGGCACAACTCTCGGTTGGTGCCGGTCGACCGACTGACAGACGCGTTCTGTTCTCCTTTCAGGGTTCGGACTAATTTTTTATTTTGGGTTCGAATCCAATCTGGCTATGAATATGAGTTAGAGTCCTCATGAATTGTATCTCACTGAAAATCTCTCTTGAAGATTTCTTAAAGTAAGGAACAAGTTGTAATTGATTGTTGAATCAATAAAATCTCTCTCCCTTATCCCGAGAACGTAGGTAATTATCGAACATCGTTAAATATTGTGTTGGCTTGCTTTCTCTCTTGTTTCTCTGTTCTTGTCGTGTGAGTACTTCTCCACCGCGTCTATCTCTATCGATGAATACCTTGCTGGTTGTTACCTTCTACGCAACAAGTGGTATCAGAGCATCCCAGGTTGGTCATGGGATCGTGTGTCATTTCAAGAGCATTGGTTGTTATTTGGTGGAGATCGTGTGTCGATCTCGGAGTAGCGTTGGGACTGTTTGTGTGATCGTGTGTTGATCTTAAAACAGCTTTTGGATTGCTTGAGGAATCAATTCGGAGGAGTAGATCGCTTTGGAAACTCTTCGAGGGTTTCGCTTTGAGGTAAAGATCCTATCTTTATCTAGTTTATTTGATCTAATCCGTTTGCTTTTGCATTGCTTTGAGGAATCAGTTGAGAAGATAGCTAGAGATAGTACATCTACGATGAAATTCATGAATACACATCCATTGAGCATTGATGTGGTGAAGTTCGACGGCAAGAACAACTTCAGTATGTGGAGATGTGAGGTGATGGATGCATTGACAGCATCAAACCTCGAAGACACTCTACGTTGGAGAAAAAGAGTGATTCTACTACTGAAGAAGATTGGGATAAGATGAACCGAACGACATGTGACTTGATCAGGTCTTGTTTGACACAAGACATCAAGTATCATGTGTTGCATGAAGCATCTGCTAGGCAGCTGTGGGAGATCCTTGAGAAAAAGTATCTGACAAAAAGCATCAAATAGTGATTGCAGTTGAAAATGAGGCTTTATCATTTTCAGATGAAGAAGGGAATCTTCGTAGAAGAACACATGAGTATCTACACAGAGCTTCTTGCAGACCTGATTAATATGGATGTGAAGATCGATGAAGAGGATAAGGCGGTAATTCTATTGAATTCTCTTCCTAAAGAAGAGTATGAGACATTTACTCTTACATTGATCAATAGAAGAAGATCCCTTAACTACAATAGTACAATGAGGTGTCTGCTGCTCTTGTGAATTATGAAATAAGGAGGCAGGACAGAGTGTCTTCTTCAGGAAGCACAACATCAGAGGCATTGACGGTAAGAGGCAGGAGTTCGAATCGGAAGGGCAGAAGTGATCATGGAAGATCAAAGTCCAGATCAGGTTTCAGAAATCTGAAGGAAAACTAATGCGCCTTATGCAAGGAGCCAGGGCACTGGAAGATTGATTGTTCGAAGGCCAAAGGTAAGAAGAAGGAGTCGATGACTGAGACAAATCTCGCACAGGTGGTCAGTACTTATGCCAGTACTTCACAGGAAGATGGATCGGACTCAGACTCATCGGTATTTTCTTTCTCAGTTACTATTCCTACTGTTGGTTACTCAGATAATTCTAAGTGGATCTTAGATACATGAGCTACCTATCATGTGCGTGAACAAGGACTGGTTTTCTAGCTTTGAGAAGCTAAATGGATGTTTCACTGTCATGGGTGATGATCATCCGTGTAATGTAGAAGGAATAGGTACAGTCCGTGTCAAGATGGATGATGGGATAGTACAAGAATTGAAGGAAGTGAGGTATGTACCTCAACTCAAAAGGAATCTTATCTATGTTGGTGCTTTGAAAACGTTGAGTCTTGTGGTATCTATACAAGATGGTGTTCTAAAGATGACCAAAGGCTCAATGGTGGTTATAAAGAGCGTCCGCCGGAATAATCTCT
Organism: Agave tequilana; assembly: GCA_038442645.1. Taxonomy (NCBI): domain Eukaryota; kingdom Viridiplantae; phylum Streptophyta; class Magnoliopsida; order Asparagales; family Asparagaceae; genus Agave; species Agave tequilana. Next base: position 113,931 of record JAVJIF010006875.1, read on the forward strand.
ACTACTTGAAGGGTAGTACAGTTACAGGACAGGTGGAGACTTCTATTTCTTCAGATGATTTTTCCACATAGGTGTGATAGATGAGGCTCAGACACTGAGGAGAAAAGTCTTTGCAAGTTCCAACAAAAAAGGGATCATTAGAAGGTGCATCTACCTGCAAAATGGAATTGGGTGAACATGATATTTTGAACAAGAAGAAAGTGAAATTTGGCACCACTACTCACTACTTTGAAGGTCTTCTTGATTGTGTTCACATAAGTATATGAGGACCTGCTGAGACTGCATCGCTTGGAGGTCATAGGTATTTTTGTCTCTTTTATTGATAATTTAGGCATTGTTGGATATATCCCATGAGATAAAGATTTGAAGCTCTAAGTATGTTGGTGAAGTGGAAGGATATGATGGAGAAGCAGATTGGTAGGAAGATTAAGGAGCTACAAATTGATAATGTTGAAAGATACAAGAATCAATTCCTGTAACACCCCGCTCCCCGAATATGTACTTAGTTGCGTATTCATATTTTCTGATCGTATTTTTTGATTTACTTCCTGTATTTGTTTTGTATTATGAGTTATTTATATGATCGTTTTGCCTTGAATCTCGATTCGTGAACTCGGAGTCGGCCCTAGTCTGAACCGGGAGCCCGATCCTAGAGTATAGCTCGATTTGGTCTTTCTGCTATTCTGATTTGACCGATTTCAGTTTCAAATATCATTTTTCAATATTCTAGATTTTTTATGATTTTCTGGAATTTTCCTGAATTAAGTTGAAAATCTTCAAAACCGGGGCCGACCAATACCGCGGACCGATTCTCGGATTTTTAATTTACAAATGGAGTTGAAATTCTAAAAACGGCTTTCCTGTAACTTCTTAAAATCACATTTTCTATCTAAATACTTTTTCTGAGAATTTTCTAAATTTATCAAAATTCCACTGGATTTGGTGTCGGCCAGTATCGCTGGTTAATTCCAGGAATTTTAATTTGCAATTGGAATCAAATTTCTACATTCTGCTTTCATATTACTTCTTAGAATTATGTTTTCTCCTTTCTGGCATTTTCTGAGATTTTTCAGATTTTATCAAAATCCGGCCAACCCGGTGTAGACCGATATTGACGGTTGACTTTAGAATTTTTATTTGAAAATGAGATTGAATTTCTGAAAACCGATTTCACCAAAAATCTTTAAATAATATTTATTATTTTAAAAAATTTTGAGAAGCTTTCCGAACTACTTCATTTTTCGGGCTTTTCCGGAGTTTTCGGTGTTTTCCCCAGATACCGGAATTTATCCAGATATTATATTTATATCTTTTCCCATTTTTCTCTCTCCTTCTCAGACGCGAGTCTCACCAGACTCAGATCTGGTCTTCAATGCGAAGATTCGCATTCATTCTGCATTTAATGCTTGTCCTGCAAGAATCAATTCTGAACCATGCTTTTTTGTCTTTTCTGTCAAACGCAAATCTCGCGTTTTTCTCCTGGACGCGGATTTTATCTCCGCGTCTAGCTTGGTTGCCTAGACGCAGGCTTTCATTAAGCGGAGACGCAAGCCCCAATTGTGAAAGCCTCTTTTGTTTTGATTGGATGACAACATTATAATAATCATATCCCTTTATATATATATATATATACCTTCCCTTTTTCTCTCTCTTCCATTATTCCTTCTTCCTTCTCCATTTCTAGCCCACAACAGGCCACGAATGGCAGCAGCAAAAACAGCCCTGAGCCCTCCTTTGGCCGGCCATTCTCCACCATTCTTCACCCTCTCCACCCACCAACTCCTCCACCTTTTTCTCCTCCATCTCCTCCACCATTCCAACAACCACAACACCATCTTCACCACCATCTTCTTCCTCCATCTTTCCACCAAATAACCCATTTCCACCACCACTTTCTCCACCATCTCCACCACCACATACTCTACCTTGGCCACCAACGACCATGCCATCTTCCTCTCCTCGTCGTGCTCTTTCCAACGAGCTATTGCTTCGCTCTCCGAAATCCCTTTTGCAAAACTCCAAATTTTCCAAATGAACTAGACTTGCACTCCATTCTTGCTTGGGCTTGGGCTACCGGATTCCGGCCGTCTCCGGCCACCTCCGGCCGCCGCCGGCGACCACCGGCCATGGCCAGCCACCAAACCCCCTTTCCTTCTTTCTTTCTTTTCCTTCCTTCTTTCTTTCCTTTCCTTTTTCTTTCCTTTTCTTTTCCTTCTCTTCTCTGTTTTCTCCCAACCTGCGTCTCTCTCCCGGTCAACCTTGCGTCTTCCCCTTCCCTGCGTTTCCCTCATCCTTGCGTCTCTCTCTCTTTTTCCCTGGACTCTCACTTTCTCATCTCCCTCTCTCTCTCTCTCTTTCACTCTATGCTAGACACGGCTCACCCCCGCGCTCAAGCAATTCTTTAACGCGATCCTCGCGTTCTTGTATCAACGCGACGCGGAGTTCATGCTCGCGTCTGCGTTCTCCTCGTGTCCTTGCTAGAACGCGGTTCTCGAACCCCGCGTTTGTGGAAATCTACGCGACGCGACTCCCGCGTCTGTGACCCCCGCGTCTCACTCTCAAACTCGCGTCTCCCTGTACATACTCTCTCTCTCCCTGTACATACTTTCTCTCTCCTCTCTCTCATTTTGTTTCTCTCTTGATTTTCTCCTGTCTCTCTATCCCTTTCTTTTTAACGCGTTGACGCGTTGATTTCTTAGATTCCGGAGATCGGGGATTTCACCGTGTTTTTCAAGGATTTAGGCGAGTGTTCTCGCTTTCCTCTTGACTTTCCCATTCATCGGGTCGACTTGTATTATTCACGATTTATGCTGTTCGGAACTAACACTTTCTTTGATTGTGTTCAGCTATTATTCTATCACTTGACAAGTACATGCTTGATATGTTAATACTTGACATGCTTTTGCTTGATACCTACCATCTACATGCTAATACCTGACACCTGTATGTATCACTTGACAACTGTTGTGTCATCACCTGACACCCGACTTGCTACTTGACACTTGCTCCTTATTATGACATGACTTATCACTTGCCTCTTGAAATATTAATACTTGACCTGTGATTATCACATTTACGGGAATACTATACTTGTTGTCCTGTATTATATAAGTGACTTGAATCTTGTACTTGTTATCCTGTATTATACATATACAGTGACCTGAATCTATAGTACTAATGTACTCCTGAACTCCTGATCATGTCTTGCACCTGCTATTCCCGTAAATTGGCAATTACATAATAAATCATAAAAAGAAACAACTTGCATCGGGTCGGGGGAAACTTGCGGCTATCAATACATGTTCGTGTTTACAGTGGTACTAGGTATGTTGTGCAACTAAAACTTCCGGTCTGACCTGTGGGCCTCCAGGCGACCGAGAGGAGTGCTGGCTCCCTCATTCTTGGTACCATCTTGATAAGGGCATTCTATAAGACCCTCCTGTACGCCTTGCGGCTGGTTTCGAGCACCAGTAACGGAACGTCCTGGACTGTGGTCCCGGGCATGCACGGGACCCACTGTAAACATTGTTCGTTGATACCCCCGTTGGTTTCCAATAACAACCTTGCTTTACTCAGATGTGGATATATGTGCGCTGGGACGCTAGTTCACATATCTATACATCAGGGTAAGACGAGTAATAATAATAATAAAAGATGCCAGCTATGAATCTGTAGTATGCTTTGCCATGTTTGCTCGTATCAGATTTTACTTCGGATTTCCATTTTTATGATTATTATACGATACCTGTTCATATCTTGCCTTTCCATTTGTATCCTATTCCACCTATCTCCTGCTCTTATCTGATCATACTATGAATCTTTCCTGCTTGATATCATATGCTGTATATCTACTTGCTCCTGTATGCTTGTGCCCACGACACGATTTTCATGTTTATGATCCAGATTTATCGATACACATGTGCTTATCCATACTCACTATCTGGCTTTCGCATCACCACTCGCCGGGGAGTTCTGACTCCTCTGGATCCTCATGTCCAGGTCTTGGAGCTTGGAGCGTGTGGATTCTCCCAGTTGCTGATCAGAGTGGCGCAGCGGTAGCGTGGATCTCCAGCAGACCATCCAGAGCCCCATCCTTCCAGGTCCCCTTGTTCAGCTCTAGAGTTTTCCTGTTATGACTCTGAGCTCCATTTGTACTGTTCATACTTGTACATCTACTCGTATTCTCGCATTTGCGCCATATTGGTGATGTAATATTCTTGTAATATTTATCACTTCCTGTGATAACTTTGTAATTGTACTCATGTGTTGGAATGTATAATGCACCACGTGCTTCCGTACTCTGATTCTTGCCTGTACTGATGCTTAGCGTATATACGTGAGGGTATTTCTGACCAGCGTATATACGTCGCAGTAACGTCCCCGTACCCGCCAGATTAGGGCGTTACAATTCCTACGATTTGGCCAGAACACTGGTACTAGTACTCATTTCACAGATGAAATACATGGGTTGGCTAAGGAGATAAATCGTTCCTTGCTGGAGAAGGTTCAATGTTTGTTGTCTAATGCACGATTAGACAAATCGTTTTTGGCTGAGGCGATTGTGTATGCTAGCCATCTCATAAATGGATTGTCATCGACTGCGATAAGAGGTAAAACTCCACTAGAAGTTTGGTCTGGGAAGGCTGCTCAAGGTCATGATTTGCTGTGAAAATTTGGAAGTCCAGCCTACTTTAGTGCCAAAGATGGCAAGGTAAATTCGCGAGCAAAGAAGTTTGTGTTTTTGGGTGTCAAAAGAAATATGAAAGGCTATAGGTTATAAGACCTCGAAAATAAGAAGATCGTGTTGAGTTAGCATGTCATATTTGATGAGACTTCAATGTGGAAGTCTACCGTCTCTCAGCAGGTGGAGAGAATGAAGACCAATGATGTATCGCAGCGGGTGGAGGTTATTGCTACTCCACCATCTCCAGTTGGTTCGGTATCAATGAAGACTTCACTAGATGTGACACTGGGTGGAGATCATGTAGCCAGTTTTGATGCTGAACAGGTTGATGACATTGATGAGAATGTCAAATTGTTTGCAGCCATTGGAACCAAGGTAAAACCACGAAAGTGGGTGAAGAAGTATGAATCACAAGTTTGTGACCGTGACAAACTCAAGTTGAAGACCGTTGTTCTCCATGACGGTAGTAAGGAGGTTCATATGACTTAGCCAGTTAGGTTCGTTGTTGAAGATTCAGTCACAAGTGCTTGAGCTTGATGGAGCCCATTTCAATGAACTACGGTTGGCTTGATCTCTTGGGCAAGGTACGTAGGCAGTCGTAAAGGTGCAGCCATTTGGTGATGCAACCCGTATGAAGTTATTTGGTGTATTTGGATTCTCGAGAAGCTGACTGGACTTCACGTAGAGGTGAAGAGTTGGACTTCACGTAGAGGTGAAGTGTTGTGATCTCGATGAACATTTAATTTTCTGGTGTGAAAATAGTTGAGCTTGCATAAGGGGTGTGCATCTAGTTTGCTGAAGCCGATGATGGTGTTTAGTGTGCTCTACTCAAATTTAGTTAGACCATCTTGAAGACATATGGACTGGAAAGAGCCAGTCAGTTGGAGAGTCAGTGTTGGCTCATGATGGGTTCTTCTTAAGGTCATTTGGAATGAGTTTCATGCAGTTGCTGAGTTGTAAACACGTTCATTGGTCGGCTTATATGATATTTCTCTTCAGCTAGAGTGATGAAAAGACATGTATGGTGCATTCCGTTTGGATAGCTGAGCTGAACTTGAAAGCTTATAATTGATATTGGAGTTTGGTGAGAGTTGCAGGTGGCAACGACAAACTCAATTGGATCAGGTGAGATCAGTGAAAATCAATTGTATACGTGCTAGCGATTCGTTTGAAAGAACATGTTTCGTCTGTTGGCCAAGTCGAGATCGTGTGTCGATTTCGTTCAGAGCGCTCAAGCAGAGATCGTGTGTCGATTTCGCCAGATGTTCGTTGGAGTTCGGTTCAGATTTGAAAAATCTTCACCGAGGTGGAGAATTGTAGGGAGAGAGGAGATAGAGGAGATAAAAGGAATCAAAAGAGTTTTTTAAACTCATCCGGACGATAGTGTAGAGAATTGAAGTCAAAAGGAGCAAAAATAGGAACTTGTTGCAGGCCAAGACAGAACCCGGTCGACCGCCCGGTCGACCGGTGTGCATGATGTGCACAAACATGGCCCGGTCGACCGCTCTCTCGGTTGGTCCCGGTCAACCGGGCCGATCGACCGAGGACAAGGTCGGTCGACGGGCTGGTTGATCATAAACGCGTTCTGTTCTCCTTTCAGGATTCAGACTCCTTTTTCTGTATTGAGGTCGAATCCAATCAGGGTTTCCTAAATCCCTGGAACTCTCTGACTATAAATATGAGTTAGAGCTCTCATGAATTGTATCCCACTGAAAATCTCCCTTGGAAGTTCCTTGAAGCAAGGAACAAGTTGTAATTGATTGTTGAATCAATAAAATCTCTCTCCCCCTTGTCCCGAGGACGTAGGCAAATTGTCGAACCTTGTTAAATATTGTATTGGCTTACTTTCTCTCTTGTTTCTCTATTCTTGTCATGTGAGTACTTCTCCACCGCATCATCTCTATTGGTGGATTCCTCACTGATTGTTATCTCGCGTACAACAAATATATAACTCTTATATCAAACATTATATTGGTATTTATGATGGCAGTGTAAGGCCAAATATTGGTCTAACAAATATAACACCTTAAAAATCAGTATCCCCTTGATACCAACACACCAATTTATTTTATACATTCACAGTGTATATTATTAAGCTAATCTAAAATATTTATTTTATATAAGTAATAATTATTTTTAAATTGTTAGTATTTATTATTAATAAAAATTTTCCTTTGTCCACAGAGAAATAGAAATTTATAAATTTCTATTATGTGGCTTCCTGGAATGTGCAGACTTAAAATAGAAATTTAGAAGTTTTTGTGAGTTATCAAAAATATATGGGCTATTTGACACACATTTTTGTTTTATCTTTAACATTGATTTCTTTACAAATTCTCATGAGTAATAGTTCTGTGTTTTGTCCATCAAGTTTTTGCAATATAAATTACAGATTTAATAGTGTAAACAAAAGTCAATACGTAAAATAGTAACAAAAATATGAGATGATATATCTAAATGCTACCCATCTTCTATGGTTTATACAACTAGTTTCCTGACATGTGCATTTAAAATAAAAATGTATTACCTTTTTTATGATGTGTAAGAAATATCTGAGCTATTTCACACACCTTTGGTTTTATATTAAATTTCGTTACAAATTCTCATAAACAATTAATAATCGTATATTTTGTGCATCAAGCTAGCTTTTGTATTAATTTAAAAGTCAATAAAAAGAGAAAGAGAACAAAAAAAATGACATGATACATCAAAATGCTCTGCAGCTAGATATAATAATAATAATAATAATAATAACAACAACAACAACAACAACATAATAGAGAGAAGTGCAGAAAGTTAGAATGTCCCCTACATGTTCACACCCATACACGTAAAATACAAACCAATACAATACAATGCTCGACGACTTGAAGATAAAACACTTTATGTACATCGTGTCTTTATAGTGAGCTGTGTGCTTCACAGGGGTTCTTCATTTCACAATAAAAACCACCAGAAACGATACTTGTGCTGATTGCTCTATTTTTCTTCTCCAAGTTATGATATCATAATTTGCGCAATATGATCTGAGCACTATGCTGGGGCCGAAGCGTTATGACAGTGTGAGGAGCGTGAATGTAAGAAGGTGAAAGCTCAAACTCAAAATGTTGCAGAATCATGCTCAAGCACATCTTAGCTTCAAGCATCGCGAAGTTCTGCCCTATACAGATTCGAGGACCCCAACCAAAGGGAAAGAAGGCCACCTGATCCTTTGATGCCTTCGATACCCCTCCTGCAAACCTCTCTGGGTTGAAATCGTGGGCATCTTCGCCCCAGAATTCTGGATCATGGTGAATGAAGATTATAGGCAGGACCAGTGACACACCTTCTGGGTACGTGATCCCTTTTAGTTTCACCGGTTTGCAAGTTATCCGGCTGGTAGAAACAGCAGGTGGGTACAACCTCAGAACCTCATTCAAAATCATTGTCACCTGCCACATGCATTTAACAGATTTTAGGGGGGCAATTGGAGATCAGAATAAGAAAATTCTTGAAAAGCAATGAACTTCTGAAGTATATTTTTGGCGATAAAACGGTGGGAAGACCCTGGCGCTTCATTAAAAAGTTTTTAACGAAACAAAAGAGACTAAAAAAAAAAAAAAATAAGAACAGAAAGAAACAAAGTAAGATATCCCCCAGGCTCTGGACACCAGCAATCACTCTTTGTCCTCATCAGAAGACGACTCCTAGGCCCAGCCATAGGTGTTTGGTATCCCTTGATGACCTGCACCTCCAGAAGCACGCCGCATGTCCTCCACAATGGCCATCGCTCTATTCTGCTGATCCTGAGGGAGCAGACTTGTCCAAGAAGAAGATTCAACTTGTATATGAGAGATCATTTGTGCAAGAGACCAAGACTTGTTAGAAAAAATTGTAGCATTCCTTTCTTTCCTTATGTCCCAAACAGTAAGTAATACTAACATATCCCAGAGTAATCTATCCCTCTCCGGTATTCTCCCCTTTCGCCATTCGCCATTCTGTCCATAAGGATGAGATAGACAGCGGGTGGCCGGTAATTCTAAATGTTTTCTTGATCACATACCACTCTTCCATAGAGAAGGGGCAATGAAGCAAAAGGTGGTCTACCGACTCTTGCGTATCCGAGCACATGACACATTCCAACAAACCCTATCACTTACGCTTGCCGAGATTATCTCTAGTGAGGATTGCGTTCTTTATGGAGAGCCACACAAAGGCCTTGATTTTACTCAGAGCTTTCACTTTCCCAATATACTTTCCCCCTAGTCTACGACCTCCGTCATTGAGGCGATCATAGAAAGATTTGACGTTGAAATGACAGTCAGGCTCAAGGGCCAGACAGGTACAACGTGACACACACTGAAGCCACAAAGTTTAAGACTTGCAACAACTCGATCTTCTGCTCTCGCAAGGCCGCCGAGAGGACACCTCTGAAGAAGAGATTCCAGCACGATCTTCCCCAGTGGTCAGCCACCAACCCATCCTGCTTTCCGGCGCGGGAGAAGAGCAGTGGGAATCAATGTTGAAGAGAAATATGACCACACCAGGAATCATTCCAGAAACTAATCGCTTTTACACTTCAAAGAGAGAAGGAGATGGTTCTATAAGAAGGGTTCCTTAACTGCTAGGTTCCTGCCTAGAATTCGAATGCTGCATCCATGTGTCTGTTAGAGGCACTCCAGGGCCGAGCTAAGTGTCGATATCTGTCCCATAGGACGACAGCCCATTAGGAATCCGGGAAATTAACATTCTCCACCACCACTTACTCATGAGAGCCCTATTCATGGTACATATGTTGAGCACACCCAATGCTCCCTCCCTCTTGGCCCTAAAAACCTTTCCCAAATGACCAGGTGATACCCACCTTTGCTCGCGTTAGGCCCTCTCCAAAGGGAATTACGTCTGATCTTGTCAATCTGATGCTCCACCCAAACCAGTAGATGAAAGAAAGGTAATACAGGGGTGGATGATAAGACTGCCTTAAGAAGGATTATCCTTCCTCCCAACAAAAACAACTTACCTTCCCGTCTAACTTCTTTTGTACCCGCTCAATTATGGGCACCCAATCTCGCTCACTGAGGACGCCGTAGGGAGAGAGGAGTTAGAGAAGATAACACAGAGATCGGAAGTCAAAGGGAGTGAGAACGACATCGAAGCAGGCCTGGACAGGGCCCGGTCGACCGGTGGACAGGGCCCGGTCGACCGGCGGACACGACGTGCACAGACATGGCCCGGTCGACCCTGGCAAAGGAACGGTCGACGAGCGGTCGACCGACTGACATGAGCCTGCTCTCGGTTGGTCCTGGTCAACCGGGCCGGTCGCTCGAGGACAAGGGTCGGTCGACCGGTCGGCCGACAGACGCATTTTGCTCTCCTTTCTGGATTCAGACTCTTTTTCTGTTTTGGGATCGAATCCAGTCAGGGTTTCCTAAATTCCTGGGACTTTCTGACTATAAATAAAGGCTAGAGCCCTCATGTATTGAATCCCTGAAATCCTGAAAGTATCCCTCTGATACTCACTTATATTGATTGTTGAATTAATAAAATCTCTCTCTCCCTTGCTCCGAGGACATAGGCAAATTGTCGAACCTCATTAAATATTGTGTTGGTTTGCTTTCTCTGTTGTTTCTCTATTCTTATCGTGTGAGTATATGTCCGCCTGCATCTATCTCTATTGGTGGATTCCTCATTAGTTGTTGCCCTGCGCGCAACAAGTGGTATCAGAGCATCCTGCGCGCAACAAGTGGTATCAGAGCATCCCAGTTTCGTCGTTGGATCGTGTGTTGATTCTAAGGGCATCAGTTGCTGTCTGGTTGAGATCGTGTATCAATCCCGGAGCAGTGTTGGGACTGTTTGTGGGATCATGTGTCGATCTCAAAACAGCGTGTGGATTGCTCGAGGAATCAATTCAGAGGAGTAGATCGTTTCGAAACTCTTCGAGGGTTTTTCCCGTGGAGGTAAAGATCCTATCTTTAACTAGTTTGTTTTATCTAACTCTATTTTCTTTCACATTGCTTTGAGGAATCAGTTGAGAAGATGACTGAAAATAGTACATCTTCGGTGAAATATATGAATCCACATCCGTTGAGAATTGATGTGGTGAAGTTTGACGATAAGAACAACTTCGGTATGTGGAGGTGTGAGGTGATGGATGCATTGACGATATCAAATCTCAAAGACACTTTACGATTGGAGAAGAAGCGTGATTCTACTACTAAAGAAGATTGTGACAAGATGAACTGAACGACGTGTGATTTGATCAGGTCTTGTTTGACACAAGACATTAAGTATCATGTGTTGCATGAAACATCTGTGAGACAACTGTGAGAGATCTTGAAGAAGTATCTGATGAAAAGCATCGAATCGTGATTACAGTTGAAGAGTAAGCTTTATCGTTTCCAGATGAAGAGAGGATACTCCATCAATGAACACATGAATAGCTACACAAAGCTTCTTACAGATCTGGTTAATGTGGATGTGGAGATCGATGAAGAAGATAAGACGGTAATTCTATTGAATTCTCTTCCTGAAGAAGAGTATGAGACCTTTACTCTTACATTGATTAATGAAAGAAAATCCCTTAACTATAATGAGATGTCTGCTGCTCTTGTGAATTATGAAGTAAGGAGGTAGGGCAGATTATCTTGTTCAGGGAGCACAACAACAGAGGCGTTAGCGGTAAGAGGCAGGAATTCCAATCGGAAGGGCAGAGGTGATCAGGTAAGATCAAAGTCTAGATCAGGTTTCAGAGATCTGAAGAGAAACCAGTGCGCCTTATGCAAGGAGGTAGGACACTGGAAAGTTGACTGTCCGAAGGCCAAAGGTAAAAAAGGAGTTGATGACCGAGGTAAATCTCACACAAGTAGTCAGTACTCATGCTAGTACTTCACAGGTGAATGGATCGGACTCAGACTCATCGGTATTTTTCTCTCTGTAACTACTCTTATTGTTGGTTTCTTAGATAATTCTGAGTGGATCTTAAATATAAGAGCTACCTATCATGTGTGCCCGAACAGGGACTGATTTTCTAGCTTTGAGAAGCTAGATGGATGCTTCACGGTCATGGGTGATGATCATCCGTGTATTGTGGAAGGGATAGGTATAGTCCGTATCAAGATGTTTGATGGGATAGTACAAGAATTGAAAGAAGTGAGATATGTACCTCAACTCAAAAGGAATCTTATCTCTGTCGATGCTTTAGAAACATTGGGTCTTGTGGTATCTATACGAGATGGTGTTCTCAAGATGACCAAAATCTTAATGGTGGTTATGAATGGCGTCTGTCAGAACAATCTCTATTACATGAAGGGTAGTATAGTTACATGGTAGGTGGAGACTTCTATTTCTTTAGATGATGTTTGCACACAAGTCTAGCAGATGAGGGTCAGACACGGAGGTAACAAGTCTCTGCAAGCTCCAGCAAAGAAGGGATCATTAGAAGATGCATCTACCTGCAACTTGAAATTGGGTGAACACAGCATTCTGGACAAGAAGGTAAAATTCAGCACCACTACTCATCACTCTGAAGGTCTTCTTGATTGTGTTCACATAAGTATTTGGGGACCTGCTAAGACTGCATCGCTTGGAGGTCATAGGTATTTTGTCTCTTTTATTGATAATTTATCTAGGCATTGTTGGATATATCCCATGAGACAAAGGTGTGAAGTCCTAGATATGTTGGTGAAGTGGAAGGATATGATGAAGAAGCAGACTCATAGGAAGATCAAGGAGTTATAAATTGGTAATGTTGAAAGATACAAGAACTAATTTTTACAATTTGATCAGAACACTGGTATTGGTGTTCACTTCACAGATGAAATACATGAGTTGGCTAAGGAGATAAACTGTTCCTTTACTGGAGAATGCTCAGTGTTTATTGTCTAATGCACGATTAGACAAATCTTTTGGGCTGAGGTGATTGTGTATGCTAACCATCTCATAAATGGATTGTCATCGACTGTGATAGGAGGTAAAACTCCATTAGAAGTTTGGTTTGAAAAAACTGCTTAACATCATGGTTTGCCGCGGGAATTTGAAAGTTCGGCCTACTTTAGTGTCAAAGATGGCAAGGTGAATCTGCGAGCAAAGAAGTTTGTATTTTTGGGTTCAAAAGAAATATGAAAGGCTACAGGTTATGGGACCCTGAAAACAAGAAGATCGTGTTGAGTCAGCATGTCACATTTGATGAGATTTCAGTGTTGAAGTCTACCGTCTCTCAGCAAGTGGAGAGGACAAAGATCAAGAAAGTATCGCAGCGGGTGGAGGTTGATGCTACTTCACCATCTCCAGTTGGTTCGGTATCAGTGAGGACTTCACCGGATATGACATCGGGTGGAGATCATGTAACCAGTTTTGATGCTGAATAGGTTGAAGACATTGATGAGAATGTCGAATTATTTGCAGCAATTGGAACTAAGATAAAATCACGAAAGAGGGTAAAGAAGCATGAAGCTCAAGTTCGTGACCGTGACAAACTCAAGTTGAAGGTCGTTCTCTATGATGGTAGTGAGGAGATTCATATGACTCAACCAGTTCGGTTCGCTGCTGAACATTCAGGCACAAGTGCCTGAGCTTGATGGAGCTCATTTAAATGAACTACGGTTGGCTTGATCCCTTGGGCAAGGTACGTAGGCAGTCGTAAAGGCGCAACTATTTGGTGATGCAACCTGTATGAAGCTATTTGGGTTCTAGAGAAGCTGATTGAGACTTCACATAGAGGTAAAGAGTTGGACTTCACGTAGAGGTGAAGAGTTGTGATCTCGCTAAACAGTTGATCTACTGGTGAGAAGATAGTTAAGCTTACATAAGGGGGTGTGCATCTAGTTTGTTGAAGCTGATGATGGTGTTTGGTGTGCTCTACTCAGATTTGGTTGGACCTTCTTGAAGATATGATGGACTGCAGAGAGCCAGTCAGTTGGAGAGTCAGTGTTGGCTCATGATGGATTCTTCTTGAGATCAATTGGAATAGAGTTCCATGAAGTTGCTGAGTTAGAGACACGTTCATTGGTAGGCTCATTTGGTATTTCTCTTCAAGTGAAGTGATGGGAAGATATGTATGGTGCATTCCGTTTGAATAGCCGAGCTGAAGTTGGAAGCTTACAATTGATATTAGAGTTTGGCGAGAGTTGCAGGTGGCAACGACAAACTCAATTTGGATCTGGTGAGATCAGTGAAAATCAATTGTACGTGTGCTGGCGATTCGTTTGAAGGAACATATTTCGTCTGTTGGCCAAGTCGAGATCGTTTGTCGATTTCGTTCGGAGCGCTCAAGCAGAGATCGTGTATTGATTTCACCAGATGTTCGTTATAGTTCGGCTCAGATTTGAGAGAGGAGATAAAGGAGATAGAGTAGATAGCACAGAGATCAGAAGTCAAAGGGAGCGAGAACGACATTGAAGCAGGCCTGGACAGGGCCTGGTCGACCGGTGGACAAAGCCTGGTCGACCACCCGGTCGACCGGCGTGCACGACGTGCACAGACATGGCCAGGTCGACCGCCCAGTCGACTGTGGCAAAGGAACGGTCGACCGACTGACATGAGCCAGCTCTCGGTTAATCCCGGTCGAGCGGGCCGGTCGACCGAGGATAAGGGCCGGTCGACCGATAGACACATATTGTTCTCCTTTCTGGATTCGGACTCCTTTTCTATTTTGGGATGTAATCCAATCAGGGTTTCCTAAATTCCTGGGACTCTCTGGCTATAAATAAGGGCTAGAGCCCTCATGTATTGTATCCCTGAAATCCTGAAAGTATCCCTTTAGTACCCACTTGTATTGATTGTTGAATCAAAAAAATCTCTCCCCCCTTGCCCTGAGGATGTAGGCAAATTGCCGAACCTCGTTAAATATTGTGTTGGCTTGCTTTCTCTGTTATTTCTCTGTTCTTGTCGTGTGGATACATCTCCGGCCGCATCTATCTCTATTGGTGGATTCCTCATTGGTTATTGCCCAGCGCGCAACAGACGCCACACCCCAGGGGGAGTCCTGGTATTTCAAAGGTATATACTTCACTGGGAATTTGAAAATGGAGGCTATAAGAAAAGCCAAAGGGGTCCTACCTCCCAGAAAGACAAGTAAACTCTTATGAAAAGTAACCTTAAGTCTCGACCAGAGTACAAGGGAGAAAAGGATCTATTCAAGGACAGCTGCCTACCTGACATTGCATCTACCGAAAATCAGCGTGTCATTAGCATACCAAAGATTAGACAATGGTTTACACCTAGCCCCCAGTGACACTCCTTCGAGGAGACTGTTATTGCTCATGCGTTCAGTTTCCGTTAAGGCCGTCTGTAACAAGGACAAATAGGAGCGGAGACAACAGATCTCCCTGCCGAAGACTTCTTCTACATATAATCTTTCTGCTGATGTCCCATTGATAAGAACCTTAACCTTGGCTGAGACGAGTCAAGACCTTATCCACTCAATCCACACCTAACCAAAACCCCTCATGGATAGGGTTTCGGTAAGGCATTGTCATTCCACACTATCATAAGCCTTTTTCTAAGTCCAGTTTTAGCATAAACTCACCAATACTCTTCTGATGACAAAACTGTGTAGCCTCTTGCGCAACGGCAACCCCATCCAGGATGCATCTATCCACAGTGAAACGCGATTGATACTCACCAATGAGCGAAGGAAAAACCATCCTCAGTCTATTTGCAATGCCTTTGAAATAATCTTAAAAGATTCATTCAAAAGGCATATAGGCCTAAAATCTCCCACACAGTCTGCATCATCCGACTTCAGAATCAGAACTTGGAATAGTTAATTTTATCCAGTCTGGAGATCCCAGCTTGAAACTCAACTATAAAGGTCATGAAGTCCTGTTGTATGACATCCCAAAAATTCTTATAAAAGAGGATCGGGAACCCATTCGGGCCCGGAGCCTTATTCACACCCAACTGTGATATCGGGGTGATGACCTCCTCCTTAGTGAAGGGTTCCTCCAAGCCTTGGAGGTCAATTCCTGTCTGCTAAGCGAGGGGCATAAAGTCGGGAGTAGACTCCCACCTTTTCGCATTACTCAAACCAAACAAACTCTAAAAGGAATTGTCGATATGGTTCCTAATGTCCACTTCGTCTGGAAGGATATCTGAATCAGTATGGATAATAGAGACAGTATTCCTTTTATGTCTCATAACAATCATCCTGTGAAAGGTGGTCATGTTAAGATCTCCCTCCTTTAACCATGACCTCTGTCTCTTCCCTCTTATAGATCTTTGTTATGTCCAATCTGGCCTTATGCAGAGCGTGTTAGATCTAAATTTATTCCATACAAGATCTACACATATACTGTAAGCCTCTTTATCATGATTAAAGGGAAGGAGGGTTTTAAGCATACCTGATTCCATCACGAGGATGGCGAAGATTGCACGATCTCGAAGACGCCGGAGTTGAGAGAGAGGATTCTTTTCTCCAGCCACCAAGTTCTCTTCTTTATCCTTAGAGGAGATGAGAGGCCTCCAAGAGAGAGATGGTTATTCTTGTTGGTGGAGAGGGAACCCTACTCATGGTATATATAGCATCAAGAAACCTAGTTCAACTCATCATATCTAGGCCCTTGATTTATAACACGAGTTCCACACGTGTGATGAGTCCCACATTCTAATTTAAATACACTCATGGCTAAGTGTAATTGAAAACGTGTCTAGACCCAAACCATTTAGGTTTGATCAATTCTTTATTGGGTCAAACAACATAGGTTAAGTGGGCGGGTGCAAATATCCAATTGACTTGATTAGGCCCAAAATAAATTAGACTTTAAAACAAAAAATAAGTCTAACAGAGCGTCCAGATCTCCTGGTTCAACATGCCACACTCTTCCTTCTTCTCTAGGCCGTCAATTTCAGTTAAGTGGGCCTTGGACCAAGAGATAATACCAAAGTTGTTCTTTTTCCCGTCTCGCTAATCTCTTTCGAAGTCTTCAAAGCTTCTCTACAAAGAGCCCAATGGCATCATTTTTGTTGGAAGGGTAGCTCCAAGACTCCAGGATAGCATCCCTCAGAGCTCCATCCTCCGACTAAACCTTTTCAGATCTAAACATTATAGTATGCTTCTCCCTGGGAGCTTCAGGTACCACACATAACGGCACATGGTCCAACGTTGGCCTCTGAAAAAAAGGTCAAAAAAGCCTCAGGGAAAGTGGCGTCCCAATCTGTTGCACCCTATCCAACTTAGAAAGATATGGGTTGTCCCGAAGGATCGACCAGGTGAAGGCTCTATCTCTAACCCTTAAGTCGACCAATCCTAGATCAAACAGAAGCTATTGAAAGCAATTCTACCTCTCCCGTTCCCATCTCCCCCTAGAGCTCATATCTGAAATGAATAATATCAAAATGCCTACCCAGGAACCAAGGTAAGTCGGATCTAATTCGAATGTCCCCCAATTCCGAGAAGAAGCATGGTCTACGATTTCTCTTGCTGGGGCCATAGATGGCAGTTACAACCTGCTGCCAGTTGTATTCAAATGGCGCGTAAGTAACACCGAAGAAGTGAATCTGCCTTGCCAATCATCATCAATACAGAAGACATCATGGTTAACACAAATAAGGATATCGCCAGAGGCTCCCCTAGACTTCTTAACTCGCCATTCTGTGATCTTACATGATACCAAGTCAGACAAGAGTCTAGAAGAAGGATCTTCAAGTTTGGACTCAAGAAGGCAAAACTATCGAGGCCCCGCACTTGTGGATAACCTCCTACACCATTCTCTTTTTGTCCGGTGCCCCCTGGCCATGGGCATTCAAAAATAATGTATTCATAAAGAAACCATTTGAAGATACATGTAGAAAAGAGTCAATTAAAATGGTCTCCTTGTTGTGACGGAATTGATATACTCCGATACTAATTGTTGCGTGCATAACCCGGGATACCATACTTACTATGATACTAATAGTTGAGAGATACAGAGATCCTCACTGACGACCTCAAGAACGCTATGAGATCGATTACCTCGAGCACACAAGATGAATATTAAAAGATAGAAGAAGAAGAACACACAATTTAACGTGATTCAGATAGCTTTATTAATAAACTTGATACAAAGAGATCTAATCTTACTCTTGAAGACACAAGAGTATTCACCTTCCCCTTGAATATATGCCTAGATTACAAGAGTATACCTTCGCTTTACGTACCTTCACCTTGCTCCTCTCTTTCTTGACTTTTTAGGGCCTTCTTGGCTTTTTAGGGTCTTATATTTTTTCCTCTGCTCCAATTTACAATGCTGGGTAACAACCTTTAATTATAGGATATTACAATACAGATCTTATTTAGACTATGAGATGATCTTGGCTATTGGATACTTGAAGAATCTTGATCAATCCTCTTAGGAGTTGATCTCCTTGATCTAGAAGGATTCTAGACCTTTAATCTTTAAAAATAAATCTTCATTGAATAGGAATTGAATCCTATTCATACTCCTCCTGAAAAAAATCGACAATCGCCTGAAAAAAACTGCTTCACCTTGATTTGCTTCTTCTGCTTCAAGCCATCGTCTTCTCCAACTCAATTGATTTTCTTGGATCATCATCTCCTCTTGAAAAATAAGGCAAAATCCTAATAATCTCCACCTTGACTAGCTTTTCAAGCCTTTATCAAAACAACTTGAGATTTTGAATTACCACCTTAATTCTTTCTTTAGTTGTAACCATGTCGTGAAGCCTATAACCTTGCCCCCTCTCCCCGGGACCTTTGGCGGATTCACTGCCTTGCCTTGGGCCATCTCGGGTCTTACCCGAATGCACTCTCTTTAGTCATCCTGTAACACTTAGACCCGTTGCAATTTTCCTTGAAGCTCCACCTCAACCTCAAAGTGAGCTCCCTTCAAGTTTTTCATTGAAACTCCTTGGCCTAATTTCTTTCCCTTAGCTTGTATTGCATCACCGCCACCACCAGCAAATTCTGCTTTGTGACGCCTTCCCAGCCATGGGTCCCTCACCGATTTTGAGGCAATCTGCCTCTAATCTGCCATGGTCTTATCAACTTTACACTAATATTGTTAAGGACTTGTCGTGCCATGGTCTTCTACCGATCACTTGGTGATGGTCCACCTTCCATCGATGTTTTAACCTTAAGACTTATCGTCCTCACATAATTGTCATACTCTTACCGGGCCTTCCCCCCACACACTGCCATAGTCTTCCTCAATCAACCATGGCTACCATCTACCACTGCATTGATGTTTGCCAGATCTATTACTCTGCTATTGATGATCTTCAAACCTAATAGATCCATCAATACCTGCAATTATCTCACAGTGTCACGACTAGTCCGTCGTAACTTTGACATTGATCTCTGTCGATTCCTTTAACCGATCTATATAGAACCTGCATCAGACATTGGAATCTCCTTGATCTGCACCCACCATTGCATCAAGAACATTGAAATATAAGGTTTGACATTTTGACCGTCTGAATTCAACTACGATTGCACAATCTACCTTCCGATCAATCTCATTTGTTGATTGTCTTCATAACCCTCCGCTGTTTTTCTTTGATTGCTGCCACAATGAGCCCCCATGGAATACCTTGTGCGATGCCTCCGTGAGCTCGTCTTGCCATCCGCCATTGGCTATGATCCGATCATCACCTCCACGTCTACCGTGTTCAGATCTGAGTATCATTGAGCCTTGATGACTCCATCTCGATCAATATACTCCAAAAGTCATTGATCTTTACCTTAAAACAAATATGAACTTTCTTATTGTCTTCTTCATCTTGATGCCTCAGTCAAACTCCGTCGACTTGAAATCTTCTTCTTCATCTAGAGTACTTGAGTCTTTAACGAACACCATCAGCTCTGATACCATTTGTTGTAACGGAATTGATATACTCCGATACCAATTATTGTGTGCATAACCCGGAATATCATATTTACTATGATATCAATAGTTGGGAGATACGGAGGTCCCTATCGACATGCCACAAGATCGATTACCTTGAGCACACAAGATAAATATTAAAAGATATAAGAAGAAGAACACACAATTTAACGTGGCTCGGCCCAAACTTGGCCTACGTTCACGGGAAGAGAACTTGAGAGAGCTTTATTAATAAACTTGATACAAAGAGATCTAGCCTTTCTCTTGATGACACAACAGTATTTACCTTCCCCTTGAATCTATGCATAGATTGCAAGAGTATACCTTCTCTCTGTGCGCCTTCACCTTACTCCTCTTTTTCTTGGCTTTTTAGGGCCTTCTTGGCTTTTAGGGTTTACATTGTTTCCTCTGCTCCAATTTATAATGTTGGATAACATTTATTTATAAGATTTTACAATACAAATCCTATTTGAACTATGAGATGAACTTGGCCATTGGATGCTTGAAGAATCTTAATCAATCCTATTAGGAGTTAATCTCATTAATCTAGAAGGATTCTAAACTTTTTAATCTTTAGAGACAAATCTTCCTTGAATAGGAATTAAATGTTATTCATACTCCTGAAAAGAAAACTGGCAATCGCCTGAGCCATCGTCTTCTCCAACTCAAATGGATTTTCTTGGATCATCATCTCCTCTTCAAAAACAAGACAAAATCTTAACATTTTTTTATGGCCTTACATTGTTTTCTCTGCTCCAATTTATAATGCTGGGTAATCACCTTTATTTATAGGATTTTACAATACAAATCCTATTTGGACTATAAGATGATCTTGGCCATTGGATGTTGGAAGAATCTTGGTCAATCCTATTAGGAGTTGATCTCCTTGATCTAGAAGGATTCAAGACCTTTTAATCTTTAGAAACAAATATTCATTGAATAGAAATTGTATCCTATTCATAGTCCTCCTGAAAAGAAAACTGGCAATCACCTGAAAAGGAAACTGCTTCACCTTGATTTGCTTCTTCAACTCAATTGGATTTTCTTAGACCATCATCTCCTCTTGAAAAACAAGGCAAAATCCTAACTCCCCTTACCTCCACCATCCCCTTGCCGACATAAATCCTAGAGGTTTCTAGATTTCTAAGGAAAGCCAGGTTCTCAGGGATCTCACTCTCTATATCCCCCAAATTAATACCAGAATACTTAGCAATATTAATCAAGGAAAAAATAGGAAGTGCATAAAAACCAGAGACCGGGAAAGGATGATATCTGTCGTTGTTTACCTGCTTTCCTTGTGGTATCTTAGGTCACAACTTCCCCCGTGCATAAGGTTTTCCTCCTCTTTTTCGGACAACTTCACACTAAGCCTCCGCGGGTGGGTGACGGGGACTTCACTCTCCCTGGCCTCCCCTTGCTCGGTCTCCAGCACCCTGTTGGAATCTGAGTGGCTATTCCCCAATTGGATAACCTCTTCGTCTCCTCATTGAGCAACTTATCAAAATCGGTCTCTCCTCCTTGTGTAAGGAGTTTTACTCTGCGTGTCATTTCGGATATCATCACCCAGGAAAGTCGCAACAATTCCCGCGGGGGTGACCATAATCAGAGTGACCTTCTTCTTTGTCGATGGTTTTTTTGGCTACATTTTTGGTCCATCGGTTGGCACCTCTGCCTCAGTTCCATCCAAGATTACCCCTTGAACTGCTGAAGTAATAACATTTTTTAATAGCTGGTCGGTCAAGGCATTGGACCAGTCTTCGGTAAGAGCCTGGTTATGCAAGGATGCATCTAAGATCGGTGCATTCACCCTTTCAAACATCTTGGGCCTATGGACTTGACCCCTATCAGCTACTTCACCCTCTCCCTCTTGAGGCCCACATGGCCCAATACCGAGGCTTAGGCCAGCAAAGAGAGATTAATTCCATGAGAGTTTCCCCCTCCCCAACTCATATGCCCCAAGGCCAGGATGGCTTATCTCGATCAGGGGGTTAATACCTCATATCGCGATGAATTTTGGGACAACGGTGATGCAAACCCCCGCCTCCTCACATTAACTCCCTTGTTAGGCTGTAGTTTGTTTGTCGCCGACGCCAGAGGGAGTAAATGCCCATCCCTTCCAACTGCAGGCTCCAGGCTCAAGTTCAAATTTGTCGAATTTATTGAATCGCCATGGAGTCCGGTTCATGTTGCACCTCTGGCTCAAAGGTCTGTACCTGACGAATTGGCTTTCTGATATCGTTTGATAGTGGTTTGGAGGTGCTCGTCGTCGCCAAATTAGAGACGTCATTTTACAACAGTTCTAGCATGGAGGGCAGCAACATTGATCCCGATAGCCCCCCTCCGAAAGTTCTCGGCCGCTCGTCCTCGCTCCTTTTTCATCGACTATAAGGACAAAATTTTCATCCTCTACCACCGCCGGGAAGGTGATTGGGAGGCACGACGTCATTCAAAAGCCGACCCTGACCCTAGTAGCATTGAGAGCATTCCTCGTTAAGGTCAGTGAGTCGATTTCAAGGACTTGCTCAATCTTCCCTATGAACCGCCCGAGTCTGTCATGATTCCAATACTGTTGTCCGAAACCGGATACCTTCACCCATTTCTCTCCCGCGAACCAGCAAAATGAAGCAAGCTCACTTCCGATACACCGCCCAACACGGAAACCCGTAATGCAACTCTTGCAGGGGATGGAATTTCTAGAGATGACATAGTTGAGGCTGTCTTTGGACGGGCACTCCAACGTGCTTCATCCATTTCCACGACCATTGTTTGAACTTGATTTTTAAGTCTCCGAGTCTTGTTGTGACAAACACCACTAAAAAATAAGAGTAGCAGTGAAAACACCGAGTGATCTATCGTAATAAGTAATATAATTTAATCACCACAACAATAAGAACACAAATCAAGAACACAAGATTTTGTGAGAGGAGGGAGAGAAATTCTTATTAACTTGAGAAGCAAAAACAAAGTTTACAAGGATCTCATACAAGGATTTCTCAAACTCTCAATACAAGATGGATGAAACCTGTGAAACAATCTCGTCTCAACTCATAGCCTAAAATTCATAACTAGGGATTTTATAGACTTTCAGAATAAATCTAGACCTTTCACATATTCAACAAAACTATCCTAGCCATCAAATTACCCTCCCTTAGAAAGGAAGATTCAGAAACCCTTTTAGAATCCCAATCAGAAAATAACTTGAAATCCGAAAATCACCGCAGAGCTTTCGAAAGCTTCGTATCAACTTTCAAAAGCTACCACCAAATTTCCCTTAACGTGTTCTCTAAGTTTCACGGATTACAAAGTTTTCAGATTGGACCGCTTCTTTGCTATGCATCTCCGCAGTGCTACTTTGCACTTTCTCTTCAGAGTGCTTATCTGCTTAGATGCTTCAAAGTGCTCCTCCGAAGTGATACCAAGCTGCTACTCTAGAGCTTGACTTCAACCTTGCCCTTACCCTGAAACTCTGGACTTGCCCAACCTCTTTACTATGGTGCTTTGCCCTCGCTCTGGGGTCTGCAAGAGGGACTTGTCAAAATAATTTTACTTCGGGGGCTCCGCCCCCGAGCCCTCGGGAGGGGGCTCTTCACCCCCTACAACCCCCATGCACGATCTGACCGCGCAGGTTGATTCGCGTAATGATTCTGCATAGGGCGACAAATCATCAAGGCAATAATAAAGCTCCACAACTTAACAGTTTTGGCTGTTGAATCTGTAGAAATCTCCTCCACCTTGTCGCGTAGTCTTCTCCAATGAATGTGAGACACCCAAAAAAACCAACAAGTCCTGACACGATATCGTCGACCATTGCTACCCAAAGACCATTGTCACTACACTAAAGGTCGCAGTGGGCGCCAAGATGCCTCCGTCGTCGCTAGAGATAATGTAATGAACATTGGAGTTATCCACTGCTGCCGATATAGAATGAGGTTAGCTTGCTTCATTGGCACGTGTTGTACCGGAACTTTCCCTGCAACGGAGCTCTGTCCCTTGACTCGCCAATCCCTCCTCTGCAACAGTGACCTTCTGGGAGTGTTAGAGACTGGAATGTCCTGCACCTTCGATGCTTTTGCTACCTTTTTAATCACCTTTGAGGGACAGTCGGAAGCTCTGTGTACGACCTGATGGCAACAGAAGCACGTAAAGCCCGTCGAACATTAGGACTAGTGGTGATCACTTCCACCACAGCTGCCGCAGTGAAGCTTCTGTCCATCCACCCTCCTTTTCTTGGGCGATAGGGTAGCAGAATTAGACTTACACCTAGCCTCCGACCAAGGCACAGTCCCAGCGCCGTCGCCAGAGTCCACCTCCGGGGTATACCACCACCGCCGTGCCTACTTGCTGCTGACCAGCTTCCCCTGCTCCTTGTGGATCAAGGCCTGCACCTCTTCCAAGGGGAATAGCTTGGTTTCCACGGGGGCAACTTTGGTTTCGACCGGGTGGGGTCATTGTTGGGATTTGGGCCGAACAAATAGTCCCACATTGACTATACATGGGGATGGTCTTGGATTTATAAGGATTTAGGCTACTCCACCTAACAAGCTAGTCTTTGGGATGGTGCCCCGAGTTCTTACAAATGGTATCAGAGCCATGCCCCGAACTTAGTCGTGTGTGTCGGTGATGTTCGATCCCCCCAAGGGGCAAAAAGCGCAGTAAAGTCCCTGTAAAGCTAGTTGAGCTCTCGAGATTGATAGCAAAGTCTTGTTTCACGTAAGACGTGCCTGTAAACACGGTGAAGAGTAGTGGTGAGCAGAGTTCGATTATAACCCAAATAACCGACCAAACCCAAAACCCGAACCCGAACCAAACCGAACCGCTCTAGTTCGGTCAGGTTTCTGTTTTGTGTTCCAAAACCCGAACCCGACCGAACCGAATCTCTCACCCTATATATCACTCCACCTAAATTCAATTTAGTGAATCATATAGTTCATATCAAAACTGGTGGAATATTATCTCATTACTTCTAGCAATACCATCATTTTTATGTTGAATATGTGAAAGTTATGTTAAGTATACCATCACAATTAAGAATAATATTTATATTAATATAGTTTTTTTCATTCTTGTCATTAAAAGTTAGTAATAATTATGTAAGCTTCGATATAAGAGCCCAATACAGTGTAAAAGTTTTAGAATATGAAATTTTCAATTCACATTAAGGTTAGGGTCTTCTTCTTATCTCTAATTTGGGTATTGAATATTTGTGATTAGAATATTAAAGGATGATAATATAATGGTGATTAAAAAATGCAAGAAATGATGGCAATATATTGACCTAACCGAAAAAACTGAATCAGTTCGGTTTTGCAAAAAATAACAAAAACCGAACTGAACCGACCGATGCTCAGTTGCTCACCCCTAGGGAAGAGGAGTAATAAGCTGTAAGTTGTGCTTCACGTAAGGCGTGTGCTGAGATGCAGTGAAGAGAATCTCGTAGATCATATGTCTTCCAGGTGTGAAGATGAGCTTACAGGAGACTCTTTGTTCGAGAGGGGGATTATTGGGATTTGGGTCGAACAAATAGTCCCACATCGGCTAGACATGGGGATGGTCTTGAGTTTATAAGGATTTAGCCTACTCCACCTAACAGGTTAGTCTTTTGGGATGGTGCCCCCAGTCCTTACAGTCAGAGCCTATGCTTTCATAGCCTTCTCCTTATAACTGCGACCATTAATTGGAGTTAAATGCCTACCCTCCACATGAATGCACACCCACTCATTGAGACCGTGCAGGGGCGCCATCAATACCAGATGTCCCCTTGTTGTTCCCCTCAACTACCGCCTCCCTCCACAAAGACGACCTGGATCTCGGGTTTCTACCTTTTTCCTCACAGCTCTCGCCTCTCTCTTCCCTCTTCCCTTTCGCCATGCCAAGGAGGGGTGTCTCCCTGAGTCCCTAGGTCACGAGCTCTCTCCATGAAAATTAAAATTGAAAATTTTCACTACACTTCTGAACTATATCGGCAGTACTAAATTGCTGTATAATGTAAGAGGAGTTTGATACTAGGATTTCCTTCTGAAATTTCTTCGTGATTTAGTTGTTTAGAGGTTAAGATCTTGAAACAGGATTGCTGCTTTAGAAATTTGACAAGCAAATTATTTGTTGCGGTGTTCAGTGCGAGTCAAATGCAGTCTGGAATTATAGATGAGGATTTGTGTGCGCTATGGCAATACAAGCTCTGGAGTCAGCTCATCACCTATTCTTCTCATGCCAATTCTCTGCTTATGTTTGCATCCTTTGCAAACTAAAGCTAGGACTTCCACAGGCATTCAGCACACTACAAGAAAAGTCTGAAAACTTTTAGGTAAAATTTTCAAAGGAACAGAAAGTTTCAGGTTTGGGCAAATTGGTACTGGCTGCAGCTGTGTGTAGTGTATGGAAGGAGAGAAACAGCAAGAGTTTTCAAGCTACAGAATAGTAATAAAATTCAGGTGTTTAGGAGACTGCATGTCCGTATGCGGATATAAATATTCTCATGCAAACAGGGGCGGATCCACATAGATTTTATAAAATAATGAAATATTACATATAGTTTGTAATTTTTTTTTGGATATAATCTCTTCTTTTTAGGTTAGTTTTATTAGCATAAAGACACTTTTGAGCTCTAACTCAAGTAGTAATTTATAAACTTAAGTTATTAGAGGTCACAAGTTCAAGTCATAGTGGGATACTAAAATTCTTATTATATTTACGCCTACTCTGAAAAAACATTATGCGTCCACCACTGCATGCAACCTGTAATTGGAAAGTTACAGGGGATGCACATAGAACTACAAGTTATGAGCAAATGGAAGGATTGTAATCTGAGAAATGTAAGGACATCTACTCTAATTCAATAACTAATTGTGATGGTGGGCGGCATTGTGATCTCTCCCCGTCCTATTAAGCTATTGAATTAAATGTGTGTATGTTTCCAGGATTAATGGAACTTTTACCTTCCAAATATATGTGTATACACTATTATTTCCTTGAACATGTTTACCATCTGTTAACACATTTTTAAGCTTCAAAACAGAAAAAGTTTATTTCTTTGAAGGCAAGAGTCATTTTAAGAAATTATTCATTAAGATTGTGAGGGTATATTGGTCATGATAGGATGGAAAAGTATCATTGACAAAAATCATAACTACAACATAACTAAAAAAAACATAAGATTATGTATGGAAAATTGGAATATGCAAAAGATAAGAAATATATAGTTTTCAAAAAAAAAAAAAAAAGGATATGTATGCTAAATTCCCTAAAAGAATATGCGGTCTCTTGCAGAAAATCCTTTTTCTGCTCTAAAAGAGTTATTAGTTGGTGCTTCGAAAGGGAATTCAAGATAACCAGCAAAAGTGATGCAACTCAAAGCAAGGTAATGAAAATACTCACAATCTTCAAGCGGCTTAAGCCATCAACATCTGGTTTACTTTTCCCACACACTTCCAAGACCTCTTCTCTTGCGCGGGCTTGCCAGCTAGGATGCATACTCAGTACGATCATTGTCCATGTCAGAAGCAGTGCTGTGGTCTCTTGCCCTGCAAAATAGAACAACTTACATTCTGCAATCACATCTTCTGTGCTCATCATAAGATTCCGGGATTTTCCATGCCCCTCGTTCAAATTTGATTCGAGAAGCAGGCCCAACAAGTCGTTTGTGTTACTACTAGCAGCTTCTGTTTTTATTTCTCTCTCTCTTTTTTCAATTATGCCTGTTAAAAGTTCTTGAATCTCCCGGTCAATTTCTTTCCTCCGCAAGTTCTTTGAGGTGGGGAGAAACCTACAAAATAGAAAATGGTGAGAACAAACAAGAGACTACAGTTGGAGGCAGAATAATGTATCAAGTTTTAAGGCATAAGAATCATTTATTCAGCTTTTGTTCCGTACACTAGAGAACAAAATTTTCAGGGTGAAAAAATTTTTTTTAACCAAAGAAACAAAGTTAGACTTGCATCCATGACACTAAAACTTTTGTTTCATGCTCACAGATCATGAAACAAATATATGAAATGTATCACGTTTTCTACTAGTATTTTGACAATCTCCTCAATGAACCAGTTGGCCATCATATATAGTCCACTTTTCCTTTAAAAGAAAACGAAAGAGAGAAAAAAAATAATATTACGTACCCATGCATTTGTATGTGACTAATTGGCTATACTCAAGTTGAACCCAACTCAAATATTTGAATTGTTACATCATGATTTCCCATGATAACGCTCCTCTACACCCCTAGCAGTAGATTATAACTATGAGCAAGGGATAAAAAAGCTCCAAGCATTACAAAGGGAAAAAAACACAATCTCCTTCTAAATTACTAAATTATGAGAATGTTTTTGTTGAGGTTTGCAATCTCAGTCAGTATCGGCTTATATTATAGGGTTAATATTGTATTATGCACCTCAAAACCCAATACAATATCACCAATACCATATTGCCAACATATATCAGAATCGGCCGATATTTGAAACCATGCTAAATACATTACTTAGATTTAAGTGAAACTCTTAACAGCGGGGAGCACACCTGTAACCAGGGATGTACAAATATTTGAAAGACTGCATGAAGAGCACATTTTGCTCTGCTTGGAGTTGACATATCCGTAGTATTTCTTCACAGCTGTTACCAAATGCTACCTGAGAGATGACATCTCCTGAGAAGCTCTGGAGTTCAGTCCCAACATCTAATTCGCACCATCCTTTGGAACCAGCCAAATTCTCCCACTTGCTGATAAGGTCACTGCAACAAACAGAGAATGATGGAAGCATTCTCTGTGAATTGTTCATACAAATAGGAGTTACCAGAGGAATTTATATACAGATCACAATGTCTCCATGTGTTTGAAATGGTTTTAAGAAAAACAAGTGATGCCCGTGAGTTACCTTTAACTTTTCCATATGAAAAGCCGGGTTGACGATCCTTCTATGCTTGGTCCATTTTTCA
The DNA here is from genome assembly GCA_038442645.1 of Agave tequilana. Lineage (NCBI taxonomy): Eukaryota > Viridiplantae > Streptophyta > Magnoliopsida > Asparagales > Asparagaceae > Agave > Agave tequilana. The sequence goes on from JAVJIF010006875.1 coordinate 142,338, forward strand.
CCGTGATAGCTTACCAGTCCTGGAGCCGCAAAAATCCTGTATATCTCGAAGTGCCCAAATTTGTTTGACAGAACTTCTCTTGCCAATTCCGGATCTGTAAGAGTTACTCTAGGAACGGAGCCGTGCCAAGTAAAAGAAATTTTTCCTGCAGTTTTTTTTCAGAATGACACTTTGTGATCAATAGGAACAAGTTCTTTCAAGTAATTTTTAGCTAATAAATGGAGCATTAAATTGTATGCATCACCCGGTTCAGACTGTAAGAAGTTCTTTGTGTTTAAGCAGAGCTAATAACACATGAATAAGAAGCTTGTTATATACTGTAAGAAGTAATTTGTCAGTGAATGTGAGATGTACTTGTTATGGTTATTCTCAAAGAAATAAAAGAAAGTTTTGACAGAAAAATGAAACAGCATTGTATGATGCACTGAATACAATCCAGGGTCCCTAAGAAATTTCAGACTGCAATTTTTCATTTTAAGGGCAAAATTTTACCCAATTTGCCACAGCAAGTAACTCAAGAAATGCAGTGCAGTAATTCTTTTGAGTTCTAGTTTCTATCTAAAAGAAGGATAGATCAAATGAGATTGGTACACGTAAATGAAATGATCTATGTCAGTTCCAATATTAGAAACATATAAAGTTTCTATCAAATGAGTTGTGTTGTTTATGATTAGCAGCTATGTAGCACGTACACTCCTATCATGGAGCCGTGTCGTGTCCGAAATGGGTCAGACCCACGTGTCCTGTGTAATTTTAAAAATTCATCATGTGTCCGCGTGTCGTGTCCATTTCATGTTGCCGTGTCGGAGCATGAAGACTAGTACACGAAAATAAAATGATCTAAAAATGCCAATCCAATATTAGAAACATATAAAGTTTCATTATCAGCTCTCTCCAAAACTAAGGTACAATACATGGATACATCCACTAGATGACAAGATTTGCAGTATTGCAATTCATATAAATTTGGAAAAAATAATTCCATGCTCAAAATTTGAAGCTAATTTAATTTTATGCCCAAGTAGTTTCAAAATTAACTTTGAACTCAAAATACACCATCTACCTTAACAAAATTCCAAAGTATCCATCAATACTATAATATGATGTTGAATTACACTTGGGCTTAGAAGTAAATATGAAACTAATTTGGGTATGCATTTAATTTTTAAAATATTATTTTATAAAAACTAGTTTGTATCATAAAATACCTGTTCCAAATAAAATAGGATTCCACATAATAAGCTTTTGATATTCAACAATTTCTGTTAAAAAATAATCGCAGAAGTCTAAACATTTATCTATCCATCCATAAAGTAGATCAACAATGACTCCTTCAATATAAAATAATTATGCGTATTTGCATACCACTAGCAGCTTCAAATAGATTATATAACAATTCCCTTTCTCTGAAAATATAGAAAAAGAAAGTATGCGCACCCCATAAAAGGTCTAAGCCATAACAAATGAGAAGCTATATGAAAAACAGGAAAAATTATCTTAACATTTTATCTTATTTAAATTATTTTTATTTGTGGTATTATAATACTATTTAACTAATTATCATTTATATTATCATTAATTATATTAAAAAGTTTAGTATAATTTTTACTGGTTTGGCGAGAGTTAATAAGAATTAGCTTAATTTTTGAAATAACTCCACTTGCCAAAGAAGGACCAGTGTCTTGATTACTGAGATCGATGTGAAGGAGTTGGACCCCAAGACGAGAGAATTTTGAGTTTTGAATTGATTTATCACTTTCATATGGATCCAGGAAAGAACTGGGCAAATCCTTTTACATCTCTCGAGAAAGAATAATCACAAAATTGAAACAAAAGGCAAGCATAACAAGTGTGTAATCAATAAATTAATCAATTTATGGTCTGTTTGTTTTCACCGAAGAGACAGGAAGAAAGAAGAAGAGAGGAGCTCCGACATTTGTTTCGCTCAGAAGAGGAGGCAAAGAGCTCAAAAGAGATTCAAGCTGGCTCCGGAATGGCGCTGACATGGACAACTCTCTTCCCCTTTCTTCCTCTTTTTCTTTTGCCCGATTTTGGCCACGCAACGAGAGAACCTCGACGATTGAGGTAAAGTATAATTTTTTTAATTTCCTTTCTCTTTCTCTCTCATCTTCTCCTTCCTCTTCCCCTCTTCGTTATTCTTGCAAAATTGGGGCAAGCAAACAACCCAGCTTGGAAGAAATCTCTTCCAAAATTTTTCTCTTCATTCTCTATTCTCTCTTTTTTCTCTTCCAGAAAACAAATAAGCTCTTACCAAATTCGTTCATGGAGTGAAGAAGAAAAGGAGCAGCGTGAGGGATGACAACGTGGGAGCATGCAGTATGGGCTTGGGCTTTTCCTCATTGTCGAGCCTTGCCTTTATTGGCCCAAAGGCTCATCACTCTAGTTTTGATGATGATTAACTCATGTAGTTATAGTACTAATGATCTTGTATTCATTTAGTTTCAAATATTTTACGAAGATCTTAATCGGTGTTTAGCTTCAATGAAAGATTTGAAGTCAAGTTTTGAAGCTAGCACGTGTTGATTTAAGAGCTCGCGCTTCAAGATCGCATCAAGTACTCAAGAGAAGTCTAGCTCTTTGGATCAAGTTTTGGATCAAGTCAAGATGGAGAAGAAGATTTTCAAGAGAAGATTTTTTAAGACTTGAGTCGTATTTGTAAGTGTTAAGATTTTGTGTTTTTAGATAAAATGTAAAGAATAGATTAGTTGTGAATTACTTAAGCTCATATACACACACAAAATTTATATGTATTTTCATGAGAAATAGTTTTAGTTTTTGAAAATACCATTTCGATTTTGAGCTTCAAAGAACATATCGTTATGTTTCATTAATAGAGTTCATCAAAACAAGTTAACATGTCTTATATGTGTATTGAATTATATCCATACACACTATACTTTAAAAGTGTTTAAAATATCTTGTTTTTGTATTTGAACAAGTTTTGAAAAAAATCATTTTTAATTTGAAGATTGATTTTGAAAAATACGATTTTCAGTTTAAGGTTAAACTTTCATATCGCAAAAATGGTTCAATTTGTTTGTAATATGTGTTGATTTTTTATCACACATATTTGTACTTCAAAGTTTTTAATGAAGTTATTTTTGTGAATTTTTATGGGATTTAAATACAATTTTAGAATTTTCAAAGTTAGATTTTTCATCCTATAAAACCATGACTTGCGTTTTCGGCGGTCGATCGACCGGTTGATCGAACCAGAGGTCAGTCGACCGAGTGGTCAACCGATGTGCACAAAATGTGCACATAGCCCTAGCTTGAGGGCCCGGTCGACCGAACGGTCGACCGATCCAAAGAGTTTGCTCTCTGAATCTGAACCCGACCGACTGAGTGGTCGACTAGCCAGAGAGCAATGCTCTCTAGTTCTTGCCTCGGTCAACTGACCGGTCGAGCGACAGGTCAAGACCTGGGTGCGGTCGACTGGGCGGTCGATCGGCAACCCCAATGGTTATAAATATGACCGTTGGCAGGTTGACCGACATGTCAGTTTGGCCAGAAATGACACTAGTGTAAGTTATTTTTTTCTTTTTTTATTGTTACCAAATTGAATCTAAAGTTACATTTTTTTATATTCTTCTTTGTTTTTGTGTTATTTTTTACTTCTCTTCTTTGGTACCAATTGCAATCCAAATGAGTCTTATAGCATCGAAAGAGCATTGCCTTTGCGAGTGCCACCGATAGCTCATGACGATGAATTTTAGTCTCAGTCTGTATTATTTCATACTTGTATCATCTTGATGATGTAATGTAGAAGAGACGGGAATCAACTCTTATGGGCTATGCGCTGATTGCCACCACTTCAAGGTAACATCGTCGCCAAACATTCAAGATAAGTATTTGACCAAAGGAGGTAAGTATTTCTTTTAGGTTTTCTTTCTTTTCTTTTAATCTTTAGTTTAGATCACCTCCATCACCAAATCTCTACTATTTTTCACTTTCTTTGTACAAAATCAACATCTCCTTCTATCTACCACTTTCATAATTTAACATAACTTATTTTCTTTTCTTTTCAAGAACTAAAAGAACTTTAACCATTTTTTGTAACTTAAAAGAGAACTTGCAAAAAGCTTCCATCGCTAGTCCCTCCTTGAGGATCACGACCCGCATAGCCACTTGCTATTGTTGTAGCATTGAGTATCTTGCACTACTATTATAAAGTTTTAAAATTCTGTATTTTTTGTGTGCAGGTTAAATCAAGTTACAAGAATATCACTCTCACAACTCTCAATGGTGGAATTTGAATTTCTCTTGACTTTTTTGACTTTCCTACAAAGGCCACCCCAAGGGGTATTTATAGACTCCTAGGACTATCCTAGTCCAACACAAAATCCATCAATAGAAACAACACTGCCTCAGAGAAAGAAGGAAACTCGAATCTAACTTGAACAGGACATAAAACCTGAAAAGAAAACTACGAGAACCACCTATTAGTCGACTATACCCATATATAAGTCGACTAATCTGCATATTAGTAGACTATACCTATGTATAAGTCGACTAACTTAATATCCTCGCTCTCTGTTGCAAATACTAGTCGACTATTGAATATAAGTCGACTAGTCTAGTAATAAGTCGACTTATCATGTGCAAAACTCCTCGTGCAGATCCATGCATGTCTGTTCTTGATTGCTAAAGTCTGTAACACTTCCAGCTGAACCTGAATTCTTCTCTAATGAATATGAGGCACTCAAAATACTAACAGTTGGGGTGGCTTTGTGCGCCAAAATGTGCTCCGTGAGACTCTCTAGAGTTTGTACCTTTTTCTTTTGATGTGTATTTCAAGTTGATGTACGATTTGCATCTAATTCGCGTACGAGTTTCAGCTCAAATGGACTATCTTGTACGTTTCATTATCTTGCTCTTCAATGAAACGAGCTGGGAATCCCCACTTTTGATTCAAATAAAAACAACAACTATATCAGATATAATTTACATGCAGTGCCCGTACAATGTTATGGGGTTTGTGCTTGGTATCCATTAAAATCACTCAAGCTAAAATCAATCACAAATTCAAACAACAATGGTCAAGCATAAAGAGTGTGTAAATGCGAGGGGAATGATTAAGTTATAATCAATTACCAAATTGGGTCATGGAGTGGAGGAGGAAGGGAGAAACGCGAGGGATGATGTCGTGAGAGCGTGTGGGCATGGGCTTGGACCTGGCCTCGTTGTCGAGCCTGGCCTTCTCCTTGAGATCGCCAGTCAGGAATCGATACGAAGTTCCCTGCAGGCCTTGAGCCCTGAGCGCCCTCTCCAGTCGCCGCGGCTTCAGCCAGTACCGATTCAACGTTCTCATCGCCCATGCAACCATCAAGATACTCAACAATCCCAGGATCATCTCAGTCCCCGAATTCGCCATGGACGCTCCCTTGAGATCTTGCTTTAATTTCTTATTGTTTTATGTACTTTTTTTTATAGAGAGAGAGAGTGTGTGTGTGAGTGAGAGAGAGAGAGAGAGAGAGAGCAATAAGGGGCTGAGGGAATCTACTTTTATCTCACCAATCTTTATCGGCCAACTCAAGACGATGTTCTTTTTCTAGTGCTAGCTGCACACACTCTCTTTCCACTCTTCACTGTCGGCTTTCGCTGACAAAGGATGCTTCAAATCAGAGGAAAGAATCCAAGAAAGCACGGGCCAGGTCACTGCCCAATTTGGCAAAGTTTGGCGTTGCTTCTACGTCCAAGTTGCTTTCTGACTATAACTTTGGTGTCACGAGTCGTGACCATTTCTAGCTTCAAGAAAAAGGGAAAGGATATAATTACGGGCAAATTTTTTGAATAAATATATTTTAAAAAATAATTTCAAAATTCAATCTTTCTTGAAATTATTTTTAAAAATCAATCTCTGACATGTCATGTCAGTGGTGGGTTATTTCGACCCGCCAGTGTGGCTGTCTCAGCTGGCGAGCAATTGTATTTTTGCTCCAGAGTTAACCACCACGAACAAAATAAATTTATTTTTTTAGCATTTTTTTTGTTCAGAATTGTCAATCATAGACAAAGATTTTTATCCTTTTTTTTAGTTTTTTTTCGTTCGGCGTTGCCAACCCCGAGCAAATAGATTAAATCTCGGGCAGCACCTCCTTCATGGCCACCATGGCCATCCCTCATAAGAAGAACGGGGACACCAGCAGCAGCCATTCCCAAATCTTGCTATCCTCTGTCACTTCTTTCCCTGTAGTTATCTCGAAGGTTGCGGGTTCAAGAAGGCGATCATCGTCGGAGGTGAAGCACTCAACGTCGCTGCCAGCGCTGACGCAGTCGAGGGAGGGGGAGTCGACATCGGAAACAGTGGTGCTGCTGCAGGAAACTACGACAATGTTGGGTCTCGGTTGTTGTCTTATTGTGAAGAGGGAAGGGAAAGGGGTGGGTTTTGAAGGAGAGTGGAGGAGGTAGGAGCCATAATGATGGGATCAGTTGGCTGGCGGTGAGAGCAGGAACTAAGGAGTAGTAGGAAGAAGTAGGTGAAGATTGTTGACATTTTTTGGGCTTCTAAAGTGATTTCAGGGGTTTTTATTATTGGTTTTTGCTAAGGAGGAGGAGGAGAGGCCAATGGAAGTGGGGAGGGAAAGGCTTGGGGATGATATGTGTGAATCAATCTAGGGTGAAAACTGCCATGTGAAAAATTCCCATAGTTTGCAACACATTAGAAAAGCCCTTTGACTAAGTTTTCACCCACTCCGGGTCTCTGTCCCCACCAAAAGACAATACGTGTGCAATTGTATTGTTGTAATGCCCGCATTGCCCTTGATAGAAATTTTGAGTTGACAAGCCCAGAGGTCTGCGCGAGTGACGCGCATTTAATATTGTCACGCGTGCATCGTTTGGTCTAGGTGTTCTTCTCAGTTGAGCTTATATTTTGTCCACTCTTCTATATTTTCTGTCCACTTGAAAATGAATCAACATAATTCATATTTATGAGATTTTGTGATGTGAAGTAGTGTAAATGGAGGGAAATATAGTAATGTGATATGGAAATTGGCGGGAATGTTGATCCTACCATATATAATCTGATGATGACTATAGATCCTTACCCTCTTCCTTATTTCTCTCATTTTTATCTCCTTGTTCTCTGTTCTTCCTATATTTTCACAATCTTTTTATTTCAATGGCATCATCATCAGAAAATGAATCTCATTCAACTTTTGTGAATGAAAATGACTTTATTTTGATGTGTGTTGTTAGCTCTCCTGATGGTGAAGGAACATTTTTTAAGTTGCAAGATAGGATTGGCATCTCTGTCGTGAAGATGAAAGCATCCAACACGCTAAATCTTTCAGAGTGACAGTTAATTCTTGTTTACAAACTTGAGCAATAACCAACATTATTTTTAGGCTTAACATCGATAATGATATCGAATATTTGATTGAATTTTGCCGTATGCATATCTGCACACTTGTGAATGTATATGCAAGGCTTTCTGGTGACGACACTTCGACACTTGGGATCCTCCCCCAAGCAAGCCAGAAGTAAGAGTTTTTGTTCAATTATCTCGTTCACAGTATTATTATTCTGACCACCGTGGAATGATTTTTTCTACAAGGATCTTATTTTGTCCAACTTCTACATAGTTTGTCCACAAGTATCTTATTTGTCCAACTTTTACATAACCACAAGTATTTTATTTTGTCCACCTTCTACATAGTTTGTCTACCGTCCATTGATTTTTGTTCACCATACATCTATTGTTCCATCATACATTTTTTTTCCCACAAAATTTTATGTACTTTTATTTCATGACTTTTAAATTTCAATTTTCTTCCCTGCAGTCGACTTTACTGTGTGCACAAGAATCAGAGAATGTATTGACCACCTTGTTACTGGTCCCAACAACGATCAACACGTGTGGTTAATAGAAGACATGGTGAATGATACCATATGTATCCCTGCCTGGTGGCATAATTGTATTACTACTGTTGGCCAACAATTTGACAGTATGAAAGAAGTGAGGTTGGCACTGATCTACTATTCGATTGCGAAAAAATTTGTGTATGATTTTGTGAAGAATGATACAAGAAATATCACAGTTAAATGCTCAAATAAGCAGACAATCGACTGCGCTTGGGGGGCTACATGCATCTCGATTTACACACAGCAGTAGATTTGCCATTAAAAAATTCAATCAAGTCAACACGTGTGGTGAATATATGGGTACTGATGGGGATAAGAGAGCATCCAGGAAACGAGCATCAGCTATTCTTCAGTCAATACTGAAACAATGGCCCACATACAGATCATGTGATGCTAAAAGAGATCTCAAAGTCCAATTTGGAGTGACATTCATATATGATAAGTTTTGATGGGGAAATGAGTTAGCGCAGAACGATTTGTATGGACTGGCTCGACAGTCTTATGACAGCCTGCGGCGGTGAGATTATTTTCCACTTCATAAATATTCTGTCCATTTTCTAAAAATTCTATCTAGTTTCTATATATTCTGTCCACATTCTAAAATAATTGTCCACTTTATCTATTTTTTGTCCACTTTTAATATATTATGTCCACTTCCTAAAATATTAAATCTACCTTTCGTAAATCTTGTCCAACGTCTCTATATCCTGTTTACATTCTCGTTATTTTGTCCACATTTTATATTTTATGACTACCTTTTATCTATTTTGTACACTTTTTTACATTAGCAGATAATGTCTCCCGTGCCATTACGAGCAGAAGGTATTGGTGACGAACCCTGATAGTTTCATTCCTATTGATGTTGTAGATGGCTGGTTCAAAAGGCTCTATGTTTGTTATGGTGCTTGTGTCGAAGATTTTCGGGCTGCCTGCAGACCTCTATTGTTTTTGAATGGTATCTTCCTAAGGATCGTTATAAAGGTATACTTTTGGCAAGTACAACTTATGACGACAACAACGGACTATTAACACTTGCCTTTTGCTTGTGCGATACCGAAGACGAGGGAAACTGGGATTGGTTTCTTAGGGATTTGAGACAGATGTTGTAAGAAGATGTAACCGAGCCCTATTCTACGCCCCACCAACTAGTGTTCATCTCCGATTCAGAAAAGGGGATATTACAATCAGTTGACCTGCATTTTTCTGATGTGTTGCACTCCCGATGTGTGCTCCATCTCTTGGATAGTTACGAGAAAGCTTGTAAAAAACTTGGTTTTAATTTGTCAAATTCACAGGCATTTGCTAAGATTTTAGAGTAGGCAACTTACAAGTACAACATTGAGGATTACAATAAAGAAGTAGACAAACTGAAGGAGAAGTCATAACAGACGCACCAGTTGCTTCTTTCTTATAAACCAGAAATTTGGGCAAACACATTCTTTCCTGGAATAAGGTATCTGTTTTATGACCATTATCTATTATTTTTTAGTTACCTTTCCTCTTATACTATGTCAACTTTATATAAAACTATCCACGTTCTATATAATTTTGTCCACATTCTATGCAACTTTGTCCACCTAAACCTTATTTTGTCCACCATATCTGACTTTCGTCCACTTTTGCATTATTCTGTCAGATATGGACATATTACTTCTAATTGTGCGGAGCCATGACAGCTGGATTCATGAAGCTAGGCGGTTTCCAGTGGTGCAAATGGTAGATCACATATGCATTCAAATCATGGAACGCATGAACACCAGAAGGATGATGGCTAAAAAATGGACAACTATCCTCTGTCTTGAATTGCAAAAGTTATTAGAGCATAACATGTCAGCATCCTTTTACCTTTTGGTTAACAGGCTAGTGTAGAATTTTATGAGATTTTTGATTAGCATACTGTTGCGGTTCATCCCTCACTTTGGTCCTGTACCTGCCCGAAATGGAATGTTACCCACATTCCATGCAAATACGTCTGTGCCGTTATTCGGTTCATGCAACATAGTATTGGGAATTTCGTAGATTATCACATGATGGTGGAGGCATTCAAGCTGATTTATGCTCTAACTCTGTATTTTATCCCTGATTATGATAAACCAAAGGTAAGATTTTGTCCATCTTATATAAAAAATTGTCCACCTTTTCACACATTTTGTCCACTATAACAGTATTCTGTCCACCTGGCAGATTGTGTCTACCTAACTATTATGTCAACCTTCCGATAATATATTGACCTAACTAATATTCTCTACAAAGGTAACATGCGACACTCTCTAGATAAGACCTCCTACAATGAAGAAGCATCATGGGAGGAATAAGATAAGACGCGTCAACAATCAATTTGTGGCACCATGTTGTGTGCGGGAGATGCGAGAAGAAAGGACACAATCGGTATACTTGCAATGCTGGAATAGATGAAGAACTCATTCAACCTACTTAAGTGTGGATCCTTTTTAATTATTAATGCTGGAATAGATGAAATCAACCTACTTAAATGCGGACCCTTTTTAATTTGTAATGCTGGAATAGATGAAAACTCTGAATATATGTCCACCTTCTAAAAAAATTGTCCACCTTCTCAAATAACTTTTCCACCCTTTTTAATAATCTGCCCACCATAACCGTACTATGTCCAACTGAAGCTGTATTCGATAAAGAACTGAATAGTTGCAACAAGTTTGTGGACAACTTTTGGATACTTTGTATCCAACTTTTTCTGATATTTGTCCATATTTTTTAAGATTCTGTCGACTTTTTCTTATAATATTTCCACTTTCTCCTATAATCAGTACATTTTTTTAATAATCTGTCTAATTGCTTTAATAATTTGTCCACCTTTAATTAGTAAAAGGATTATAAAAGAGTTAAATTGTGCAAATAAACTTAACACAACATAAACATGTTAATTCTAATTTTACTTGTACAGACAACAAAAAAATATTCAAATTTTTTTTTTAAAAATCATATAAAATCTTGTGATTGGGAGTCACACACTTGTGAGAGGTGCCATTCAGGGTGAAATTATATGAAATTATAGAAGTGCTATAGGATATGTCTTCTTCATCAGTTCGCCTTCCACCAGCAACTTCGCACAGAGCTTAGCACATTATGCCTTCATGGACTTCTTAGAGGGTATAACTTCCAATAGGTCCCCACCTTATATGATTATCCTTATATACTCCCAAACAAATAGCCCACAACTATATCTGAATGGTAGGAATTTGCAAAATAGTATCAGTAAGCATTAAATTATATAGTATTTCAACAGAGATTGATACATTTGGACTGAAGCTGAAAATAGTAAACAAAAAGTTAGAAATGTGGACATAAATTGATAAAGTTGGACAAAACTTCATGGAAGGTAGAGAGATATATTGAAATGAAGTATCATACTTGTCCACTTGTTGCTGCGCAGGAAGCTGACAGTATGTGAAGTGCTTGATGAAAAACTTTGTTGGCGTGCCTTCCATGCTCTCAAGCAACTTGATGATCTTCCTCGCGTTGTTGAAATACTTTCTGTGCCCGACAGAACCGAAGTGGCCTATCTCCTGTTTTTAGAAGTCAACCATCAAAAGGTGCCAATGTTGTAGTTTACTGCAGATTGAAATGAGCAAAATTTGCTGCTCTTCCCTAACATGCTGCTCTACATATGTGACATAACATCGGTTGGCTTCAATACTGTCATTATATCTCAAAAAGTACTGTTCAAAGGTGGTAAGGTAAGTAGATAGAAATTGATATAAGTGAACAAAATGAATAAAATATGTACAAAAACAGATATAAATGCACAAAAATTGGCGCAAATGGACAAAAAATAATATAAGTTGACAAAAATTGATATAAGTGGACAAAAATTGATATAAGTGGACAGAAATTGATAAATTGGACAGACATACAGAGAACCACAAATGAACTATTCCAGATTTTCTATAGAGGTCATCATGCTGACCATTCTGCAACCGATGAGCCTCCCTCCCAATCAACGCATCCACCATCTGATAACATTTGATAAATAAGTTCAAAAAATCATAAGTTCTGCAAACCATACAAATAAAATAGGCAACTCACCTCATCATCAAGAACACAACCACGTATATAGCATCTGAAGAAGGTCTTTATGGGTTATAAATATATCTCTCCACGACCAAACACATTCTTGCCTGCTGTTTTTGCACAAAAAAAGACAATCATTAGAATGGTGGACAAAATCTGACAAAGTAGACAAAAATAAATACGTGTAGATACAAATTACATAAAGGTGAACATATATCAACTACGGTTGCCGAATACCAAGAAATCTAGTTAAATTTTGTATCAGAAGTAGACAGAATTTGACAAAAGTAGAAGTTAACCTTAGGACTGGCAATTGGAGGAACTTCTCTAAAGCAGCACGTTCCTCATTATTCAGCAAAGTGGATGGGTCCCACTGAGTGACATTTTGAACAAACCCAATCTCTTTACTGTCCTCACTGCACATCACCAGAGTAATGTCAGGATCTTTTGGAACGTCAGTATCCAGTTCTTCGAGTTTCAACAGCTTCTCTTTGATCTTAGGTAACATGCTCATCTGCTCTCGAATCTGACGAACATTCAAGAATGTACTGATTGGGTCAAAGGGCCAGGAGCTTGAGTTGCAAGAGGGGCAAGGGCTTACATTGTCAGGTTTCCTCTGTCGCTTTGTTCTCGGTCGTTTTTCCTATCCGGTGGACAAAAATTAAAAAAATTGGACATAATTACCAATACATAGACAAAAGTTGTGAAGGGTGGACAATTTTAATAAGATGTTGGACAAACTTCCCAATGTATAGATGGGAAGTGAGAAATGTGGATAGTAAATACCTTAATGGGAACCTTCCATGATGAAAATGTAACTAATTTGGGAGGCTGTCGGATATATCGCGCCTTCATAGTCTGCACAATACTGGTCTTACCAGCAGAGCCTCCTCTTTCTTCTGGTGGCGGTTGTCTATTTTTCAAGGGAACATCTTGCAAGCATTCTTTTTTCCTTCTCTGCCACCGTAACAAAAGGTGCCTCTTCCATCGTAGCTTCTCTGGCTTCTTTTTCTGGTGGCGGTTGTTCATTTTCAAAAGAAACATCTTCTTATTGGTGTTCTTCTTTCGCTTCTCCCATCGTACCACCAGTAGTTCCTTTGCTTCCACTGTCGCAGAAGTCACCCTGATTTCATCAAAGGATGGTCCAGATACGACCTGCTCGTGGAGTCCAGTAGATGCCAATGCATTCCGAAGGTGGTTGATCTCTTCTTCGTATCGAGCATTCACTCGCTGCTCCCGAGATTCAACTTTCAATAATTCTTTGGTCTTCACTACCCCAAACTTCAGATGGAAAGTCATTGTATGATCATCTTATTCTTCTTCAAAAGATAATTTCATTCTAGATCTGCAATGATAGTATCTGACTGGCGAACAATCTGAGTAAAAGTGGACAAAAATAATGAAAGTTAGATGAAAACAGCTATAAGTGGTCAAATTTAAAAAATGCGGACAAAATATTCTGATTGTAGACAAACGTAGGAAGTTATTGGACATCTATTGTGTAAAAACTTACCCAATAGACGAAGTCCTCCCACTTCATACTAGCTGAGAGCGGACTAGATGGGAGGGTAGCCTTCTTTCATTCTCTTCTCTTCTTTCTTCGCTTCTCTTCTCTTCTTCTATGCTTTCCTCTCTCCTATGCTCTTTTCTATTCTCTCTAATTTTTTCTTCTCTGTTTAATTCTCTGCTCTCCTCTCAATTCTTCTCTTTCCTTTCTTTTCGCCTTTATTGTTCTGTTCTGTCTCTTCTTCCTTCTCATTTCTTTTCTGACTCAGTTCTTAATTTCTCATAAGTCATTAGATCTTCGTCGAGGACGTGGATGACAATGTCCTTTGCCTTCTGCTGCAATGCTTTATGATGAAGGGAACCAATTGCATGCCTCATCTCAACCCAACTGCACATAGGTGGAACCCTTTAAATATGCCTGTATGGTTTCTGGAGATTGGTGATCGAGAAGTACTAGAGTTGTAATCACGTGGACAAGATTACAGAAAATATGGACAAAAAATATATACTAATGTGGATAAATCTCAATAAAAAATGGACATAATCAGGAAAAGTGGACAATTGCGGTCAAAATTAGACTTACGTTACCCAGGAGCACAACCAGACATGTAAACATTGGCATCCCTTTCTCCATGGCTCTTTTGGCATCTAAAACACCTCTGATTGTCTCCTCATGGATTGCCATAGCCCATATCGTGGCTTGGACACTTTCCAGGATACGAGAATACTTGAAGAGATACTTGGAGATAGTTTGTTTTGTGTTTGGGAGCCAAATCATGCTTAAGTGGTAGAGTATTTGTAGCAAAACAAAATCTTCAATGTCCCCAACTCTGTCACTCTCCACAAGCATTGTCAGAAGCTCCTCCACATAATACCTTTAGTAGTAGGTGGGAAAATATTATTTAAAGATGGGCAAAGATTTAATATAATGGACAGTTTTGGTTGAAAGTGGACAAATATAAAAATATGTGGACAAATGATAATAAAAGTGGATAAAATAACTCCTGTTTGTTTACAACCTTAACTTTTCCATCGCGCAAGACCTCCTTCTTCTCTCCTGTCTTATTCTCTTTCTTCTCCCATGGCCTATCTTCGAAATACCTATTCCAAAAAGGGGTTCCCCAATGCTCCTGTTTATAGAGTGACCTACGATGGGCAAAAATGTATGCCCGTGAATCCATGAAGGCGTGAAAGAATGAAGGATGCCTTGTGAGCGAAACATTTGCGTAGTATCATCCCAGTGTGTCACGACCTGATGAATGGTCACTTGGTCCATTGGCAGTGGTCCTAGCTCTAAGAAGTGGACAAATGGAGAACCATCGAAGGTTGTCCGGTGGGCATCCCTTAGGTGAGGTAACAGACCCTCCATAAAATGAGAATAAGGTTGAATCCAGAAAACAGGACGGAGAAGCATCTTGGTATCCTTCGTCTTCTTCTTTGCAGGGATACATCTGTGAAAGTTAAACAAATTAACAATAATGACAGAATATAAGATAAGGTAGACAAAATATAAGAGAAGGTGGCAGAAAATAAGACAAGTGGACAAATAATGAAAAAGATGGACAAATAATCAAATGACGTGGACAGAAGAACAATTTTTAAATACATGGACAAAAATGGTTAATGTGGACAAACTTGTTAGAGAGGTGGACATAAAAACAGATGAATTGAAGACCGAAAAGAACATAAAAACTGATCAAACCACTATTTGTGCCTCTCTTTTTTTTTTAAAACAGGTGGAAATTGAGATATACTAACGTCTCACTGGAAGAAGGAACACGCTTCAGCTCTTCCTTGGATCTGGTCATAGAAGATTTTCCCTTCCAAACCGGGGTCCTTGGCCATTGAGGTCGGGGGAGTCAGTCGATTCTAAAAGAAACGACAAAGAAGGATTCAGATCTGCCATAATTTTAGAGATTAGAGAAAATTAATTATGATATTATAATATTGATATAATTCGATAACGAAAAAACCTACAAGCATTAAAATGTCTTGTCATGTCCAATTTGACAGCAAGCCCCAAAAGTTATCAGTAAGGAATAAAATTTTAGCACATTTTTCCTGAGAAAAACAATCTTATCTGGTGTTTCTTTTTCTGTTTCTCTTTCTCGTGAGAATAAGGATAGGGTCATAAGGATCCCAACCAACATCATAGATACTTGTCATCTTCAAATTAGCAACTGATCTCAACCCAAAGGACAAGCAAGCGTGACCAAATAATGAAATACAGCTTTATTGATCTACATAGGATCCTTGTTTCATTTCAGAATTTACACATAACAAGAAACCAAAAGACCAATACGAGCAACTTACACGTATTATGAAACCCTCCAACTCCAAATAACAACAATCGTACAGACATAACGTCTCAGCTAGAAATGCCGCGTGATGGTGATATGCCAGGGATATCATAATGAATTTGAGCACCATGAGGACGAAGCGATATGAGAGGGCAAGGAGCAGGAGAGCAGGTTGCAGAATCATGCTCAGGCTCATCGCGAAGTTCTGCCCCATAACAGACTCGAGAGCCCCAACTGAAAAGGAAAGAAGGCCATCTGATCCTTTGATGCCTTCGACACCCCACCTGCAAACCTCTCTGGATTGAATTCTTGGGCATCGTCGTCCAAGAATTCTGGATCATGGTGAACGAAGATATAGCCATGATTACTGACATGCCTTTTGGATATGTGATCCCTCCTAGTTTTACAGTTTTCCAAGTCCTCCGGTTGAGTCGAATCAGAGGTGAGTACAACCTTTGAGCCTCATTCAAAATCATTGCCACCTGCCAAATGCATTTAACACATTTCAGTAGGCTCGGGTACCATTAGATCAACAAGAAAACAAAATCTGAACACAACGATTTTTCATTTATATATACGTCTTACGCCATAAATGTCATAAAATGTACAGTCCGATCATGAAAAAAAATCCGGGAGGTTGGTGTTTTAGATGTGCCATAGGACGACTGTTAGATCAACAAGAAAACACAGTCGAAACCCAACGATTTTTCATCTATATATATCTTAGGCCATGAATGTCATAATGTATGGCCGGATCATGAAACAAAAATCGAAAGGTTGGTGTTTTAGATGCCCCAACGATCCTGTTATTGCTCAATTCAAAAAATGCTATATTTGGAATAGGATGATTATTCCTATACTACATTGGTTCGCTAAATTGATTTGGAATGAAAGATACTAGATGCTAGGATTTCATTCTGAAATTTCTTTGCGGTTTAGTAATTTGGAAGTTAAGCTAGCGTTTGAAGTATGATAGTTTTGTTTGAGGAATCATCGAGTCCTCAAACTTGATAGCTCGTTCTGTTTGAAGCACGATATTGCTGCCCTTGATAAGCAAAATATTTGCTTCGGTGTTCAGTATGAATGTAGGGTGGGATTGTATTACACGCTAATTGGGATCAACTTTTTTAAGCTTTTACCACTGATGCTTATGAGCAGGTTTTTGAACACAAATCACTAATCATTTTTCTTCTGAGTTTTAGGCTTGTGGTCACTCGATACAAAGACTGAATATATGCAGCTTAGGCGTTGTCCATGAGATCCAGTGGTGAGTGATGTCTTCTTAACTTTGTGAGGTCCTCATTGCTTGACTACTAAAGATACAGCTGAATCCTACAAGAAGAAGACAGTCAGTATTTTTGATAATCTATCACCAATCAAACAACAGAGAAATACCGAGTTGAAGACTCGGCAGCGGAAGCGGAAGCATAGAAGATCTACCACTAGTAAACAATTGAAAATTAAATCACCATACAACTAAAAAACACAAGATTTAACGTGCTTTGGCAATGTGCCTACGTCCACGAGAAGGAGGGGAGAAATCTTTATTACAAATAGAGAAGAAAAGGTGAATGAAGTCACAAAAGGTGAGAGAAAGTAAGGCGAATGAAGTAGAAGCCAATTTCTATAGAAGGACTCAATGAACATAAGTTAAGGTGAAGATTGATAGTATTTGGAGTGTCTCATATTCATTAGAGAAGAATTCAGATTCAGGTAGAGGAGTTACAAGCTTTACAAATCAAGCACGGACATGTACAGATATTGTGTATGTTATTAGTCAACTAATAAGTCTTATTAGTCAACTAGGTCATGGACTGTCGACTGATACTTTAGTATAGTCGACTAAACCCTTCAACAGAAAGTTGGATTCTCATATTACATTACAGTAATCGACTAGATTCTGGGTATAGTCGACTGATGCTGGGTATTAGTCGACTATTGATTTGCCTAAGTCGACTAATACGTGTTCTGTCAGTTTCCTAATACAATTCTGTTTCCTATTTTGATTTTAATACGGGTTTTCTATTTCTCTTAGGCGGTACTGATTTGATTCATGGAGTTTGTGAAGAACTAAGGTCATCCTACGTGGCTATATAAACCCCTTGGAGGTGGCTTTTTTTGAAGGTGTCTCAAGAATTCAAGAGAAATTCAGATTTTCACTATTAAGAGTTGTGAAAGAGAGACTTCTTATAACTTTTGTATTTTTCTTCTCTATTTGTAATAATGATTTCTCCTCTCCTTCTCGTGGACGTAGGCACATTGCCAAAGCACGTTAAATCTTGTGTTTTTTGGTTGTGTGGTGATTTAGTTTTCAATTGCTTACAAGTGGTAGATCTTCTCCGCTTCCGCTGCCGAGTCTTCAACTCGGTGTTTCTCTGTTGTTTGATCGGTGATAGATCATCAAAAATACTGACTGTCTTCTTCTTGTAGGATTCAGCTGTATCTTTAGTAGCCAAGCAATGAGGACCTCATAAAGTTAAGAAGACATCACTCACCACTGGATCTCATGGACAACGCCTAAGCTGCATATATTTAGTCTTTGTATCGAGTGACCACAAGCCTAAAAATCAGAAGAAAAATGATTAGCGATTTGTGTTCAAAAACCGCTCATAAGCATCAGTGGTAAAAGCTTAAAAAAGTTGATCCCAATTAGCGTGCAATATAATCCCACCCTGCTGGTAAAGGCATCACTCACCACTGGATCTCATGGACAATGCCTAAGCTGCATATATTCAGTCGTTGTATCGAGTGACCACAAGCCTAAAAATCAGAAGAAAAATGATTAGTGATTTGTGTTCAAAAACCTGCTCATAAGCATTAGTGGTAAAAGCTTAAAAAAGACGATCCCAATTAGCGTGCAATACAAGCTTAAAAAAGTTGATCGCCAATTTCTATTTCATTCGCCTTATTTTCTTTGCTGGTAAAGGCGCTCCTTTTATCGGGATCCCAAAGTCTGAAACTCTTGACTCTTTTGGTGAACTTGAAGAAGATACACATCTTAGATTTGGACTCCATTTTATTCTTTTTCTGACTATCAACCAAACTATATGCTGGGCAACCGAAAATTTGTAAGGTTGAATAGTTCACAGACTCTCCTCGTCATATCTCCTCTGGGATCTAAAGATCAATAGCTGTTGATGGTGATATGTTTACCAGATAACTCGCATGATTCACCGTCTTTACCCAAAATCCTTCTAACATGTCAGCCTGTAATCTGACACTGTGGGCACGCTCTGTAAGTGTCCGATTCATGCGCTCTGCTACTCTGTTTTATTTTAGTCGCCTTAGAATACATAGATGATGTTTGATGCCCTTACTTGCTAAGTAGCCTTTGAATTCTTTGGAGGTGTATTCACCTCCATTGTCGGACCTCAAAACTTTCACCTTCTGGCCCGTCTGATTTTCCGCCATAGTTTGTCACTCCTTGAACTTCTAAAATACTTATAATTCTGCTTCAAGAAGTATACCCAAACTTTTCTTGAAAGATCATTTATGAAAGTAACATAGTACCTAGCACCCCCAATGGATACTACTGGTTAAGATCCCCACACATCTGTGTGAATGAGATTTAACAAGCCCTTTGTCTTGTGCTGTGATGTAGAGAAAGTTACTCTACGTTGCCTACCCATAATGCAAAATTTACAAAGATCAAGTTTATAAAATTTGATACATGGTAGTGCACTCCTTTTGTGTAGGACTTGAAGACCTTGGTCGCTCATGTGTCCACAATGCATGTGCCAAAGTCTTGTAGTATCCTCTTTCTCTGTTGCTGCTGAAGCATCATGTCAACTTGTACAAGTTGTTGTCCATTCTCCTTTGAGAATCGTCATAGAGCCTTTAGTAACTTTGTTCCTCTATCTGCACCAAAAAACTTATACCTCGAGCTTTCAAAGCTCCCAACGAGAGAAGAATCTTCTTTAAATCCGAAACTTGTCGAACGTTCATGAGGGTTCGAACCTATCCATCAAACATTCTCATACAGATATTGCCGATGCCAACAGTCTTACACATGACGTCGTATCCCATCTGGACAGAGCCTCCATCATAAGCCTTGTAAGTACTGAACCACTTTCTTTTTGGGCACATGTGGCATGTGCACTCTGAATCAAGTAACCAAACATCTGAGTATTTTTCTTTTCCTGACTCAGCCGTCGAGACATATCATGAATCCCCATCTGCTTCTTCGACAACTCCGGCTTGATCTGACTTTTCACTAGTATTAGCCCCATCGGAATCTCCGTCGCCTTTCCTCTTCAGCATCTTCTTGTATTTCATACAATTTTTCTTGATGTGCCCTAGTTTCTGAAAAATTAGCAAGAGAAACTGCTAGAAGCCTCTGGATCCCTTTTGGGTCCCCTACTCTTTGATCTTCCCCTTCCAGCCCTTGACAAATAATCCTGAGGCCTCCTTCGTAGAATCTGTCTTCTTTATCAGTTCGTTGTTGGAGTATCTGCTTGACATCTTCTAACTCTAAGGTCTCCTTACCATACATGATGGTGGTTACTAAGTGGTCATAACTTGATGGAAGAGTAAAGAGTAAAGAAGAGTTTTGTCTTCTTCTTTTAGCTTAAAGAGCAACAAGTCGCTTAAAATATTATTAAAAGCATTGATATGTTATAGAATAGGCATACATTCCTTCATCTGAAGGCTGTATAGCTGTCTTCATGAAGAGCTTGATCGACAAACTCTTCGTCATATACATGCTCTCCAGCCTACACCAAAGACCAGCAGTTGTCTCCTCGTTCATCATGTTGTAGAGGACCTCATCTGATAGACACAGTATGATCGTCACCTTTGCGCGAAAGTGAATGTTGTTTCACTCATCATCCTCCATTTTTGATGGCTTCTTCTCAATACCAAGCAGGGTCTTGTGTGTGCCCTCCTTCATGAACAACGATGTTCTCATCTCTTTCACAACAGGAAGTTGGACTTCTCATCGAATTTGTCCACCTCAAACTTGGTTGTTGTAATCGTCTTACTAGTCATCGCTTTGATACCAATTGTTGATGATCTATCACCGATCAAACAATAGAGAAACACCAAGTTGAAGACTCGGCAGCGAAAGCGTAGAAGATCTATCACTAGCAAGCAATTGAAAACTAAATCACTATACAATCAAAGAACACAAGATTTACCATGGTTCGACAATGTGCCTACGTCCAAGAAGAGGAGGGGAGTAATCTTTATTGAAAACAGAGACGACAAATATAAGAGTTTCAAGAAGATCTCTCTCTCACAACTCTCAATGGTGAAAATCTGAGTTTCTCTTGAATTCTTGACACACCTTTTTTAAAAGGCCCCCAAGAGATTTATATAGGCACCTAGGATGATCCTAATCCTTCACAAACTCTAATAACCAAATCAGCACCACCTAAGAGAAATAAGAAACCCGTATCCAAATCAAAACAGAAAACAAAACCGTATTAGGAAACTGTCAGAACCCGTACTAATCGACTAGGGCAAATCATTAGTCGACTAATACGCAGTATTTGTCGACTATACCCAGAATCTAGTCAATTACTGTAATACAATCTGAGAATCCAACTTTCTGTTGCAGGGCCTAGTCGACTATACCAAAGTATCAGTCGACTAGCTCATGACGTAGTCGACTAATAACACCTGTTAGTCGACTAATAACATACACATTGCATGTACATGTCTATGTTTGATTTGTGAAGCTTGTAACTCTTTCATCTGAACCTGAATTCTTCTCTAATGAATATGAGGGACTCCAAATACTAACAAGTATGGTGCCGGATCGCTCCAGTGGTCCCCCTCTGACGCTCAAGTCAGTTCTTCTCAGAGTGGAAAGAAACTGTAGGAGAGAGTAGGAATAGATTGCGTACTTGGGGAGGCCCTGAGCCTTCTTATCTAGAGGCAATGAGTCTATAGTTGGCAGTCTTCTAAGGGAAGAATGATACGAATGATATGCCAGTTAGGACCGAGGGCTCACTTATAATCTTTATGTGCTCGAAGTTCGTATATGGTCGAACTCATGTCCTAACCTTCGAGCATGATCCTCGAATAGCTACCTAACTGATATATTGTTACACTCATCATATGCCTCCCACTTTTTTGGTCGAGTTACCTGTGGATAGAGCAAATATGGAACTGACCTCCAGCTGTATCCGCCATCGAATAATTTTGTAAAAGCTATCATGTGAGTCTAGAAAACCCTAATTTCAGAACAATGGCATTCTTCTCTCTGATCGAGGCGTTTACAGCAATCTGCCCTTTTTAAGCTTGAGAGGATGCCAAAATAAAGGTTCTGCCAAATCTTTATTATGTTTGGTGCAAGATTGTTGGTTAACATTCTCATTTTCTTTTTCTACCATCATTTGGGAAGAAAAAAAAATGTCTTTGTTTTCTCCAGTTCCTGATGCTACGGATAGTCCCAAAATGGATCGGGCCCCTTCCTCTCCGATGTCTCTGGAAGAAGTTGAGGCACAAATTGTTATTCCTTCAACGATCGAATTCGAGCTTTTTCTAATCATTTCCTTGCAGTTTCTAAGGTTAGGGCTTTGCATCCCACTATGTCCAGGACCTTCATCATCTTTTTGAATCTTTTTGGGATTTGCCCTGCACAGCTTCATCCGATTGGATTGGAAGGTGGCAGAAATTCCAACAACGCACAACTTGAAAATTCTTTTTTTTTTTTTTAAAAACCTCCCTCCATATAGGATTTTGCTGATATTGTTGAAACCTTTATCATTTTGCTAAGCATCCACACATCAGGATGGACTTATGTATAATGTCTGAAAGCCTTCATAAACTTAGAGAATCTCATGCCCAGGAGATGTGACCACTGCATGCAAAGGTTGAGGAGAAGACAAATGAGCTGCAAGAAAGAGACCGAGAGTTCCTTAACCGCTGTTCAACTTCAATGGAGGTTGTTGCAATGATGGATATCAGCTTGGGACTCAAACAACTCGAGAATTGAATAAATCCGCTTTGTCTGAATTCAAGCATCTTGGGTGGTATGACAATTTTCTTTCCCGAATTTATTCGAAAAGTTTCAAGGCTCTTAAACGAGGGAGTCACTGAGGAAGAAAGGAAGGATGAAGCTTGATTTGTCTTGTATTGATGAATCCTTCGCCGTTGATTTTGTCAACAAGTCTGGAGGAAGACAATGAGGTTGTTGAGGAACAGAACTGTAAGAGGAATGATACTGCTGAAAAGTGTGACAATGAGGCCGTCGACCTGAATGTTGTTCAAGTGAAGACTACTAGTGTTCGAGTGGATGTTGAAGTAGGCTTAGCCAACGCTTCCTATTGCTGACCAGCCAAGTATTGTCAATGATTATCGAGAAGTGGTAGATATTGCTTGAACCAATCGAATAACTGAAAAACCATCAAATGATGATTCTCTTGTTTGATAATGAATATTGTTCTTTTTGCTATAATATGTTTTGTTTGTAATGACAAGTCTAGAAATCCAAATGTGATTCTTATTTTGTGCCCCTGAATATGGGTATTGTATTCTTTTGAACTGAGTGTTCCCGCCATAAATGCCTCCTTATGAATCATCGTAACTGCACGCTTCGATTTCCCAACTACTCTTTTTTTACTTGGCTGTTCCTCATCGCGCCTTTTTAAAAGGATTTTGAATCCCTAACTATGATTACTCAAATTTGATTGCGAATTAATATAGTAGTTGATTAGTTGCCAACCTTTGGCATTCGCTTGTAAATTGGGATCATTGATCAGTTTCTTTTTGACAATTGCCTCTTCTGAAGCTTGTTTTTGAATTTTAGTGCATCACTCATCTCTCAAGTTATTTTCAATCCATACAATCTTCGTCTTCCTCGTTGTTCTCTTGGTCAGATAGTTCCTGGCCACCATCTCCACCAAATTCTCATGTTTCAAACAGCGACTCATCACCGAGTCACAGCCTAATCAACGGAGTTGGCTGCTGGACCCTCGACTTCACAAGGTCGATAGTTGAATGGCTCACCTCCCGAGCAGGCCCCCGCTTCGGGGGCAGGTTAGCCCTTACCCGAAGCAGACACCCTCGGGATGACAAAAGACACTAGAGGGTCCAACAGCCAACTCCAGTTACGGTAATTATAGTTGATAGCTGACAGCTTCCACAACTTCACCTCTATATCTGCAGAGAGTGGCGCTCCCCCCCGGGCGGGCAGACACAAATTCCAAGGGGTCGGAGCAGCCCCACATTCACTTTCCGACTCGGCCTCCCACTGGCCAGTTATTCAAACCACAGTCTCACACATACCATAGTCACTGTCAACCATGTTAACAATAAGTTTATCGCATACACCTTGGGGCACGAAGTGGCGGACATCCTGGATAGTCTTCCTCAGCGAGTAAGCAAAAACGTCCCGTTGATAAGCCTCTCGAACTTTCAGAATATAGAGAGCCTCGAACCCAAGGACTGTCCGCCACGCAACCTCCAATAACTACGAGGGGGCAATTTGGTAGAAAGTCAAAACGTTGCGGACGAACTTCGTCAACGACAGCTTCAACCCCAGCCAGGACCTGTAAACCCCGCCGTCTGGTGGTGACAAAACAAATTTAGTGTCCGGGGGGCAGAATTCGACCTTGATCCCAGGGGAGAGTTCAATCCCATATTTTTCCAATACTCGTCGACATCCTCCTAGTTATGGAGCCTTGTTATCTTAGGGTCAAAGTCCATACAAACCCTGAATGCGATGAGAGGATCTCTTTCCTTTATCCTCCGCCGCGGCGTTTTCTTTATTCGCACCGTCAATCATACCGGATTTCTCTCCCTTCTTCATCGCAACAGAAAAGAGAAAAACAACCGAGATATGAGAACAAGAAGGAAGAAGGCGCAAAGATTTGGGAAAAATTCCCAAGGCCTCAAAATGTTGCTTTTTAAACCCTAGGGGAATGAACAGTTGCTCGATCAGGATCCTACACGTATTACGACAGGTCAGATCAAAATCGTCGCTTCAAATATGTCGTACCCCTCTCGAGCGTCGCACGCCACAGAAGTGACAGTAACCTGATCGACGCTGCAGCGGATGAGACGCACATTTAAGGCTCTGTCAGCCTATAGAGCCACACACGCCACTAAAAGAGAAGAGCTGAAGCGACAGCGATTGACCTGAGTCCAGGCCCAGAGTTCTCTTCTCTATCTGCTCCCCCCTCTCTCAGAGTACCCGAGAACCTATAGCCCCCGAGGAGAAGTCCGGAGGGAAGGTTCCCGACCCCTTCCAAAGAGAGAGATGCAGAGGGACATCTATAGTGGTCAGTTTTCAACCCGCTCGAGATTACACCATGTGTCCATCTAGCATCAAACAGGCACGCAACACGTAACCGCATTCAGAATTTTCGTGCAGGAGTCTTCGGTCAATTCAAACTCTAAGCAGATAAGGCAATTAGAAAGAAGAGATAAATCTGTTATGAGAAACCCCTATCGCTAAGCCAAATCTTCATTCGCACTCGGTAGTTACAGCTGTGGAACAGATCAACCATATCAACAATTGAGCACAGAATACCAGATAAAGATGAACTCTCACTCAACCATTTCAAATCAGAATGTTCAAAACTAAACCGCCTCTAAGATAAGCAGTTAGATGTTTAAACAGAGCTGAACTCTGCAGCCTTATCCAACCGACGCTACATGTATAAATAGAAAATCTCTTCCAATGTGGGGGGAGGACGATCAATTGAGCCCAAAAATCCTAACACACCAGAGGATCATTA
The DNA here is from genome assembly GCA_038442645.1 of Agave tequilana. Classification (NCBI taxonomy): domain Eukaryota; kingdom Viridiplantae; phylum Streptophyta; class Magnoliopsida; order Asparagales; family Asparagaceae; genus Agave; species Agave tequilana. Next base: position 167,767 of record JAVJIF010006875.1, read on the forward strand.
TTGTAATAGTCATTATTATAGTGGAATCCCTCTCTCTCTCTCTCTCCGTGATTTTTCCCTTTAGGGTTTTTCACGTAAGTCTCTGTGTTTGTGTTGGATTTTCCGTGATTGGCTTTTCTCATTTCCATAAATTTAGTGTGTGGATTAATTCCTTAGAAAATTACCCACAGCAATGTATTAGAAACATATAATGTTTCATAGCTTCAAGGTACAGACAAGCACTAGATGAAATTATTTGCTGCATTGTAATTCATATAGATTTTCTCCTATGTTTAATATCAATCTGACGTTCCTTATGGAGGGAGTTCCTTTCACCTATTGGGAACTATGATGTAAGTCTACGGGTCTTTCTCAAAAAAAAAAAAGACATCAATCTCACTTAAACAAGTATGGCCTATTTCAGGTATGATCCCATTTAAGATATCCGGATCCCAACCTGACTTGTATACATAGAGGATCCAAGTAAATTAGATCATTATAAATGATCATTGGATAGTGGACTCCCCAATATATCATGCCCATGAGCCAAATAGGCTATGGAATGAGAGGATACTTGGGGTTGGGTCCTAACCAGATACACTGAACCAATTAGCAACCTATAATGGATCTGGATTCGGATCGTGAGGGAATCATGAATCATCTCCTTATCCAAATACCCACGAGAAACAGATCAAATCTGGGTCCCAGAGCCACCTTAACCCAGAATGCAAACCAAGTTAAACATGAAAGAGATGTCCCTTCCATCCTACTAATTTCTTATCAAATTTCTTAGCTCTTCTCTGCTTAAGCAAATCAGTTCATTTTTCCTTTACTTCTATCATTAACTATTAATACTATTTCTCATGTTAAAAAAGGAAAAAAGATAAATAACCAACAATGACTGTCTCGTTCAGGCATAAAGACAAACACAAAATGGGCACTACAAATTTATGCACAAGATAACAACAGATGTCAAGCAGCGTGCGTTACCATGTTTGTTGATGGAGCGAAAGAACAAGGGAGCAACGCGAGGGATGACGCTGTGAGGAGGGTCATGAATTGGGATGGGCTTGGACCTTGCTTCCTTCTCGAGCCTGGCGTTGTCACTAAGATCCCCAGATGGGAAGCAACTGGGGTGCCCTGCAGGCCTTCGGCTCTCAGTGCTCTCTCCACTGGTCTGGGTTTCAACAAGCACCACTCCACCATCTTCATCGCCCACAATGTAGTACTGCAATAATACCCACAATCCCCATATCATCTCAAGCCCAAAACACCCAATTTTCTTTTTCTTTTTTTTTTCCTCTTCTTTGTTTGCCCTAAACTTTGTTCTCTCAGTCATCTGTTTACAGCGTGAGAGGAGAGAGGCTGAGGATGGAAGAGATTTATTATGGACAACAGTAGCATGACCAAATTCAGAGTACACGAAAGGGCTGTTCGTTTCGTCGTAAAAGTTGTAAAAATCCGCAATTCGTAAATGACTTGCAACTCAATTATAATTACGGCGTTTGTTTGAACCGTAATTCGTAAAACATGTGACGAACTAATGCTCAAATTCAGTATTTGTTACAGAATTATTATGTCTCAAAACCCCTAGAAAAAAACATACCTGAGAACTTCATTTTGTCTTTCTTGTAAGAATGAGGACTGGGGGTCATATAAGGATTCCAGTAAATATAAAAAACTACTTATTATCTTCAAATTAGCAGTAGAATAGCCAACTGATCTCAATCTAAAGGACAAGCCCGCTTACAAAATCATTTCCTTGAACTGAAAAAGATGAAATACCACTTTATTGATCTACATAGGATCCTTGTTTCATTTCAGAATTTACATATAATAAGAGACCAAAAAGGCCAATACGAGTAACTTATATTGATATATTTTCCTTCAACTCCAAGTAACAGCAACCTACAAGCAGAACATCTCTTCCACCCAGCTAGAATTGCTCTCTGATGGTGATGCCAAATGGGGATATCATACTTTGCGCAATATGATCGGAGCACCATGCTGGGGACGAAGTGCTATGACAGGGTGAGGAGCATGGGAATAAGAGGGTGAAAGCTCGAACTCAAAATGTTGTAGAATCATGCTCAAGCCCATCTTGGCTTCAACCATGGCGAAGTTCTGTCCAATACAGACTCGAGGACCCCAACCAAAGGGAAAGAAGGAAACTTGATCTTTTGATGCCTTTGAGACCCCTCCTGCAAATCTTTCTGGATTGAATTCGTGGGCATCTTCCCCCCAGAATTCTGGATCATGATGAACAAAGATTATAGGTAGGGTTAGTATCACCCTTTAGGGTAAGTGATCCCTCCCAGTTTCATTGTTTTGTAAGTCCTCCGACTCAATAGAGCGAAAGGTGGGTACAACCTCAGAACCTCATTCAAAATCATTGTCACCTGCAACATGCATTTTTACAGATTTTAGTGGGGCATATATAACATCTCATTACAGCTCAATATTGAAAACTCTACATTGGATTGAATAAGAATCTTGAAAAGGTAATGAATCATTTTTCTGCATTGGATAGAACAGTTGCCGCATTAGAAATTTGACAAGCAAATTACTTGTTTCAGCAAGCATGAGTCTAATGTATGGTAGGATTATAACGCATACTTATTTGGATTGACATTTTGAGCCTTTATTACTAATGCTAATGAGCGGTTTTCTGAACATTATTCACTCAGTTTTTGAGTTTTTTTAGAAAAGAAGAACATACAAATACTTCTACCCCAAATAGCAATATGGTGCTTTGAAATGGAATTGCAAACAACTTGATCTTAAACACAATACCTAAGGCTCCCAGAAAAGAGGAGTTTTTGAAATATTCTATGTTTTAAGTGACCCTGTTTCTGTTTTTGATTTCTTGAGTTAAATATTTTTTGAATAAGAAGAAATGGGTTTACACGCATGCATGCACGCACACTAACACCGTTATGTTTCTAACCATTATATTTCAATTGCACTGTATATATTTCCCTACATGACCTCATATCATGGATTGCTCTTCTATAAATTTAAATCAAATGAAAATTACATCAATAGTAAATTTTAAGGAACTAATGCATGGTTCACTTGAATTTTTTCTAAAAGAAATGCATCCATCTTAGTGTCATTTTAGCAAGAATATAACTATGTTAGTTAAATAAATTTAGCATTAATGTGGATAAATGAAATTAATATGGTAACTAAAATAGCATTAAAATAACTGATCCTCTATTTACCTTGCAAATCACAAAAATTAACTCAACTAAGATTTAATTTGTTAAAGTCATGATTAATTCATTTATCTTTTAAGTGTCGGTTGACAAAAGAGCATAGCTAAAACCCACATGTAAATGGGCAAAAGACAAGATGACATATGTAATTTTCAAAAAACATGGTGTATATATGCTAAAACCCCTAAAAAATGTGTAATCTCTTACAGAAAAGTCTTTTTCTCTCGAGAAAAGACAATTGGTACTTAATCATTAGATGCTAATCTACAGTGATGCTATACTAGAAAGTAGAAACAAGGTGAAGAAAGTAACTCACAATCTTCAAGCGGCTTAAGCCTTCAATATCTGGTTTACTTTTTCCAAACACTTCTAAGACCTCTTCTCTTGCGCGGACCTGCCAGCTAGGATGCAAACTCAACACAATCATCGTCCACGTCAGCAGAACTGATGTTGTCTCTTGCCCTGCAAAATAAAAGAGCTTACATTCTCCAATCACATCTTCCGTAGTCATCATATGATTGGGTGATTTTTCATGCTCCTCCTTCATATTGGATTCAAGAAGCAAGCCCAAAAGATCATCTGTATTGACAACTCCCATTTTTATTTCTTTTTCTCTCTTTTCAATTATGCCTCTCAAAATTTCTTCAACCTCCCGGTTAATTTCTTTGCTCCGCAAATTTGTTGGGGTGGGCAAAAACCTATAAAATGGAAAATGATGAGAACAGAACAATAGACTATATTCATAGGTGAATTAAGCATTCAGTGCAGTTCTTAGATGAAATGTTTCTCAAGTTTTATGAGCAATCTAAGTACTCTCAAAAGCTAATGTTTAGGCCTTTCCTCTTCTTCTTCTTTGTTTTTTTTGTGTGTGTGTGTGTGTGTTGTTTTGGGGATTTTTATAGGTTAAAGTTAAATAAATTCAGAATAAGTAAGGATATGCAAATTTATACTTTGGAGATAATACCAAACAATGTATGAAGAAGAGACATAAACAGCATGACAAGATGCACACTCAGCAATATGACTAATTCTCGAAAGTAGGATACCGGTACGACAGGATACAACGAAATTAAACCCATGTATTTGTGTGAGTGTGTGTACACAATATGCGAAGCAACAATGCAAATACCGGACACAAATTTGAACATTATACAGGTATAAGAATATAACATGAGCAAACAACACCATACAGATTCAATGATACAACTATATTTAGAAAATAGAATGCAATATGAGGGGGATACAATAAAAAATATTTGCATATATATTTGGTGTATGTGAGTAGACACACACAATAAACGATCCATTGATGAAAATACAAAATACAAATACAAACATGATACAGGTATTAAAAAACATCATGGGTCAGTAATAATAAATTTATATTTTTCATGTCCGTTTATATTCATTATCTATTGAATTTGTAAGGCGACAACAGTTACAAAAGAATAATTCAAATATTATGAAACATTTTGCAAGTTGTATATATTAATTATTGCATCAATAATCATTTTTTTAAATTAAGAATCACTTATTAAGAAACTAGATAAATTATACAACGTAATGTGTCTGCAAATAATAGATGTGCAAACCCATCATTTCAACATTTAAATGATTTTTAATGTCAACACCTTGGAATCATTGATAAATATCTCGATATTTATCGGATACATCACAAATTATAGGATAGGTCAAAACAAGTATGTAACAAAAATTCATCAAGTGTCAAAGTGTCCAACTATCACGTAAGTATTCAACATTGGGACATCTTTTCTTCAATGTAGTTGTGATGCATAGCAAACAATAAATAAATAATTTACTTGGAACCTTATTAAAATCCATCTAAATCAATATAAGTACTCTTAAAAGATATAGGTTTAGAGCCTTGTTCCCTTTTCCTCTCCTACACAAGTTTAGTCATTATCTGAAGTTGGAATAATTTATATTAAGGATGGACAAATCTATACTTCAGAGAATAACATAGTAGATAAACAATAAATTTGGATCCTTAGTGAACATATAAATTGAACTCGGTTCAAATCTCAACAAACCTAGTACCCCAATCATCAATTAGCTCTACTTATCTTTGCTCTCATTTTTAGAAATAATATGTATCTCAATTAAACAACATTGGGAAGATAGTTATTAAATTATCTCAAACTAAATAATTTAAATGGAAAGCGGTACTTGTCAAATAAGACAATAAAATTACAAGACTAATCCATGAAAAGAAAACTCATCAAATCAGAATCTCAATTTAATTATAACTATGATAAAGGAAATAAATCGACTAAGAACCTTAAGCTAATAAGAATTCCAAAAATAAATTAGATAGTTGGAAGCATTCACTTGGTCAAATGGAAATTAGAGAGCTGAAAATACCATGTTCATTTGTTTGATCAACGTTCTGGAAACTTAAATTATTTATCGAAACCCTTCGTCATGAACTAAATACTTTCAAATTGTTACAGATTAAATGTTGTTAGGTCTCAAACACTCTAGACCATTAAACTAAGAATCTCACTATCTAGACTATACATTTTTTGCCTATTTGATGCAAAAGCAAAGGAAAAAAAATGAATTTTAAATCACTTGACTTTTTGTTTAAGAGACTCTACAATTCAATTTCATATCAATTGAGCTTGAATATATCCTTCCCAAAGAAGCAAGTCCATCCCAATATATTATATATATTACGTTAAACACTATTTAGACCTTTTAAACTTTTTACTTATTTTCTTTTTTATGAGAAAAATCAAAAAAGAAATTGTTTCAATTTTCACGTGTAACATGTTCATTGTCTTAATATAAGATGAAAATACTAGCAAAGTGATATTTCAGATAAGATAACCGTCAACTCTCACGAAATCCAGTGTACATACAGATTGACTCTCATTGTAGGCACTAAAAAATTATAAATCACATAAAACGAAGGTAATATGGGTGACAACTTCAACAAGAAAATTTAATAGTCTGTCCAACACTAGGTACTATTCCTCTCAAGGCCAATACCAAATTTGAATAAAAATCTTGTTGTGATGAATAATAAGAAAAACACGACAATAACAACAATAATAATGAATAACCTCATGAATGATTTTAGCAGAAACATAAACATATTAGCATTCTCCCATAACCAAGTTGGAAATTTTGAATTGTCACATCACTATTTCTTATGCCTTTCCTATAAATTATAAAGTATGAGTTGGGGAAAAAATTCAAGCGTTTAAAAAAAGTGTGGTTTTGTACATGACTAGCGATATTATAAGCACAGAGAATCGCATGGTTGGTTGGAACGTAAATAAAATTAATTTAAACATATACCTTTGAGATAGGTATTATGTGGAATTAGCATTCTTTTAGCAGTTTCTTACCTATTCGAACTATGTCAATAAATATAGTATCTATAACCACCCTCCTAAATGCATTACTTAAGTTCAAGATATGTTCTTCACTTAATCTGTAATAAAGTGAAACTCTTAAGAGTAGAAAGCTTACCTATAACCTGGAATGTACGAAGAATTAAGAGACCGCATGAACAGCTCAGCTTGCTCTCCTTGGAGTTGAAATATACGCCTTCCTTCTTCAAAGCTGCTACCAAATGCTGTTCGGGAGATGACATCTCCTGTGAAGTTTTGGAGTTCAGGCCAAACATCTAATTCCACGATCCTTTGAAACCAACCAAATTCTCCCACCTGCCAATAAGTTCACTGCAACAAGCAGAGAATGCTGGAAGCATTCTCTGTGAGCAAGAACCATCCATTACTTACATGAATTGTTCATATTATGCATACTGTAATTAGGAATTATCAAGTTAAGTACTTTATACAGAGACATTTCTTCCTGTTTGTTGGAAATGGTCATATGAAAACATGTGATGTCCATGAGTTACCTTTAACTTTTCTACATGAAAAGCAGGGTTGATAATCCTCCTATGCTTGGCCCATTTTTCACCTTCATAGCTTGCCAGTCCTCTTGAAGACCTTGCAATTGCTATAAGCTTTGGTTTCTCAAAGTGTCCAAATTTGTTCGACATAACTTCTCTTATCAGCTCTGGATCTGTAAGAGTCACTCTGGGAATGGGCCAAACAAGTAAAAGAAATTTTACCTGCATTTCAGTTCAAAAAGACATTTCATGATTGATATTAAGGGGATCCATGAATTACCGAGTTCATTGATGGTTCTTGCCATCTTATTTGTCAAAGAAATAAAAGAAACTTTAGGTAGAAAAACTATAACAGCATTCTCTTTGATACATTGAGTACAATCCGCAATCCCTAAAAAAATTGCCACAAGTGCTTTTTCTTCCTTGGGAAAGGGCAGTATTTACCAAATGGTCAAAGCAACTAACCCAAGAAAAGATTTAGTACTAAACTGTTAGAATATAAATATAATACCCTCAACTCTCACCAAAACTTCAAGAGTTTTGGTGCAGTTGCAGGCCCATAAAAAGAACGTTCGTCCTGCGGGGGCATCTTAAAATATGAATATAATACTCTCAACCTCACCATCACTTCAGAATTTTGGTGCACTGGCAGGGACTTTAGTATAGACATATAACATTTCATAGATTCAAGGTACAAGATAGACACATGCACTAGATGAAACAATTCGCTACATTGTAATTCATATAGATGTTCTCCCCTTTGATAACAATCTGACTTAAATCTATCTGCTCCTGTTAGGATTTGACCCAAAATCAACCAAATTGATAACAGTAGAGCCCAACTGGCCTATTTTATCCATCATGTCACAGTCCCCACCAACTCCAATCTATATTGACTTAGTTGACGCAATCAAAATTAACACAATTGGTGTAGTAATTTCCATCCTCAACACTTGTAATTCCTCATTTGTGTTTTACTAAACCTAGGTCTAGGATATTCGATATAAAAAAAACACACCCCTAATATCTTGAACATCAGAATAAAATTCTGCCACATACATACTTAGTATATTATTATTTCGAGTTCCAGTGGTTAGTTTCCGACCCCGTGAGATTACAACACGTGTCCATCTAATCTCTGGATAGATGCATGACACGTGGCCCTCTCCAGAACATTTGAAGGAAAGTCCCACTCCCGTTCAAACTCCGTGCGGTTCAAACAGCTGGAAGATTAGAGATAGAATCAGTTGCAAATACCCCTATCTCCAAACTTAATTCATATTTGAGCTTAACGGTTACAGCTTTAAAGCTGATTGATCATATGAATAGCTGGACAATGATCTTTAGATAAAATCGAATGTGGGTTCTACCAATTCAAATTCAGATGTTCAGCTCCAAACTGTCTTCAAAATAAGCAGTTGAGATAGGATAGAAGTTCAGATAAATGAAACTCTGTAATCTTATCTAAAGAGACCCGCATGTATAAATAGCAGATACCTTCTAACGAGGAGGTGGACGATCAACAAAACCCAGAACCCCTAGCGTGTGAGATTGGAGCGATGATCATTGTAATTTTCTCTGAATTATTGTGAAATCCTCTCTCCCTCTATGATTTTTTCCATTCGGGTTTCCATGTAAATCTTGGTGTTAGCTCTAGTTTGATCTCTCTAATTCCATTAAAAATCTTCATATTTTAGTGCGTGAATAAATTCTTTCGGAATTACTCACTGCATTTGGTGCTTTCGTTGAAACTCCTTTGAATCCATACTTGAGGATCTCCCCCCCCAAAAAAAAACCTAACCCTCAAAGCAGCCTCGCGCCGCGAACATGGCTCCACCACGGAAGAATACCATCCAGGTTCTGGCCGCTGCCCCAGCCGTTTCAAAAGGAAAGGGGAAGGTGGTCGAAGCCCCTGAGCCGGCAAATCGTCACACCAACCACTCTGACATACAAATCTCCGACACCGAAGACTCCCAGTCTTCTTCTACCCCATCCCAGAGGGAGCAAACGGCCATGCACAAAGCCTGACACATCAGCGTGTAACTCCACCAGATGTGTTCCAGCCTGCAGAAGCAGATGGAAGAACAATAAACATAGACTACAACTACAAGCTGACCTCCTCAAGTAAGTCGACACCATACGGAACTCACAGTCCCTCGGAATGCAGATGGAAGAGCTCGGGCTTCCATGTCGCCGCAACATGACAGGAAGTCGCCCAAATCTCTGACAGTTTGAAGCACGACAGGTCAAAGACTCATAATGATGACGAGCGTCCTGAGAACTCAGAGCATCCCCGCATCTCGAAGTTCCCTTGCATCGACATGCGGATATGGTTCAAAAGCGGCTCGACCAAGTGAGCCACTAAACTCTGAAAGGAATGAAGCCTAGCGGGCTGAGACCCTCTGACTAACCACTATCAAAGGAAATCACCACGCTCTGATTCCTGAGGAAATTTGTGATGCCCTCTTTCGACTGCTACTCGGAGGCATCTGACCCCCTCCCTCATCTCCGCCAGTTTTGAGACAAAATAATGGTTTCACTCACGACGATCTAATTCTTTATCAGGTGTTCCCTTCCAACCTCAAGGGTGTCGCCTACCATTAGTTCTACTCACTCCCGAAGAACTCGCTTCAGAATATTAACGATGTAACTGATGCCTTCTACAATTAGTTTTCATCTCAGAGAGAGTTCCAGAGGAACAGTAACCATCTCACTGTCAGAATGAAACCGGGGGAGAGCCTGAAGAGCTATGTCAACTATTTTCAGAGCTGTATGGCTCTGATATACAACTGCAATGAAGACGTATCCGCGGCCACATTCATCAGTGGGTTACAAGTCACCACTCTTTTACAAGCATCTGGTGAAGAACGATGTCATAAAGATGAGGGACATTCTCGTCGGACGCAAAAGTACATGCAGATCGAAGAGACGATTCGGAGTGCTACCAATCGCCCCCTAAACAAGGAACCAAGGGCGAGAAGCCACTACAACAGTTCCCCCGAGGAAGAATTCAAACCACAGCTCTATCGCTGTCCACAAGGCACCCGACACTGCGTAAGTCGAATAAGGACAGCATTGCTGAGCCCGACCTTATCCCATTCAGAATTCCTATCGATCATGTGTTTAACGCCATCAAAGACCAGCCTTTGGTCAGACGCCCAACTCAACCACTCCAGAAGATCCCAAAAGGACCGGGATCTCGGGAGTACTGCACCTTCCATGACGGGATGGGCCATCTCACCGTCGACTGCCGCACCCTCCGACGACATCTTCAGGATTTGGTTAATCAGGGATATCTCTGAGAGTTCATCCTCAACCCTGGATAACCCTCGGAGATTAAACTGCAAAGGAAACCCCAGCCACAAGATGGTCAGGCAGACACTGCACTTATCCAATACAAGGAGTAAATGCTATCTTTGGCACCTTCCCGATAGAGGGCTCCATAACGAATGATAGGACCATTTACGTCAATGAAGCCCGGAGGGACAAATACCCAACGATATTGACAAGCCCGCCTTCATCACCGGGTAGGCCAATCTTCTTCTTGGAGGTCGGCACCTACGCCATGCACTCCTGCACAACGATGCTTTGGTTGTAACAATGCATATCGGTTATTGTCGAGTATTAAAGATACTGGTCGTTGGGGAGCAGTGTCAACATCTTGTACGAACACGTCCTAGATTGGATGGAGGATACTCCCGAGCTGGCTCAAATGATGATCACCCCTCAGACCCAGTCACTTCTTTATGGTTTGACAGGAGCGAGGAGCGCTGACCTGGAACAATCACGCTCCCAATCTGAGCATATCTATATAATGTTGTCACAGAATTCTGCATCCTTAACATTGAATCTTCCTATAACACCATTCTTGGAAGGTCATGGATTCACATGATGAGAGCTGTCCTATCCACCCATCAACTTCTGAAGTACCCCACACCGTCAGGTATGCCAACGTAAGGGTGATCAGGCAATTGCCAGGAATATAACTGTAATAGCCTTGAAGAAGTCTGGCTGGAGGACAAAGGTCTCCCGAGCAATCTCAGATAAGGAATCCCTCACGGATAAGAAGCAAAAGAAGATTGCTCACCAATAGCAATTACAGAATGGTGAAACCCAAGACTCTAACTTTCTTGCCGAGCTGAAGGAGCCAGACCCTGACTCACCCATTAAGTTGAAAGACCCTACAGCATGACTGAGGAGGATCTCAAGCCATTCACTGTAGATCCACATCATTCAGAGAGGGCTCTCCGAATCGGCTCAAAGCTACAACCCTACGAGAAAGCATAGTTCAGAAGGCTATGTGTTCGTGGACTCCCACCGACATGCCTGGATTGATCCCGATATCATCTGCCTCAAACTCTCCATCAAGACGGATGCTAAGCCAATAAACAGAAGTCAAGAAGAAAGAACGAGGAACGGAATCACTCCATCAGCGATGAAGTTGACCACCTATTGCAAGCTGGCTTCATTCGAGAGATATTCTACCCCGAATGGCTCCCCAATTACGTCATCATAAAGAAGAAAAATGGCAAATAGAGGGTCTGTATCGACTTCACTAACCTCAACGAAACTTGCCCGAAAGGATAGCTTTCCCCTCCCGAGGATCGACCAGCTAGTAAAGCAATGACAGGCCATGAACTTCTTAGTTTCATAGACGCCTACTCTGAGTACAACCAGATCAAGATGCACCCATCGGATGAAGACAAAATCGCTTTCACTACTAGACTACTGGTTGATGAATTTATTGCTACAAGGTGATGCCCTTCGGGCTCAAAAACGCCGGGGCCACCTTCCAACGCATGGTTGACAAAGTCTTTAAGGATCTGATCAGAGCATCATGGAAGTATACGTTGATGATATGCTGATAAAATTGTCCTGCGCACAGATCACATTCAGCATTTGAGCGAAGTGTTCGACCTCCTGCAAAAATACAAGGTGAAGTTCAACATGAGAAGTGCACATTCAGGGTTGCTTCCGGGAAGTTTTTAGGTACCTGGTCACTCAACGGGGCATCGAGGCTGACCCCGACAAGATATCTACCATCCTAAACATGAAGTCGCCTACATGTGTGAAAGAGATCCAGACGCTGAACGGACGTCTCGCTGCTCTGAACCGATTCATCAGCCGATCTACGAAAATACAAGCCTTTCTTTCAGCCTTGAAGAAGAACGGGGTCGATTTCTGCTGGAACGAAGAATGCGAAATGACTTTCCAAGGCCTGAAGAAATATCTGGCTTCACCACCACTCTTGTCCATGGTTCTAAATATCGGATATCGGGATCGTATCGGATGGGAGTTTTTCATATCGGATATCGGGAGAGATATCACGGGAGATATCGCGGATACGCGCGCATATCGGGCGTTCATATCAGACACTATATATAATGAAATATTGATAAATAAAATTTGATTTAGTGTCATAGATATCATCTACCTTAAAAAATGATGTAATATGCAAGCAAAGACAGTAAAAAATAATGTATTTTGCACGCAGTCTGCAATAAATAAGTTATTTCATATCGGGCGATATATCGGACGATTTATCGGCAGATATCGGATGACTTATCAGCCGATATTTCAAATATCGACCATTTTTTTTGCTACAAATGATATGGCGAACGATTTTCCTATATCGTATCGGCAACAGGCAGAAAAGGAGATATCAGACGATATCTCGGCCGACTCGGCCGATATTTAAATAGGGCTCTTGTCCAGCCCATCTCGGGGGGTCTCCTAAAGATAAAGGCTTACCCATAATGACTGCTCCGAGCTCAACCCATGGCTACCCGAGCGAGTCAACAGCCTATACTAGGTTCTAACCTGACGGCTATTCTTGAAGAGTCCTGAAAGATGGAGGCTTGCCCACAATGACTGCTCGAAGCTCAGCCATGGCTCCCCGAGCGAGTCAACAACTTATATCGGGTGTTACCCTGACGGCTACTCTCGAAGTCTCCTGAAAGATGAAGGCTTGCCCATAATGATATCTCAGAGCTCAGCCCATGGCTACTCGAGTGAGTCAACAGCCTACCGGGTCCTGCACTGACGGCCACATCTCGAAGAGTCTACTGAAAGACGGAACCTCGCCAACAATGACCGTTAGGAACTCAGTCTATATCAGATTTTCACCCTGATGGCTATCCGAGCCAGTAAACAGCCTATATCGGGTCCTACCCTGATGGCTACCCTTCGGGGAGTCTCCTAAAGACGGATGCTTGCCCACAATGACCGCTCGGAGTTTAGCCTATATCAGATTTTCATCCTGATGGCTACCTGAGCCAGTTAACAACCTATATCAGGTCTTACTCTGACGGTTACCCCTCGGGAGTCTCCTGAAAGACGGAGGCTCACCCACAATGACCTCTCAGAGCTCAGCTTATATCTGATTTCACCCTGATGGCTACTCAAGCCAGTCAACAGCCTATATTGGGTGTTACCCTGATGACTACCCCTCAGGAGTCTCCTGAAAGATAAAAGCTCGCCCACAATGACCCTCGAAGCTCAGCCTATATCGGGTTTTCACCCTGACGACGACCGGAGCCAATCAGCATCCTATATCGGGTCTTACTCTGATGGCCAACTCTTGAAGAGTCTCCTGAAAGATGGAGGTTACCCACAATGACCGCTTGAGGCTCAGCCTATATCAGGTTTTCACCCTAACGAATACCCAAGCCAGTTAACAGCTTATATCGGGTCCTACCCTAATGGCTACCCCTCAGGGAGTCTCCTGAAAGATGGAGGCTCGCCCACAATGACCGCTCGGAGCTTAGCCAATATAGGGTGAAAACGGCTACCCAAGCTAGTCAACGGCCTATATCAGATCCTACCCTAACGGCTACACCAGTCAACAGCCTATATCAGATCCTACCCTAACGGCTACCCCTCGGGAGTCACCCGAAAATGACCGCTCGGAGCTCAGCCTATATCGGGTTTTCACCCTGGCGGCTACCCGAGCAGTTAACAACCTATATCGGGTCTTAACTTGACGGTTATCCCTTTGGGAGTCTCCTGAAAGACGAAAACTCACCCACAATGACTGCTTGGAGCTCAGCCCATAGCTACCCGAGCGAGTCAACAACCTATATCGGGTCCTACCCTGACGGTTACTCTTAGGGAATCTCCTGAAAGATGGAGGCTCGCCCACAATGACTGCTCAGAGCTCAGCCCATGGCTACCCGAGCAAGTCAACAACCTATATCTCGTCCTCCCCTGACGGCTACCTCGACAACTTAACTTTGCAGCAAGGATTCTCCCCTCTCAAGTAAAATTTGCGGGTACCGTTGTAGGATGAACCTCACTCGTGAACTACACCCAAATCTATGCTAAGCATCTCGTAGCCAAGAAGCTCTCCAAGCAGACATCTAACAAAAATGCAATCAGGAAAAAAACAAGGTAAGATCCAAACAAAACTTTCATTTCAATTCACTACTTTATCATAAGGTTGTTTCGATTACATCCATCCACATACAAGTATGGTTACATCTAACAAGAGTAATACAATATTTGTTACATGTGTGTTCTTCCTGAGAGAGAAAACAAATACGCTCTTTGCTGCGTCTCCAACAGCATCCAGAAGATGACTCCTAAATAAACAATCCGCCATGACTGGGAGGGCAATTATACCGAAAAACTCCCAGGAAAAACACCACCAAAAGAGATCGCGCCTCAAACTTCAGACCGAAACCTGTAAGGCGATGATAATGCCAATGCCCAGCCCGTAACTCCGAAGATGAACTTAAGGGTGGTGGTAGGCAAGGCAGCGATATCCAATAAGAATGCAAATGGTCAGTCGCAGGGATCAGAATCATCATCAAGCACCCTTATGCTCCCTGGTCCATACTCCCGTAAGGAAGGAAAGGGACGTCCTAAACCCTGCCCATCTAATCTGATCAGAGACCAGATGTGCAAACTAGACAGAAGTAAGAGTCCTAACTATCCTTCCTAACAGCCGGCATCATCGCGAAAAACGAAGTTTCTTGACAAGCGCATCGCGAAAAACGAATTTCCTCGACAAATGAACTCCTAAACATCAGGATCCCAACAACCGTCTCCATCCTTCCCCTCTCTTTCCTACCCAGATGAAGGAGTGAGACATCACCGCCCACAGAACAGTGCGAAATCTTAGAAGCAAGAAAATTTTAAGAAGCAGCGCAGATTTCCCCAAAGTTCTGCCCTATTTATAGCGGGAAAGGAGCCTAAGCGTCAATCATTCAAAACTTTAATCCCCAAGAAGAAGAAAAAGCCACTCAATCAGGAGCCTACACGTGTCGTGACGGTTCGGATCCAGGTTATCGCGCTTGATATGCCGCACCAACCTCAAGCGCCACGACTCTTCAAAAGGTGACGGTTACTTGACCGATGTGACGGTAGATTGGATGCGTATTTAAAGCTCTGCTAGGCTGCAGAGTCACGCCACTCTAAAAGACAAAAACTAAAACATCATAGGGAGCCTGAGGCCAAACTCAAGAAGTCTGCTCCCCTTCTTTTCTCTCAGAGTTCCCGAGAACACATAATACCCGAGGATCAGTTCTCGACCACCCGCCAAAGAGAGAAGCAGAGAGGGCATCTGTAGTGATCAGTTTCCGACCCCGTGAGATTACAACACGTGTCCATCTCATCTCTGGGTGGATGTGTGACACGTGCCCCTCTCTAGAACTTTGAAGGAGAGTCTCACTCCCGTTCAAACTCAGCGTAGTTCAACAGTTAGAAGATTAGAGACAGAGTCGGTTGCAAATACCCCTATCTCCTAGTCTAATCCACATTTGAGCTTAACGGTTACAGCTCTAAAGCGGATTGATCATATCAACAGTTGGACGATGATTTCTGGATAAAGTCGAACATGAGTTCAACCAATTCAAATCTGGATGTTCAGCTTCAACCGCCTTCAAAATAGGAAGTTGAGATAAATAGATGTTCCAGTAAATGAGAACTCTGTAAACTTATCTAAAAGACCCGCATGTATAAATAGCAGACCACTTCCAACAAGGAGGTGGATGATCAACAAAACTCAGAAACCCTAGCGTGTGAGACTGGAGTGACGACCAATATAATTTTCTCTGAATTATAGTGAAATCCTCTCTTTCCCCTCTCCGTTGTTTTTTCCATTCGGGTTTTCACGTAAATCTTGGTATTAGCTCTGGTTTGATCTCTCCAATTCTATTAATAATTTTTCACATTTTGGTGTGTGGATAAATTTCCTAGGAATTGCCCACCGCACGAGTGCAAACTAAGTGAAAAATAAAAGAGATATCCTCTTCCATCTTACTAACCTTCTTACCAAAACTGAGAAACCCTCTACGCTTAAACAGTAAATTGAAGCAAACCCAGTTCATTTTTTTCTTTACTTTCATAATTAATCAACAGTGACAGAAGAGAGGTTTCCTCCCGTGACTCATATAAAAATTTTGTCTATCTGTTCCCCGTCTTCCACCGCGAAAGAGAGAGCAGCGCCAACTCCCTCCTTCTTCCTCAACTCTCCTCCCAACTCCCCCTCCTTCCTCCTCCTCCTCCTGCTGCTGACTGGTCGCTCGGTTTCTCACCGACAGCATCAGCGTTATACTAGTTATTACTATTTCTCATGTTATTACTAGTTATTACTATTATTACTATTTCTCATGTTAAAGAGGGAACAAAAAAATAAAAACTATGACTGTATCGTTCAGGCACAAACACAAACACAAAATTGGTAGTGTATCATTTACCATATTTGTTGATGGAGTGGAAGAACAAGGGAGCAACGCGAGGGATGATGCTGTGAGGAGAGGCATGAGTTGGGATGGGCTTGGTCTTTGCTTCTTTCTCGAGCCTGGCGTTGTCCTTGAGATCCCCAGATGGGAAGCGATAAGGGGTGCCCTGCAGGCCTTGGGCTCTCAGTGCCTTCTCCACTCGCCTGGGCTTCAACCAGAACCATTCCAGGATCCTCATCGCCCATGATGCTGATGCTAGTAGCACAATAATACTCACCATTCCACATATCATCTCAACCCCCAGAAAACCCATTTTTCCCCTCCTTTTCCCCTATTTTCCCCTCTTCTCCCTCCTGTTTTATAGTGTGAGCGGAGAGAAGATGAGACCGAGGATGGAGGTCTTTTTTCTTTATCGTGACGACAGGAGCATGTGACCAATTTAGAGAATAAAAAAACTCAAACTTCGTCCCCAAGAAAACAGGGCACTCCTCCGGTGAAAGGTGCATTAAAACACAATTTCTTGAGTTTTTTTAAATGATTTCCGGGTCAATGCTTTGTCGTCCTTAATGAGAATTTTCAGCCCAAATATCAAGAGCCAAGAGGTAGACTGGTAGAGGGTGATGTTCTGGTGAGGCTTCTTTACGAAAAAACCCTCAAAAATAATAATTTCAAAAACCGACTTCCTCTCAAACTATTTTTAGAAATCGACCAATGACATATCACGTCGGCGACGAAGCGATTCGCTCCCCCAGTGTGGTGTGCCCGCGCAGCATCAAGCCATTTTTTGGTTCGTTCAGAATTGCTAACCTCGGACGAATATAATTTTTTCTCGTGTATTTCAATCGTCCAGGGTTGCCAACCCCGGACGGCCAATATTTTTTTTCAATTTTTGTTCATTCAAGGTTGCCAGCCCCTCACTAATGTGCCTTAGCATCTTTTTGCACAAGGCCGGTTTGTTCGGAGTTGGCAAAACCCCAGATGAACCAATTCTATTTTTTTTTTTTTTATTATTGGGCTTGTCCGGGTTGGGAACCCCTGACGAGCCCAAATTTGAAAAATAATAAATTAAGCTCGTTCGGGCTTGCTTACCCGGAACGAACGAGACTTGGCAATTTAATACAATTGTGTTATATTATGTTAGCTCTGGGTATAAGATCTTTCGACCGCTTTATTTCATTAGATTGATCCAC
>JAVJIF010006876.1:0-57500 GCA_038442645.1 Agave tequilana
TCGCTTTTCTCGCACAAAATCCTAGAATCCAACTCAAGAACCAACACCTTCTTGTCCTTCCCCTTCAATCTCCCCTTTAAATCCAAAGATCTGTCCACTCCCCTCACAGATGGCGCCTCCCTCTCCTCCACTGATGGATCTACCACCTTGCGGACGGATTCAACAATAGCAATGGAAGAATCAGCAGGATCGACAGCCTCTGGTAGTAGAGCGAGCGGTAGATCAGAGTCGATCCGCTAGACACTACCAGGCGAGAGCATCCATCGGGAATCAATGATCCCAAGGCCGAGCTTGCTATTGCGAAATGATGAGCTGTGAAAGAAGAAGCATTGTAGAAGCTCCTAAGAGGGGGTTTCGTTGGATTCGTGAATGATGACTCGATGTCGGGGCTCAATGGCAGGACGATGAAGGAGCAGCACTAGGTGGAGCGTAATGAGGCGGGCTTCTGATAAGAGGCGGTTGATGAGAAAGGAAGAAAGAGATTGAGATCGAGAGAGAGTAAGTTGTGTTGTTGGTTTTTTTTTTTTTTGCAAAGTTACAGTTACTGGGATGATTTTGGCAAAATTACTGAAGATAAGCTCTCAACCCTGATCTGAACTCAAAGCACAAATCTCAAAGCATATCAATGGCTAAAAAAGTGTTAACTATTCTACCTAAAACTTAATGAAAAGTTTGTAGTCCAACTCAATATATATAGGAAAATATTCCGGTGAGCATCGGGCTCACCGAAGTTTCGTCTGAACTCCCAAACTACCCCTTACATAATGATCTGAACCGTTCATCTTAATCTACACATCTAATTAGTCTACCAATCAAAAATCACGTGATGCTGATCCTTTTTACTCATGCATAGTGGTTACAAAAATTGATTTTATTAGCTGTAGAACAAAGATGTCATTTGATGCATGGGTAAAAAAGATCGAAATTGCGTGATTTTTTATTAAAATCCTAATTAGAGTGTTTAGATCAAGACGAACGGTTCGGATCATCCATGTGGGGGATGATTCGGGAGTTCGCGTGAAGCATTCGGTGAGTCTGGTGCTCACCAGAATATTTTCCTATATATGTGTGCATTTTGTTTTGCATTATGTATGTATGTATGTATATATGTACATCAGTATTTATGTACACATAACTATGCATGTAGTAATATCTTTGTATAGAGATTAATATAGTCTTGAAAATTCAAGGCTTAGCTATTTACGTCCACTAAGAATCAGAATTAATACATTTGGGCCTCCCTCTCCATTTCCTTTTGTCTTTCACAATCGGTCGTCCATTCTCTTCTCATCCTCTCTTTTTTGTCGGATCAATCGTGCATATCCTCTCTGCTTTCTGCACTCTTCCTACTCAATGTGCTCCACTATCCTTTCCTCTCAGCGTCCCAAGAACTAAATAAAAAAAATATTAGAAATTGTTCTATTTTCTTGCTAATTCTATAAAACTTATGGAACTCTAACTTTCCATTAGAATAACTTTTCAGGCACCAAACTTCCACATCACTAAATACATGTTCCTTCACACATGATGCATGTTATTAAGACTGTCTTTAACTGCTTGAACCCTCCTCCCAGGTCCTTCAAGACTGGTACCAGTGGGTTATTTGGTGCCCGACCCCATAGATGAGGATTTCAAGATAAATCAGTTTTTGATCTAGTGTTTGAGCAACAAAGATAGGTCTTTTGTGTAGTTTGTTATCTTTGGCAATGAGTACATCTCTGGGATCAATAAAGCCCATGGGCTGTAAATGTGAACATCGACGAAGGGTGATCAAGTTCTTTTGTCGAGCAACTTTCTAATATTATAGTTTCTTTTTTAAATATAAATTTGTGTGACTTGGAGACAATTCAAACTTGTTAGCCATTTCAAAACTTGGTGTCAAGACTGTAAGTTTGGTACTGATGTCTTGATAGGTTTGTTTTCTATATTTTCATTTGTTATCATTACAAAATGCTATTGTGTATATTTTTTTCAGTTTTTGCAGGTGGGTGTGAGGTTGGTTCTCGTGAAGCATTTTTAAAGCATCTATAAGAGGTTAGTTATTTGTTATTAATATTTTATAATAAATTTTTACTACATATAAATTTCTCTATTATAGTTAAATTTTATTTATTTATAGTTAAAGTTTGCATAATAAAGCTACAATATGTACAGTGTAATCCTTTAAGTGATTTTTTCAAATTTTTATACTCTAAGCTCATTCTTTTTTTCCTTTAAAATTTAGTCAAAACTAACCGAAGGAGATTTTCTACCGGGACTTACAATTTTGTCTATTTTATCTGTTCGTCTTTATCCGCGCGAGAGAGAGAGCAGCATCGATGCCGCCCTCCTCTCTCCCATCCAACCTTCTTCCCCCTCCTCTTCTTATCTCCCCTCCAGCCTACTTCCTCCTCTCCCTCATCCTTCTTCCTTTTCTTCGCCACTCACCAGTGGAATTTGGTAGGTTCCCCACCGCTGATGCGGTATACTAGTTAGATGATGTAGACTGGCAGACATGCATGTATGTTATTATACATATATGTATATTCTTTGTATGTATTTATGTATATGTCTATGTCTATATGTGTGTATATCTTTATTTATATGCATGAGTCTAAATGCGTGTATATAAATATATATATATATATATATATATATATATATATATATATATATATATATGTATGTATGTATGTATGTATGTATGTATGTATGTGCCTTTACATTAGTAAATATATATTTATATGTGTGTGTCTATATGTGTGGATGTATCTGTATATGTGGATACATATGTGTGTGTGTGTGTCTCTGTATCTGTGTTTGTATTTGTTATATATGTGTATTCATGCAACAATATACATGAATATTGCTATATATTTTTCATATATGTGAATAATATGTTTATATATCTATATATGTGAATATGTATGTGTATATATGTATACATATATACTTATATAAAATATAGAATTGTTTGTGTGTTTTTTTTTGCGTGGTTGTGTTATGTGTGTATATGGATATGTATGTAAGTAGGTATGTGTGTGTGTATACGTATTTATGTACACATGTATAATTATGCATGTAGTAATATGTATGTACAGTGAATAATATAGTCTTGAACATGCAAAGCTTAGCTATGCACATTTACGAAGGAATCAGATTTAATACATTCACGCCTCTCTCTATTTCCTCTCATGTCTCACAATCGGTCTTTCTCTTCTTTTCGTCCCCTCTCTTATGCCGAGTTAATCATGTCATCTCCTCTGTGCACTCCTCTCTTCCTCAGTGTGCCCCCACTTCTCTCTTATCCTTTCCTCTTCGCTTCCCAAAAACTAACTTAGAGAACAATATTAGCAATTGCTCTGCTTTCCCTCTAATTTTATAAAACTCATGAAGCTCCATCTCTCTATTAGAATAACTTTTCAAGGGCCTAACTTTCACATCAATACATGTCCTTTTCAAACATGATGCATGTTCTTATGACCGTCTTTGACCTCTTTGAACCCTCTTCCCAAATTCTTCAAGACTTGCATTCTGACCTCCTCTACTATAACTTTATATAACATTTGCCAAACCCTTCAACACTTGCATTCTGACCTCCTCTACTATGACTTTATATAACATTTGTCAAACTCTTTCGTATTCACCAGCCGCTTCTGTTGCTTTTTTCTTCCACTACTTCTAGATACCCTACCACAAGTTTCCTTACACTAAGAAGCTGTTAGACTACCAATGAGTGCACACCCGTCTTTTTCTGGACCGCATGAGATTTGGCCTTCACTTCCTGGCAGAGTTCGAAATATCGGCCGAGTCGGATACGACTCGGCCGAGTCGTATCCGACTCGGCCCCCTCCGAGTCGTATCGGAGGCCCGAGTCAATAGAAGTTCGCCGAGTCGAACCGACTCGGGTCCGACTCGGACCCGACTCGGTCAACTCGACCGAGTTGACCGAGTCAGGTCCGAGTCGGACCCGAGTCGGGTCGACTCGGCGCCCGTGACGAAGCGCCTTTAAAGGCGCTGAGGGAGAGAGAGATCAGATCTGATCTCTCTCTCTCTCTCTCCTCGCGTCGCCCTCCGTCCCCCCGCGTCGCCTTCGCCGTCCCCCACGTCGCCGTCGCCGTCTGCAGGTATTTCTCCCTCTCCCCCTCTCAGTCTCTCTCTCTCTCCCCCTCTCCCTCTCTCTGTGCCTCTCTCTTCCTCTCTTCTCCGTCTCTCTCTCCTGCAGCGACTGTCTCTCTCTCTCCCCGTCGGACTCTCTCCCTCAGTCTCTCCCTCTCTTCGTCTCTCTTTGTCTCTCTCTCTGTCTCTCTCTCTGTTGGACTCTCTCTCCCTCTGTATCTCTCTATCGGACTCTCTCCCTCTCCCTCTCAGTCTCTCTCTCCCTGTCCCTCTCTCTCCCTCTCAGTCTCTCTCTCCCCCTCTCCCTCTCTCAGTCCCTCTCTCTCCCTCTCTCTCTGTCTCTCTCTCTCTCCTCTGTGTGACTGTCTCCCTCTCTCCCTTCTGTCTCAGTCTCTCTCCCTCTCTCTGTTCCTCTCTCTCTCCCTCAGTTTAATTTTGATACATGAATTTTGATATCTACAATTTTTTATGATTTGTCATGATTTTTTCATAATTTTTTTGGTCTATGTAGCGTTTTGCGCGTATCGTCTGAGTCCGATCCGAGTCGCCGAGACCGATCCGTCTCGGTGCCGGCCGAGTCGGCGGCCGAGACCGAGACTTTGACCATGCTTCCTGGTCATCAAGACTTTCCACAGGTATCGAGGCCAAATACATGATTTACATGTAGTCTCTCATGGTAAAGATCCGGTACCTGCGGGTAATTTGTTGCCTGACATAATAAATGAGGATTTCAAGAGGAAGTTAGTTTTTGATCTAGTGTTCGTGTAACAAGGAAAGGTCTTCTGTGTTGTTTGTTATCTTTGGCAACAAGTACATCTCTGGGATCAATAAAGTCGCGGGCCCTAAATTTAAATGTCAACGAAGGGTGATCAGGACCTTTTGGCGACAAATTTTTCAAATTTTTTTGAATATAATTTTGCTAGTGCAGGTGATTTGGAGACAGTCCAAACTTGTTCACCGTTCTCAAAACTTGGTGTCAAGACTAGAAGGTTGGTATTGATGTCTTGACAGGTTTGTCTCTTTATTTTCATTATTATTATTACAAAACAGTATTATATATATTTTTTCAGTTTTTGCAAGTGGGTGTTCAGTTGATTTCTCGTGAAGCATTTTTGGAACATCTATTAGAGGTAAGTTATTTGTTACTTATAGTTTTATGTTAATTTTTTACTGCATATAAATATCTTTGTTAGGCACATGTCCATTAATTTATAGTTAAAGTTTGCTTGCATAAAAAAGCTACATCGGTAAGACATGCAAGGCGTGTGTACTATAATCTTTTAAGTTATTGTCTCAAATTTTTATACTTTAAGTTCTTTCTTTCTTTTTCCTTCAAAATCTAGTTAGGTAATGTGGTCTGGCACACATGCATATATGTTATGTATGGATATGTTGTTTGTATACATGTATGTACGTTGTATGTATGTATGTGTATATGTCTATATTATATGTGTCTATGCTTTATTTATGTGTATGAGTATATATGTTTGTACATAGCTATATATGTGAATATATATGTATGTATGTAATGTATGTATGTATGTGCCTATATCTTAGTATATATCTGTGTATGTGTATGTGTGTGTTTGTGTCTATATACATGTACGTATTTGAATATGTGAATATATATGTGTGTATGTCTCTGTATTTGTGTATGTACATGTATATATATACACATATATTTATTTATAGATATATATCTGTTTGAATGCAATTATATATGTGAATATTGCTATATATGTGTGTATATGTGAAATATGTGTGGATTTGTATACATACATATATATACATATACATATATATACATATATATGTGTGTATATACACGTATGTATATATATATGTGTGTGTGTGTGTATACATATATATATACACACACACACACACATACACACACACACACACACATATATATATATACATACATATATGTATAAATATTTCTAATATAGACATGTTTGTGTTTGATTTTATTTGCGCGCGTGTTATGTAAGTATGTGTGTGTGTGTGTGTGTGTATATCTATGTACATATGTATTTATGTACACATGTATAAATGCATGTAGTAATATGTGTGGATAATGATTAATATAGTCTTGAATGTGCTAAGCAAACTGTGCACATTCACTAAGGAATCAGAATTAGTGCGTTCGCGCCTCCATTTCTCCTCTCATCTCATAATCGATCTATATCCCTCTCTCTTCTCCTCCCCTCTCTTACACCGGGTCAATCGTGTCATCTACTCTTTATGTACTTCTCTCTTCCTCCTCAATGTGTCCCACTTCTCTCCTTTCCTCTCAGCATCCAAAGAACAATATAGTAATTACTTTGCTTTCCCTCTAATTCTATAAAATCATGTAGCTCTATCTCTCTATTAGACAACTTTTCAAATGCCTAACTTTCACATAACTAAAATACATGTCTCTTCACACATGTTGCGTGTTCTCAAGACTGCCTTCGACCTCTTTGAACCCTCCTCCTAGATCCTTTAAGACTTGCATCCTGACCTCCTCTGTGATGAATTTATATAAGATTTGCCATTTTTTTTTTGTATCCAATAGTCGCTTCCATCGCTTTGTTCTATCATTTCTTTTAGATATACCACGCCACAAGTTTTCCTACGCTGAGATGATGCTATTGGACAACCAAATGCGCGCACACCCACTTTTTTCTTGATCTTATGAGATTGGCCTTTCACTTCATGATCATTAGACTTTCCACAGAGATGAGGCCAAATACATGGTTTACATGTAGTCTCTCATGGCAAATAGTTGGTACCTGTGGGTTATTTGGCGTCGGACACCATAGATGAGGATTTCAAAAGAAAGTTTTTGATCTAATGTTCGTGCAACAAGGAAAGGTCTTCTGTGTTTGTTTGTTATCTTCAACAACAAATACATCTCTAGAATCAATAAAGTTGTAGGCTCTAAATGTGAGTCAAGGAAGAGTAATCTGGTTCTTTTTTCGAGCAACTTTTCTAATGTTATATGTTTTTTTAATATGATTTTGCTGGAGATAATCCAAACTTGTTAACAGTTCTCAAACTTGGCGTCAAGACTAGAAGGTTGGTATTGACGTCTTGGGAAGTTTGTTTCTTTATTTTCATTTATTATTATTACAATATATTATTATGTTTATTTTTCTAGTTTTTGCAGGTGGGTGCTGGTTTCTCTTGAAGCATTTCTGAAGCATCTATAAGAGGTTAGTTATTTGTTATTTATTAATTTTATAATAAATTTTTATTGCATATAAATTTCTCTATTATAGTTAAATGTTTATTTATTTACAGTTAAAGTTTGCATAATAAAGCTACAATATGTATATCCTTTAAGTGATTTTTTTTTTCAAATTTTTATAATCTAAGCTCATTCTTTCTTTTTTCTATAAAATGCAGTCAAAATTGATCGAAGGGAGTTTTCTCTCGTGACTTGTATTCAAATTTGTTTGTCTTATTTGTTCATCTTCATCTGCGTGAGAGAGGGAGCGAGAGAGCAGCAGCGATGCCGCTGCGGGAGAAACAATAACGCGACCCTCTCTCCCCTCCAACCTCTTTCTTCTTCCCCCTCCTATCTCCCCTTTAGCCTCCTTCCTCCCCCTCCCCTCTCTTTTTTCCTCTTCTTTGTCACTCGCAAGTGGAATTTTGTTGGTTCGCCACCGTTGACGTGATATGCTAGTTAGATGATGTAGACTGGTAGACATGCATGCATGTTATGTATGTTTGTATACATATGCGTATATTGTATGTATGTATTTGTGTATTTGTATATGTCTGTGTCTATATGTGTGCGTGTCTTTATTTATGTGCATAAGTCTAAATGTGTGTATGTAACTAGATACATGAATATATTTGTGCATATGCCTATATATTAGTAAATATATATTATATATGTGTGTGTTTATATATGTGGATGTATTTATATATGTGAATATATGTGTGTGTCTCTGTATCTGTGTTTGTGTGTTTATATCTTTGTATGCATGTAACAATATATGTGAATATTGCTATATATTTTCATGTATGTGAATATATTAATGTCACTGTATGTTTATCTATATATGTGAATATGTATGTGTATATATGTATACATATATACTTATATAAATATAGAAATGTAGACATATTTGTGTGTTTTTATTTACGTGTTTGTGTTAAGTATGTATATGCATATGTGTGTGGGTATATGTGTGTGTATACGTATTTATGTACACATGTATAGTTATGGATGTAGTAATATTTGTGTATAGTGATTAATATAGTCTTAAACATGCAAAGCTTAAAGGCACATTCACTAAGGAATCAGAATTAATACATTCGCGCCTTTCTCTATTTCCTCTCATGTCTCATAATCGATCTCTCTTTCTTCTCCTTCCCTCTCTTATGCCGAGTTAATCGTGTCATCTCCTCTGTGCTCTCCTCTCTCTTCCTCCTCAATGTGCCCTACATCTCTCCTATCGTTTCCTCTTCTCTTCCCAAGAGCTAACTTAGAGAACAATATTAGCAGTTGCTCTGCTTTCTCTCTAATTCTATAAAACTCATTGAGCTCATCTCTCTATTAGAATAACTTTTCAAGGGCCTAACTTCTACACCTTTTTAAACATGATGCACGTTCTTTAGACCATCTTTGACCTCTTTGAACCCTCTTCCCAAATCCTTCAAGACTTGCATTTTGACCTCCTCTACTATAACTTTATATAACATCTGCCAAACCCTTTCATATCCACCAGCTGCTTCCATTGCTTTTTTCTTCCACTACTTCCAAATACCCCACTATAAGTTTCCCTACACTAAGATGAAGTTGTTAGACTACCAATGCGTGCACACCCGCCTTTTCTGGACCGCATGAGATTTGGTCTTTCACTTCCTGATCATCAAGACTTTCCACAGGTATCGAGGCCAAATGCATGATTTACAGTCTCTCATGGTAAAGAGTCGGTACATGTGGTAATTTGTTACCCGTAATAGACGAGGATTTCAAGAGAAAGTCAATTTTGATCCAGTGTTCGTGCAACAAGGAAAGGTATTCTGTGTTGTTTGTTATCTTTGGCAACAAGTATATCCCTGGGATCAATAAAGCCGTGGGCCCTAAATGTGAATGTCGACGAAGGGTGATCAAGTTCTTTGTCGAGCAAATTTTCCAATATTGTATTTTTTTAATATAATTTTGCTAGTGCAGGTGATTTGGAGACAATCCAAACTTGTCCACCGTTCTCAAACTTGGTATCAAGACTAGATGGTTGGTATTGATGTCTTCACAAGTTTTTCTTTTATTTTCATTTATTATTATTACAAATATTATCATGTATATTTTTCCAGTTTTTGCAAGTGGGTGCGCGGTTGATTTCTCGTGAAGCATTTTTGAAACATCTATCAGAGGTTAGTTATTTATTGTTTATAGTTTTATATTAATTTTTATTGCAATAAATATCTTTGTTAGGCACATATCCATTTATTTACAATTAAAGTTTGCATAATAAAGCTACATCGGTAAGACATGCAAGGTATGCATATGTTATGTATGTTTGTGTACATATATGTGTGTTGTATGTATGTGTTTATATGTATGTGACTGTGTGTGTAGTTATGTTTATGAGTTTATATGTGTGTATGTACTATATATGTGAATATATGTGTATGTGCCTATATAGTATATATGTGTGTGTGTTTGTGTGCGTATATGTGTGTAGGTGTCCATATATGTGTATATATTTGTATAAGTGAGAATATATGTATGTACTATATATGTGAGTATATGTGTATGTGCCTATATATTAGTATATATCTGTGTGTTGGGGTGTGTATGTGTGTCTATATATATATGTATGTATTTGTATATGATGTTATGTATGTTTGTGTTGTATGTATGCATTTATGTACATGTGAATGTGTGTGTGTGTCCCTAGTTATGTGTATGAATTTATATGTGTGTGGTTGTGTGTGTTTGTATATGTATGTGTCAGCATATATGTATATATTTGTATATGTGAGAATATGTATGTATTTACTATATATGTGAATATGTGTATATGTGCCTATATATTAGTATATATATGTGTGTGTGTGTGTTGATGCGTGTGTTGATGTGTGTCTATATTTGTATTTGTGAAAATATATAAGTCTGCACTATATATGTGAATATATATATATACACGTATGTGCCAATATATTTTTGTGTGTGTGTGTGTGTGTGTCTGTGTGTATAGATGTGTATGTATTTCTGTACTATACATGTGAATACACACACACACGTATGCGCTAATATATTTGTGTGTGTATAGATATGTGTATGTATTTGTATATGTGAGAATATAAATATGTATGTCCCAATATCTGTGTATGTATATGTGAATATATAAGTATGTATTTATATATGTGTATGCATTCAACTATATATGTGAATATATATATGTGTATATATGTATACTTATATGCTTATATAAATATAGAAATGTAGACATGTTTGCTTGGATGTGTTATGTAAGTATGTATGTACACACACGTATGCGCGCGCGCGTAATTACATATTTATGCACATGTATAAATATGCATATAGTTATATGTGCGTATAGGGATTAATAGTCTTGAACATGCAAAACTTAGTTGTGCACATTCACTTAGGAATCAAAATTAATACGCTGGCGATCTCTTTTCATTTCCTCGTCTTTCACAATTAGTTTTTCTCTCTTCTCCTCCCCTCTCTTATGCGGGGTCAACCATGTCATCTCGAGGACTTTGCAGTCTTCGTTCTCTTTCTCATCAATGTGTCGCACTCCTCTCCTTGCGTCTCCGCATCTCAAGAACTAAGGGAACAATATTAGCAATTGTTCTGATTTCTCTCTAATTCTATAAAACTCATGGAGCTCCATATCTCTATTAGAACAACTTTTCAAGCGCCTAACTTTAACATCACTAAGAACATGTCCCTTCATATATCACATTCTCAAGACTGCCTTCGACCTCTTTGAACCCTCCTCCCAGGTCCTTCAAGACTTGCATCCTAACTCCTCTACTACGACTTTATACAAGATACGCCAAACCCTTTTGTATCTACCGGCCGCTTCCATCGCTTTTTTACCACTACTTCTAGATACCCACAAATTTCCCTTACACTGAGATGATTTTGTTGGACAATCAATGCGTGTGCACCCGTTTCTTTTTACTACATGAGATTCAGCTTTAACTTTCTTGTCATCAAGACTTTCCACAGTGATCAAGCCCAAATACATGATTTATATGAGTCTCTCACGGCTAAGTGCCGGTATATATGTGTTATTTGGTTCTTGACACCATGTAAGAGAACTTCAAGAAAAAGTCAGTTTTTGATTCAGTGTTCGTGCAACAAGGAAAGGTTATATGTGTTTGTTACCTTTGGCAACTAGTACATTTCTGAGATAAATAAAACCGTGGCTGCAAATGCAAATGTTGACGAAGGATGATCAGGTTCTTCTGTTGAGCAACTTTTCTAATACTTTTTTGAATATAATTTTGCTAGTGTAGGTGATTTGGAGATAATTCAAACATGTTCACCATTATCATACTGGGTGTCAAGACTAGAAGATTGGTATTGAAATCTTGACAGGTTTTGTCTTTTTATTTTTATTTATTCTCATTACAAAAAATTATTATTTATATTCCTTCAGTTTGTGCAGGTGGATGTACAGTTAGTTGGTTCTCGTAAAGCATTTTTGAAGTATCTAAAAGAGGTTAGTTATTTGTTATTTATTAATATTTTATGTTAACTTTTTACCGCATATAAATACATCTGTTATAGTTAAGTGTCTATTTATTTATAGTTGCAAAATAAAGCTACATCATTAAGACAAGCAAGGTATGTGTTTACTATAATCCTTTAAGTGTTTTTTTTTTCAAAATTTTAAATTCTAAGCTCATTTTTCTTTTTTCTTCCAAATCAAATTAGATAATGTGGACTAGCACACCTACATGTATGTTATGTATGTTGTATGTATGTATGTATTTGTGATGTGAATATGTCCATGTCTATTACATATGTGTGTGTGTCTCTAGTTATGTGGTGTATGAGTTTATATGTGTGTGACTGTATATGTGAATATATATGGGTGTGCTTATATATGTGTGTGTTTGTGTGTGCATGTGTCTATATATGTGTGTGTATTTGTATATGTGAGAATATATGTGTGTATGTCTCAATATCTGTGTATATATGTGAATATATAAGCATGTCTATATTATATCTGTGTATGCATTCAACTATATATGTGTATATATGAGTATACATATATAAATATAAAAATGTAGACATGTTTGTGTTTGTTTTATTTGCTTGGGTGTGTTATGTAAGTATATGTACACACACATATATGTTTTTATGTATTTTTGTGCACATATATAATTATGCATGTTGAAATATATGTGCATAGGGATTAATATAGTCTTGAATGCACAAAGCTGTGCACATTTACTTAGGAATCAGAATTAATTCATTGGTGCCTCTCTCTCTCTCTCTCTCCATTTCTTCTCATTTCTCAGAGTCGGTCTTTCTCTCACTTCTTCTCCACTGTCTTAATGTCATCTCCTCTGTGTGCTCTTCTCTCTCTTCCTCGTCAGTGTATCCCACTCTTCTCTTCTCTTCTTCTCTCCTCTCCACGTCCCAAGAACTAAGGGAACAATATTAGCAATTACTCTGCTTTCCATCTAATTTTATAAAACTCAGAAGCTTAATCTCTATATTAGAAAAACTTTCAAGTGCCTAACTCTCACACAACTAAAAACATTTCCCTTCACACATGATGCACGCTCTCAAGATCGCCTTCGACCTCTTTGAACCCTCTTCTCAGTTCGTTCAAGACTTGCATCCTGACTCCTCTACTATGATTTTATATAAAATCTGACAAACTCTTTCATATCCACTAGCTGCTTCCATTGCTTTCCTCTACCTCTACTTCTAGATACCTCGGCACAAGTTCCCCTGCACTGAGATGATGTTGTTGGAAATCATGTTGCGCATAATAACCTTTTTTTGGACCGCATGAGATTGGGCTTTAAACTTTCTTGTCATCAAGACTTTCCACAGGGATTGAGCCCAAATACATGGTTTACATGTAGTCTCTCACGGCAAAGAGCTGGTACCTGTGGGTATTTGGTTCCTGACACCATATGTGAGGATTTCAAGAGAGTTTTTGATTCATTGTTTCATCTAACAAGGAAAGGTCTTATATGTTGTTTGTTAGCTTTGGCAACGAGTACATTTTGGGATAAATAAAGTCATTGCTCTAAATACGAACATCGACGAAAGGTGATCAGGTTCTTTTCTCGAGCAACTTTTCTAATGTTACATTATTTTTTAATATAATTTTTCTAGTGCAAGTGATTGGAGACAATCCAAACTTGTTCACTGTTCTCAAACTTGATGTCAAGACACTAGAAGGTTGGTATTGATGTCTTGCCAGGTTTGCCACTTTATTTTCATTTATTATCATTATAAAATGTTATTATATATATTTTTGCAGTTTTTGCAGTTTGGTGTGTGGTTGATAAGTAAAGGAGTTTTTGAAACATCTATCAGATGTTAGTTATTTGTTATTTATTTATTAATGTTTTATGTTAATTTTTATCGCATATAATTATCTTTGTTATAGTTAAATATCTATTTATTTACAATTAAAGTTTGCAAAATAAAGCTACATGGTTAAGACAGTCAAGGTATGCATACTATAATCTTTTAAGCGATTTTTACAAACTTTTATACTCTAAGCTCATTCTTTCTTTTTTCTTTCAAATCAAGTTAGATAATGTGGGAGTGGCGCACATATATGTATGTTTGTATACATGTATATATGTTGTATGTATGTATTTGTGATGTGAATATATCTACGTCTCTATATATGCGTGTCTATAGTTATGTGTAGGTATAGTGTGTATATAACTATATATGTGAATATATAAGTGTATGTGCCTATATATATGTATGTGTGTTTGTGTTGTGTGTGTTTGTGTGTGTATGCGTATGTGTCTATATATGTATATGTATTTGAATATATGAGAATATATGTGTGTCAATATCTATGTATATGTATATATGAATATATAACTATGTGTTTTTATATCTGTGTATGTATTCAACTATATATATAAATATATATGTGTATATATGTATGAATATATACTTAGAAAATATGGACTGGTGCACATACATGTATGTTATGTATGTTAGCATACATGTATGTATTTGTATGCATGTATTTGTGTATATGTGAATATGTTTGTGTCTTGTATGTATGTGTCTCTAGTTGTGTTCAGTTTATATGTGTCTGCAACTATATATTAATATATATGTGTATGTGCTTATATATTAGTTTGTGTATACATCTATGTATGTGTATGTGAAACTATATGTGTGTATGTCCCAATATCTGTGTATGTTGGGATAAATTTCTAGGGAGAATTTATCTACACTTAATTTGTAATGGGATTTTGAAGATAGAGAATAGACAATGCAAACATTAGAGGATTTACGTGAAAAATCCCGCAGGGGGAAAAATCACGTTGACAAAAGAGAGGTTCCATTAAAATAAAAGGATTACAGTGGGACTCCAAGCTCTATTACAGACTTTCTCTAGGACGTTGTTCCCTATGCGAAGGAGGGGATCGAATTTTATAGTTGAAGGGTAGTGGGCGAGTCATGGCTTTCGAGATTTTGCCTTCTAATCTGCCCATGATTATAGTTGTGCATAGCAACATCCCAGCTGCTACAGGACAAAAAAGAAGTTGTGTGACACCCCGATCCTGTAGGTACGGATACGTCACTGCGACGTATATACGCAGGTCAGAAATACCCTCACGTATATACACTAAGCATCAGTACAGGCAAGAATAAGAGTGCGGAAGCATGATGGTAATATACATTCTAATAGAAAAAGTACAAGTACATGGTTATCACAGAGAGTGATACAATATTACAGGAATATTACATCACCAGAAAAAGTAAAAGTACATCATATGAAGAGATATATAAAAGCTAAGAGCTGCTCACGAGCAGTAAGAGGGGTCTCGAGAACCAAACAGGAGAAGAACTGGGAGGAAGAGCTGCAGCGATGGTCCAAGCTTCTGTTATACTCCGATCGTCACGGAAGGGTCCGCTGCGTACTCTGATCAGCTACAGTAAGGCCACCAAGGTCCGGTCTCTAAAATCTGGACATGAGAATCCGAGTTGTCAGACGCAACCCTACAAGTACATATAATAAAGCCAAATGGCGTGCATACAGGTACACGTGTACATGATCAAATGATGTGGTCCAAGTATGCAGGTGTAAGTAATAACAAATAACATAAGGGAAATTAAAGGAACGACAATAAATCATATATATCGATGAATCTGAAACTGAAACATGCATGGAAGACAACATGAAGAGCATAGGTACATATAAACATGTGATAAATATAAGTATGAACAAAACTAGTTGTACAAGCTCAGATTATGGATTCACGGGACAAATATGTCAAGGGGATAATCCAAACAAGGAAACCCTCATCTATATACCACATACCTCATGTCGCCACTGTCTGAGTTTATACAACTTGAGTTGCCCTAAGGGTAATAGAACTATAGTGTATCTGGGGTAATCATCATGTGTCATAAAGTAAGGTGTCAACTCAGGGTATAATACTATGATTGGAATATTTGTGTTGCATTTTAATTTATCCAATAATAATAAGTACCGTTTGATATTTCAATCACCTCCCTACCAGCACCTCACATCACCGATAGTCCATACTAAAGTTCGCACTCTGTAGAACTTACTCGGGTCCGATATATGAGTACTAGGACCCGAACAAAGGAGAGACCAAATATCACACGTTCCTAACATTATTACTGTTTGGTTGTTTTATGTTATTCATCCGATTCATATGCTTTTGTATATGCTACTGGTACACTACATCCACTTATGAATAAGACAAGTTATTATTTGAAAAACTGATAAATCTGATGGCTCATATTTATAATGGGTCCCGTCTCTACCCGGGACTAGCTCAGGAGTACAGGCTACTGCTTCCGGGGACTTATCATTACGCGCCCCACACGGCACTTCAGATTCAGGCTACTGCTTCTGGGGACTTATCATTACGCGCCCCACACGACATTTCAGAAATATCACCATTATAAATATGACATCATACCGGTTTCCATCAGTTTTTCCCACCCTAGTGTAAGTTGAGTATTTATTATATATATATTGCCTAAAGATAATGTCCACAAGTGTATACAGTATAACCATGATTATCCAACTACGGGAATTAACAGGTGTATAATATCAGGAGTCACCCTTTTTCAGGGGTTCATGAATATAGGAGTTTAGGGTACAAGAGTTCAGGAGTACAGGAGTTCAGGAGTACCAAATATCTGGTAACAGTATAATAGTCATGCCAAGTCCTCGTAAAAAATAATAGCCATGAATATGCAATATAATACAGGTGCTACAATATCAGGGGTCAAGTGTTATTATATCAGGTGTCAGGTAGCAGGTGATAAGTATAACATGATAAGTATCGGTGTTAGATATCAAGTAATAAGTATAGCATGGCAAGTACCGGTATCAGATACCAAGTAATAAGTATAGCATGAACGGTGTCAGATATCAAATAATAAGTATAGCATGGCAAGTACCGGTGTATACATATCAGGGTCAGGTAACTAATATATCGGTGAGAGTCGCAACATCAAATACTAGGTATCAACCGGTCACGTAACATGGTACAGGAGAACGACATAAACATTTCAAACACTTCACAACATTATTTCTAACAATAATAAATTTATCTATTTATTAGCCATGCGAAGTCGAGTGAAGCGGGAGCAGATTTAGGCATACTCGGTATAATACCGCGACAAAGTATAATAATAGCTGGCAGCTATTTATAAAGCATGATAATAATTTATATAACATATACTAACTTGCATAAAGAGACATCATACATTAAAAGTAAGATAATAATTATTAAATATGAAATGATGGTAATAAAGTAAGAAATGTACTCGCCTATCACCGGAATGAAAATATCGAGAAAAGTCCGAGAAATCCGTGAACCAGTGCGAGCAAGCCACTAGCCAGCCCATAAATATATATTAAAATATATAAATATAAATATTATAAATATATTAGAGAGGTAATGAGAGAGGGGAGAAAGAGAGGAGAGAGAGAGTATAGGGTTATTTTTAGAAAGGAATGGGAATTAAAGGGAAGGGGTATGATTTGTAATTATATGGAAGTAATTTGGGGGAGAGGTGGAGGGTATTTAGGAAAGGGATTAAAATAGTTATATTTGGGATGAATAAAAGAAAGGAAAAGAAAGAATGAAATAAAGAAGGAAAGAAAAAGAAAGAAGAAGGAAATGGAGGGGAAGGAGGCGGCGGCGGCGGCGCTGGGGGGCGCGCGTGCCGCCTAGCCCGGGAGGAGGGGGTGGTGTTTGGTGTGTTATGTTTGGTGTTGGTAGAGGAGGTGGTGGTAGTTGATGGTGGTGGTGGTTATGGTGGTTGTGGTGGTTGTCAGAGGTGGTGGGGAGTTAGAGGAGGTGATGATGGGGTGGTGAAAGTGGTAGATTTGATGGAGATGGTGGTGAATTTTGGAGGAGGAAGGGGGGAGGTGGTGGTGGGTTTTGATGAAATTGGAGGTGGAGAATGGTTGGTGGAGGTTGAAGGAGGTGGTGGAGTGGAGAGGAGGTGTGGGGGAGGTGGTTGGTCGACTTAGGGGGTGGTGGTGCGACGGTGGATCCGGTGGTGGAGGCGGCAGTGGTGTGTTGGAGAAGTTGGGTTTAGTTTGTTTTGTTGAAGCAGAGATGGAATTGATTTGGATTTTGAAAATGAAAAGGAAAAGGAAAATGGAGATTTAAATAGAAAAGAAGGAAAGAGAATGATGAATGGGGATGGTGGGGGGATGGGCTGCAGCAGCAGCCCATCATGCCTCTGTTGCTGCGGCTGTGGAAGAGGGAAACACAGGGTATGGGGGTGGAGTGAAGGAGAAGAAAAGAAAAAGAAGAAAAAGAAAGAAAATTAAAGAAAAAGGAAAAAAAGGAAAAAGAAAGAAAATTAGTTTAAAAATTTTTATTATAAATAATTAATTTATTATAACATCTGGGAGTATATAAAGTAGGGGAGTACAGAAGGAAAAAGCACGAAAAGATAAGATCGGTAATTAATATTATTATTTTAATAGGGCGAAAATTCAACTGTTTCAGAAACATCTTGAAAAATTCTCAAAAATAGCAAATATTATTTTAAGATACTTGGTGAAATTAGATTCGAGAAATTCAATATAGTTTTCAAATTAAAAATTCTAGAATATTCTGGCGACAGTGGCAGACAGTAGAATCGGTCAAATTTGATAAATTTAGAAAAATCTCAAAAATGTATTTAGGTAGAAAATGAAATTCAAGAAGTAATGTGAAAGCTGTTTTTGAAAATTCAATCCCGTTTGAAAACTAAAAATCCGGGAATCAGTCAGCGATGCCGACCGACACCAGTTTGGAGATTTTGCAAAATTTTTTTGAAAAATTACAGAAAATCATAAAAAATCTAAAATATTAGAACACAATGTTTGAAACTAAAATCGGTCAAATCGGGCTACCAGAAAGGTCAAATCGGGCTGTTAGGTTAGTATTGGGTTCCCGGTCTGGGTCAGGGCTGACTCTAGGTCTGGAACTACAGATCCGATACACAATAACATAAGCAATCACAACTTAAATACAAATACTGGAATAAAATTAAAACATGATCAAAGAATTCGGGACACGCATCCGGGTATGTATCCTGGGAATGGGGTGCTACAAGTTGTGACGAAATAGGGATCTTCGCGTATCTCTAAATTTAATATTCTAGATCATCTATGGCACTATCAATCGAACAGTCTTATCGGCATGCGTGTCATACTGGCTGTTGTTGTTTGAATTTGTTAAGATTCGTGCATCGGTTCTACTAAAAAAGGAAAAGTGACCATCTTTTAGTGTCATCATTTTGATGACGTCAGCAGGGTTTTAAAAAGGAGAAATGGAGTGGAGGAAGCCTCCTCTCAAATCCCTAATTCCCAATTTTTCTTTGAACCAGAGGCTCTTCGCTATCCTTCCTTCATCTTTGCCCCCAGTCCTTTTAGCGAATCCGATCATCCTCCTGAAATGGCTAGAGTGAAGGAAGAAGAAAGAGGTCCATGCATCATATCAGGATGGCTATGGATTTGATTCGACACCGAAGACTCTTTGTAGCCAGGAGGAGGTTGAGGCCTATCTAATGAAGTGTGGCGTTCGTCTTCCTTCAAATGTCAAGGTCGAGTGGTGTCCTCCAGGCACCGAATACACAAAGGCTCCTAAGGCTGGGGGTGTATAACTTCATCCTCAAGTGCTGGCTTTGGGCTGACGTTACCCATAACAAGCTTCATCCGCGACATCCTGCACTACTATCGTGTAGCACCTTCCCAGTTAATGGCAGATGCTTGCCAAGTTAATGGCAGAGGACTTTTCCACCCTCTATACGTTGAAGAAAGCCAAAGAGGCGCTCGCTTCTTTGGTGCGAAATTCGATCAAGAGAGGTTGATCGTCAATTTGACGGATAATGACCATGGATGGCGTGACACTGTCATCCATATTTATAGGGTCTGGGAGACTGCTCAATCAGAGAGATAAAGGATCTATTCGAATAATATGAAACGAAGAGAAAATTGCGCTCAGAGTAGGCACGGCTACAACAGAGGTCAAAATGGGCACAAGATTGAGCCAAATCGAGATCAATTCCGCAATTAGAGCTAGCTGTTAGATCCAAATCGGCCTTTCGTTCCTCCTGATGCCTCGGGGCCAAGAAAAAGGAAGGCTCTACTTCAGCGGTCAAAGCGCCGTTGAGGAAGGTGCTTAGGTGATCGTCATTTCACCCCTGAGGAAATTTCCCTCAAGGTGAGTGCACAAACCTCGATCCAAGACGTGCACAGAGTGGCCTGACAGGACCGGCTCATCTAAAAAAAGGGGTGACTATACCTTCCATTAAGCATGGCAAGAGGAGGAGGTGAAGACTGAGCTCATTCATCGAAAGCGAAAAGTCTCCATCCAGTCTGATCCACAGGTAAGTGTGGCTCTGCACTGGATATCCTTCTTTTGTAATAGACTTCATTATGATCAGCGTGCTTCTTGCTTAGGAGAAGAAGACTCTGCTATAGGTCTTATGAGGAAATCATGGCACGACGGCTAGCGACAAAGAGGGGGGCCTCTGGTATCAGGGATCAAAATCTCGGCCGAGTCGGATACGACTCGGCCGAGTCGTATCCGACTCGGCCCCCTCCGGTCCAACTCAGTGGCCCGAGTCAGGTAAGTATCGCCGAGTCGGCCCGGATCTGGTCCGACTCGGACCCGACTCGGGTGACTCGGCCAAGTCGTTCACGACTCGGCCGAGTCGCCCGAGTCGGGTCCGAGTCGGACCCGATCCGGGCCGACTCGGCGACCCGTGACTGCACCCTTAAAAACGCGATGAGGGGGGAGAGAGAGAGATCAGATCAGATCTCTCTCTCTCGCGCTCGCCGCCCCCCCGCGACGCCCTCGCCGTCCCCTGCCGTAGCCGTCGCCGTCGCCTGCAGGTATGTTCTCCCCTCTCTCCCTCTCAGTCTCTCTCTCTCCCTCTCTCTGTGCCTCTCTCTCCCTCTCTTTCTCTGTCTCTCTCCCACGCAGCGGCGCGCGCTCTCTCTCTCCCCCTCTCCGCAGCGACTCTCTCCCGGCTCTCTCTCTCCGCAGCGACTCTCTCTCTCTCTCTGTCTCTCTATCTCTCTCTCTCCCTCTGTATCTCTCTCTCACTCTGTATCTCTCTCTCTGTCTCTCTCTCTCCCCCCTCTCAGTCTCTCCCCCCTCTCTGTCTCTCTCTCCCCCTCTCCTTGTCAGTCTCTCTCTGTCTCTCTCTCCTCCACTGTGTTCCCCTCTCTCTCCTCTGTCTCCGTCTCTCTCCCTCTCTCTGTTCTTCTCTCTCTAATTAATTTGCATTTAATGTCATTTAATTTAGTTTAGTTTAGGTAAAGTTAATTTAACTTAATTTAGGTTAATTTAATCTAATAAAATTTTGTAATTACGTTAGGTAATTTAATAATTTTATTAAAGTTAGGTAATTAAGTTAGTGTAGGTTAATCTAGTATAAACTAGTTTAGTTTAATTTAATGTAGTTTCATTTAATTGAATTGAATTTAATTTAAATTAGTTTAGTTAACTTAATTTAGGTTAATTTAATTTAATAAAGTTTTGTAATTAAGTTAGGTAATTTAATAATTTTATTGAAGTTAGGTAATTAAGTTAGTGTTGCTTAATCTAGTATAAACTAATTTAGTTTAATTTAATGTAGTTTCATTTAATTGAGTTTAATTTAATGTTTTTTTAATTTAGTTAATTTTAGTTTTAATTTAATTTAACAGATAATTTTTTTAATTTCAGTATGGCTCCAAAGCAACGCGATATTGGATGGGAACATGGTACCCCTGTTGGTGGAAGTAGAAAACTTGTGAAGTGCAATTATTGTGGGAAACAAGTCCATGGTGGTATCACTAGATTGAAGCAGCATATAGCACATGTACCCGGTCAGGTGGAAGGATGCTTGCGAGTATCAAAAGAGATATCTCAAATAATGAGACGACATCTTTCTGAAGGTAGCAAAGAAAGAGCGGCCATTAAATCTAAAAAAGACCGACTTATGAGATCTTTAAGTGAGGAAGATTTCTATGATGTGACCGAAGAAGATTCTGATAATGAAATTGAAGAAGTTGGTGGTTAAGAAGGAGTTGAAAGAAGACAACTGAAACAAGCCATGAAAGAAAGTCGTGAAATGGCTTGGAGATCGGCAGAAGGAGTTGATATGGTGGCAGTAGTTCACAGCCTTCAGGATCAGGGAGTAACCGTGGATTGCGTCGGAGTAAGACTATGAGAGAAGCTGAAATTCCAGCTCGTGGTATTGATCCTTACATGTTCCCAACAAAACAGAAATCAATCAAAAGCATGTTCTCAACTGAGAATATGAAAAAAGTTGGGAAATCCGTGGCGAAGTTCTTTCACTACAATGCAATACCATTCAATGTAGCTGATAGTGGTCCTTACTACCAAGCCATGATTAATACTATTGCGGAGGCAGGTCCAGGTGTAAAAGGCCCTACAGGGTACCAGATTGGCAATCTCTATTTAGAGGAGGAAGTGAAAGAAATTGGAGTATATATTGCTTCAATAAAAATAAAATGGCCGCAGTATGGTTGCATGATCATGTGTGATGGATGGAGTTCTCATAATAGAAAGCCTATTGTTAATTTCATGATTTATTGTGATAGAAGCATGATCTACCATACTTCTGTTGATACCACTAATATCTCGAAGGCTGCTGAGTATATATTCTCACTAATAGATAAAGTTGTTGATGAAGTTGGCGAAGAAATATCGTGCAGGTTGTAACAGATAATGAGGCAAGTTTCAAAGCAGCTGGTCACATGTTGATGGAGAAGAGAAAACATTTGTTTTGGTCTCCCTGTGCAGCACATTGCATTGATTTGATGCTTGAAGATATTGGCTCTTTGAAATCAGTCAAGGAGACATTGGATGATGCTAAGGTGATCACATCATTCATTACAATGCCTCAAAGTGGTGAATTTAATGAAGCTATATACCAAAGATAGAGATTGTTGAGACCAGGTATAACACGGTTTGCCACCGAGTTTATTTCTATTGAAAGCCTTATTCGCTATGAGCAAGATTTGAAAAGAATGTGCACGACTACCGAATGGCGTGAATTCAACAAGGAGTAGAAGAAGTGTGCGAGATAAGGTTGCTAATCTCATTCTGACTGACCGGTTTTGGAAGAAGGCAAGAGAGGTCCAAAACATTATGGATCCTCTTGTTAGAATCTTGAAGATAGGGACCAGGACAAGAAACCTACACTATCTATTATATATGAAGCTATGGATAGAGCAAAATTGGCTATAAAGGCCTCAAATAAGAACTGGAAGAGTACTGGGACATCATTGATAGAAGATGGGAGGGACAATTGCATAGACACTTGCATGCTGCTAGTAATTCATTTGCCTAGAAATCATATTTGTTGACTAGAAATTGAAACTGTCATATCATAACAAATCGTTTGCTTACATTATTGCAGCATATTTTTTAAATCCAGCACTCCAATATTCAAAAAACTTTTCTACACATCCAGAAGTGAGATATGGATTAAAGGAGGTCATTAAAAGATTGGAGCCAGATTTGACTAAACAAGCAAGAGCTATTAATGAGGTAATAATAATTTATTTATTCATCGATATAATGTTATGCAATATTAACACTTGTGATGTGTATTCTCACAGATAAAATTATTTGTGGATGGAGTTGGAGAATTTGGAAGCTCACTAACTAGAAGAGCAGTGCAACAATCTCTTCCAGCTGATTGGTGGATTAATTATGGCGAAGAAGCTCCCAATCTGCAAAAAATTGTCATCAAAGTCTTAAGCCAAACATGTTCTTCATCGGGTTGTGAAAGAAATTGGAGCACGTGGTCGCTAATTCATACAAAACTGCGCAACCGGTTGGCAATGAAAAAGTTGCATAAACTAGTATATGTGCATTACAATATGCGGTTGCGAGTAAGAAACTTGACATGCAAAAGCGACACTGATGATTATTACAACCCAATTGATCTGAACAATATTTTCAATGATGATGATATTTTGGATGAGTGGATTCGTGAGGGAGAACAGCCGATGTTACCACCAGATGACTTAGGTGGTTAGATGAAGGTATTCGTCATACTGACGAAAGTGGCGGTGATGATGGTGATGGCGGTGATGGTGGTGGCGATGATGGTGGTGAGGGTGATGGTGGTGAGGGTGATGGTGGCAGTGATGGTGGTAATGTTGAAGATACTCATGGTGTTGGTGGAAGCCAACGAGATGATGCTTTAACATGGGATTCACAATATTATGCCACACAAGATACAGATCATGGAGGCCGGGCGGGGATTTCACAGCAGCGTAGGCATTTGGATCGGTTGGTCGAATTCAGTTCTAGCGATGATTATTCGAGTGGACATGATAACTACTCACATGGTCATCATAGTCTTGAAGGCCATTTACAGGGGTTGGGTTTGACATCTGGCCAATATTCTGGTACTGATTATTCTAGCACTGGTGAATACTCTACTAGCAGCACTGAATATCGAGGTTTTGGGTATTATCACCATGGAGCTGATATTGCACAACCCCTACCGCCATATTACTCTGATAGTGGATCCTCTGGCCAATCATCTCAGCCTACAGGATCTCACCCACAAACATATCATTATCCTTATGGAAACTATATGCCTGGTTTCTATACTTATCGCGGGCCAGATGATAATGATGATTTGGAGCCTCCTCGTAATTCAATGTGAAAATGACTATATTAACAGGTACTTATGAATTATTTTGTGCAATTTACTATATTATGCATGTATTTTGATATTTTTCTACCGACGACGCTTGTATTTATGCTTTCACGTTATGTTTTGAGTGTTAGGTGATATGTTTTGAATATGTGATGCATGAATTTGGATGTTTACATTTTTTTTATGATTTGTCATGATTTTTCATAATTTTTTGGCTCTCTATGTAGCGTTTTTTGCGTATCGCCCGAGTCCGATCCGAGTCGTCGAGACCGATCCGTCTCGGTGCCGGCCGAGTCGGCGGCCGAGACTGAGACTTTGAACCATGTCTGGTATGGCATTGGGAACAAAGTCTTGGGAAGAGACTTCCTCAGATGCTGCTTGGGAAGAGAGATCTGCCGAGCCTGAACCCATTGAGTTAGT
Organism: Agave tequilana; assembly: GCA_038442645.1. Classification (NCBI taxonomy): domain Eukaryota; kingdom Viridiplantae; phylum Streptophyta; class Magnoliopsida; order Asparagales; family Asparagaceae; genus Agave; species Agave tequilana. Next base: position 24,899 of record JAVJIF010006876.1, read on the forward strand.
AGGCTCCCCTACTGTTCCTCGCACATAGGAAGTGTTTTCGAGGTGCCTTCTCTAGATGATGTGATTCTGCATTTTCTTTCGGAGCCTTCTATTGAGACCCAGCAGCTTGAGGGGAATGCGTCTGGTGGCGTTCCTGTCGTTCTTCCCTCATTAGGGAACATTCTCGTTTGGGAGTGGAGAATGTTCCTACGCATGGATAGATCATGATGTAGCCCTTAGTCACAACAACTTTCTCCATAGTCAGGAGGAATTTGAAGGGGTCCTCTTGAGGGCCCAGATTAGATCATTAAAGAATGACACCTTCCTGGTGAGTTTTAGTTGTTCTCTATTGTCCATCGGGCATATGATGACTATTGACTGTCTTTATAGGTTGCGCTGTCTGTGGTTTAGTCCTTGAGCCATTAACATGACATTCTAAGGGAAAAAGATTCCAGCATCGCCATCCTCCAAAATAAACTTGAGGGGGGCAAGAAAAGAGTATGACGGGAGCTCGCCAAACTTCGGGAGGAGTTGAAGGGAAAGTCCTCAGAGTTGGAACAAAAGGACTCTGAACTTCATTTTGTTCAGAGACAGCCGAAGGAGGCTCGCCGCTTGGCCAAAGACACCTAAACCAATCACGATCACGAAAAGGAGGCTTTCCAAGCAGAGAAGGAAGATTTACTTCATGATTTAGAACACGTGCGGTATCGCTGAACTCAAATATCAAGTTCGGGAGGTCTCCTAGTTCAAACTTGTGAAGTATGAGGCAAGGCTACATAGGTCGGGCACAAGGAAAACCATCGAGGTATCCCCTTGAGGGTGATGTTGCTGAAGGGGATCGAGTTGATTTTATGCCTACGGCTTTTGTTGTGCCATCTCCCCTTGCTGCCCCCAAGACAACAATTGAGTTTTCCTGGAGTTCTTCCTTTAGTGGGGCCTCTGCGACTCCTCTTGTGGAATCTGTCGTCAAGGCTGTTAATGATATTGTTGGGGTTGCTCTTTTGGGACCTAGTTCCTAAGCTGCCGAGGAGACCCGTCCAAATGTATCAAATGTACGAGATTCTACTATTTCTGATTATATCTCATACTTGCCATCAATGAATTTTTTTTTTGAGTATTTAAACTTTGAATTGTCTTCTTTTTCTGGCTTTGTTATTTCTTGTAGTCTGATGAGGTTGAAACCTAACTTGAGGATTCCCCTAGCAATGAATCTTTAGGAAACCTTCCAGATCTTGCTGTCGTCTCCCTTCTTCGGGATGATTTTGATACTCTTTCACTGGTATCTGATTTGAATCTCAACCAAGAGCTCGGGTCTTGGTTGGAATTCTTCCACGAGAGATACGACACGCTGTTGGGAGGGCGTCTTCGTCTGGAACTCACTTTAGAGGTTAAAGTCAGATTTTACGATAACTTTATCCTGCAATTGGAACGTTCCGTGAGATGGTTGTCTCTAAAGAGAAGGGGAGATTCCTTTCAGAAAAATGGCATTGGTCGACCCAGAAGGCGTTGGATCATCTTCGAAAAGTGAAAGAACTGAAGGCTTCCCTCCAGGAGATAACGTGGAACTGGATGCAGCGCGCGGCTAGATCCGCACTTACTTCAAATGATTCAGAGCCGGCAGAATGCTGTGGATTTTTCGCGCTCTTGCTTAGAAGAGGTGCAGCGTGACAATGAGAAACTGCGAAAACGAATTCATCGATATAAGCAGGAGTTGGTCAACGAGGACGGGGCAAGATGCAAGTGCTTTTGATGTCTCATTTTCATCACTTGTAACTTGTGTTTTATCAACACAGAACACCTGAGTTTTGTTGTATCCCATTTTCTTATTGAATTCAAATCCTCCAGAAATGGTTAACTTCGTTAGCATGCATAAGTTGTAGGGAAGACTTTCTGTTTTCTAGGGGGTCTTCCATGTAGGTTCGGCTGCCAGGGAGAGGACCTGATATAGGCTATTTGGCAAAGACCATCTTTTAAGAGACTTTCCCGGGGGGTAGCTATCAGGGCGAGGGTCCGCAATAGGCTGTTCGAGTGAGCTTTCATCTTAAAGATTCTTCCCGAGAAAGGGCGTAGTCGTCAGGACAAGGACGCGCTATAGGCTGTTCGGGCGAGCCTCCGTTTGCCCGTATAGGTTGTTCGGGCGAGCCTACGTCTTTCAGGAGACTACTCGAAAAAGAGGATAGTCGTCAGGGTGAGGGCCCGCTATAGGCTATTCCCCAAATAACTGTCAGGGCAAGGGCTTGATATAGGCTGTTCGGGCGAGCCTTTGTCTTTCAAGATGCTCTCAAGATGCTCTTTAAGAAAGGGGGTAGCCGTCAGGGTGAGGGTCCGCTATAGGCTGTTTATCGAATAGCCATCAGGGCGAGGGCCCGTTATAGGCTGTTCGGGCGGGCGAGCGTCCGTTTTCCAGGAGGCTCCCCAAGAAAATGATAGCCATCAGGGCGAGGGCCACTATCATTGTAGGCTATTTCTCGAATAGCCGTCAGGGCGAGGGCTCAATATTAGCTGTTCCGGCGAGCCTCCATCTTTCAGGAGACTTCTTGAGAAAGGTGGAAGTCGTCAAAGTGAGGACCCGTTATAGGCTGTTCTCTGAATAGCCATCAGGGTGAGGGCCCTGATATATAGGTTGTTCGAGCGAGCCTCTATCTTTCAGGAGATTTTCAAGAAAGGGGGTAGCCATCAGGGCAAGGGCCTGCTAAAGGCTATTCCCGAATAGCCGTCAGGGCGATATAGGCTGTTCGGGCGAGCCTTTGTCTTTCAGGAGACCCCCGAGAAAAGGGTAGCCGTCAGGGCAAGGTCCCTCTATAGTTGTTCCTCGGATAGCCATCAAGGTGAGGGCCCGATATAGGCTATTCGGGGAGCCTCCATTTTTCAAGAGACTTCCTGAGAAAGGGGATAGCCGTCAGGGCGATGACCTGATATAAGTTATTCAGACAAGCCTCCATCTTTTAGGGGATTTCCCGAGAAAGGGGATAGATGTTAGGGTGAGGGCCCGCTATAGATTATTCCCTGAATAGCCGTCAATGCGAGGGTCCAATATAGGCTGTTTGGAATCTCAGGAGAATTGGATGGCAATATGAACCTTCATTGAATGTGATTATGGGTATATAATAGCGTTTCAAATGAAAAGAGTTTTATTGTTTACTGTTCTCCCATCTTGATAAGCTAAGGTGTAATAGCAATTGCCGCCTCGTGCGATCATGAGGTATGGGCCCTACCAGTTTGGTCCACGTTTCCCTGAATTTTGTTCGTGGTACTTTGAATGACCCGCTTTAGAGCTAGAACGCCAATTTGAAACTCTCAGGATTTTACCTTCTTATGGTAGGATACCTTAATTTGTTATTAATAGGTGACAATGCGTACCTGTGCCTCTCGTCGTCTCTCTTTCTATTGATCTTTGGCGAGATCGAGTTGAATGGCATTCTGACTCTGGTCAATCTCTGTTGTGTGAAGTGTGGGTATACAAATGTCAACAGGGATGATGGATTCCATCCCGTAAGCCAATGAGAATGGGTTTCTCCCATTGGGACACGCTTGGTAGTCCCGTACGCCCATAGTACCCCCGAAAGTTTCTCCACCCACTTGCCTTTTCTTTGTCAAGGATCTTGCATAGGCTGTCGAGGATAGTGCGGTTGCTAATCTTAGCCTGGCTGTTGCCTTGTAGATAGTAGGGAGTGAAGAACCGGAAGGGGTTTTTATGTCTCGCAAAGTTGGTCTGGTTGTCAGATGATGGTATGGGAAAGCCTGAGGAACTTAATAATTTGCCGCACTGTGACATCGGAGAGGTATTGCTTCTACCCATATTTCAGGAGACTTTTTGGCCCTGAGACATTTGGGCCCGATATAGGTTGTTCGAGTGAGCCTCTATTTTTCAGGAGATTTCACGAGAAAAGGGGTAGCCATCAGGGTGAGGCCTGATATAGGTTGCTCGGACGAGCCTCTGTATTTCAGAAGACTTCCTGAGAAAGAGGATAGCCGTCAGGGCGAGGGCCTGCGATCAGTATTTTAAATATCGAATATCGGTGATATACCGGTCGACAAAATTATATACCGGAACCGGATACCGGGTGATATATCGCGATATGGTACTAAATACCGGTTGATATTTCAATAGTAAATACATATATGACATTATTAAAAGAAATAAGTTATTATCCAAACATTATATAAAAACATCATTGAAATACCATAATGAATATAGAATAAAATAAAACAGTCTCTCAAGTAAAAAATAATAATTATTATCAAAATAAGTAACAATATCAGTTGATATATCAGATATTTCATCTCGGATATCGGCCGATATATCGGCCACGTGGCGATATATCGCCCCATATCGGTCCAAAATGATATTCGGTAATTTTTTGCACTTATCGTATCGTTTTGAATAAAATACCAGTATCTCGGCCGATATACCGGTATATCGGCCGATATACCGGTATATCGGCCGATATTTGAAACAATGCCTGCGCTATAGGTTATTCCTCGAATAGCCGTCAGGGCGAGGGCCAGATATAGGCTGTTTGGAATACTCGGGAGAATTGGATGGCAATATGAACCTTCATTGAATGTGAGTGTGGGTACATTATAGCATTTCAAATGAAAAGAGTTTTATTATTTACAGAATGTTCTCCCATCTTGACCAGCTAAGGTGTAAGAGCCATTGCCGCCTCGTGCTATCACGAAGTATGGGTCCTCCCAGTTTGGTCCATGTTTCCCTGAATTTTTCTCCTTTGTACTTTAAATGACCCACTTTAGAACTAGGTCGCCAATTTGAAACTCTCATGGCTTCACCTTATTACGGTAGGATACCTTAATTGTGCTTATCTGTGCCTCTCGTCGTCTCTCTTTCTATTGATCTTTGGCGAGATCGAGTTTAATGGCATTTTGACTCTGGTCAATCTCTGTTGTCTGAAGTGTGGGCATACAGATGTCAACAGGGATGATGGCTTCCATCCCGTAAGCGAATGAGAATTGGGTATCTCCCATTGGGACACGCTTGGTAGTCCCGTACGCCTATAACACCCCCGAAAGTTTCTCCACCCACTTGCCTTTTGCTTTGTCAAGGATCTTGCATAGGCTGTCAAGAATAGTGCGGTTGCTGATCCCAGCTTGGTCGTTGCCTTGTGGATAGTAGGGAGTGAAGAAATGGTGCGTGATCTTGTACTTGGAGCACAAGCTTGACACCTACCTGCTCGCAAAGTTGGTCCCGTTGTCGGAGATGATAGTATGGGAAAGTCTGAATTGACACACGATGTTCTGCTTGAGGAACATAACAATTTACCGTACTGTGATATCGGAGAGAGGTACTGCCTCTACCCATATTTCAGGAGACTTTTGGGCCTTGAGACATTTGGGCCCGATATAAGATGTTCGAGTGAGCCTCCATTCTTCAGGAGACTTCCCGAAAAAGGGGTAGCCATCAGGGCGAGGGCCTGATATAGGTTGCTCGGATGAGCCTTCGTATTTTAGGATACTTCCCGAGAAAGGGGATAGCCGTTAGTGCGAGGGACTGCGCTATAGGTTATTTCTCGAATAGCCATCAGGGCGAGGGCCCGATATAGGCTGTTTGGAATACTCAGGAGAATTGGATGGCAATATGAACCTTTATTGAATGTGTGTGTAGGTACATAATAGAGTTTAAAATGAAAAGAGTTTTATTGTTTACCGAATGTTCTCCCATCTTAATCAGCTAAGGTGTAAGAGTAATTGCCGCCTCGTGCCATCACGAAGTATGGGCCCTCGGAGTTTGGTCCACGTTTCCCTGAATTTTTCTCCTTGGTACTTTGAATGACCCTCTTTAGAACTAGCTCGCCAATTTGATACTCTCAGGGTTTCACCTTCTTATGGTAGGATACCTTAATTTGTTGTGAATAGGTGACAATGCGTATTTGTGCCTCTCGTCGTCTCTCTTTCTATTGATCTTTGGCGAGATCGAGTTGAATGGCATTCTGACTCTGGTCAATCTCTGTTGTGTGAAGTGTGGGTATACAGATGTGAACAGGGATAATGGCTTCCATCCCGTAAGCCAATGAGAATGGGGTTTCTCCCATTGGGACACGCTTGGTAGTCCCGTACGCCCATAATACCCCCAAAAGTTTCTCCACCTACTTGCCTTTTGCTTTGTCAAGGATCTTGCATAGGCTATCGAGGATAATGTGGTTGCTGATCTTAGCCTAGCCGTTGCCTTGTGGATAGTAGGAAGTGAAGAACCGGTGGGTGATCTTGTACTTGGAGCACAAGCTCGTTACCTACCGGCTCGCAAAAGTTGGTCCCGTTGTCAGAGATGATGGTATGGGAATGTCTGAAGTTACACACGATGTTCTGCCTGAAGAACTTAACAATTTGCTGCACTGTGACACCGGAGAGAGTTACCGCTTCTACCCATATTTTAGGAGACTTTTGGGCCCTGAGACATTTGGGCCCGATATAGGCTGTTTGAGTGAGCCTCCGTTTTTTAGGAGACTACCCGAGAAAGGCGGTAGCCATTAGGGCGAGGTCCTGATATAGGTTGCTTGGACGAGCCTTCGTATTTTAGGAGACTTCCCGAGAAAGGGGATAGCCGTCAGGGCGAGGGCCTGCGCTATAGGTTATTCCCCGAATAACCGTCAGGGCTAGGGCCCGATATAGGCTGTTTGGAATAGGATGGCAATATGAACCTTCATTGAATGTGAGTGTGGGTACATAAAAGCGTTTCAAATGAAAAGAGTTTTATTGTTTACGAGTGTTCTCCCATCTTAATAAGCTAAGGTGTAATAGCAATTGCCGCCTCGTGCTATCATGAGGTATGGGCCCTCCCAGTTTGGTCCACGTTTCCCTGAATTTTTGTCTGTGGTACTTTGAATGACCCGCTTCAGAACTAGGTCCCCAATTTGAAACTCTCAGGGTTTGACCTTCTTATGTTAGGATACCTTAATTTGTTGTTAATAGGTGACAATGCGTATTTGTGCCTCTCGTCGTCTCTCTTTCTAATGATCTTTGGCGAGATCAAGTTGAATGACATTCTGACTCTGGTCAATCTCTATTGTGCGAAGTGTGGGCATACAGATGTCAACAGGGATGATGGCTTCCATCCCGTAAGCCAATGAGAATGGGGTTTCTCCCATTGGGACACGCTTGGTAGTCCCGTACGCTTATAGTACTCTCGAAAGTTTCTCCACCCACTTGCCTTTTGCTTTGTCAAGGATCTTGCATAGGCTGTCGAGGATAGTGTGGTTGCTGATATCAACCTGGCTATTGCCTTATGGATAGTAGGGAGTGAAGAACCAGTGGGTTATCTTATACTTGGAGCACAAGCTCGTCACCTACCTGCTCGCAAAGTTGGTTCCGTTGTCAAAGATGGCACGGGAAAGTCTGAAGTGACACACGATGTTCTGCCTGAGGAACTTAACAGTTTGTCGTACTGTGACATCGGAGAGAGGTACTGCTTCTATCCATATTTTAGGAGACTTTTAGGCCCTGAGATATTTGGGCCCTGAGACATTTGGGCCCAATATAGGCTATTCGAGTGAGCCTCCATTTTTCAGGAGACTTCCTGAGAAAGGGGTAGCCATCAGGGCGAGGGCATGATATAGGTTGCTCGGACAAGCCTGTATTTTAGAAGATTCCCGAGATAGGGGATAGTCGTCAGGGCGAGGAGCCTGCACTATAGGTTATTCCCCGAATAGTCGTAAGGCGAGGGCCCGATATAGGCTGTTTGGAATACTCGGGAGAATTGGGTGGCAATATGGACCTTCATTGAATGTGAGTGTGGGCACATAATAGCATTTCAAATAAAAAAGTTTTATTGTTTACCGAGTGTTCTCCCATCTTGAAAAGCTGAAGATGCAATAGCAATTGCCGCCTCGTGCCATCACAAAGTATGGGCCCTCCCAGTTTGGTCCACATTTCCCTGAATTTTTCTTCTTGGTACCAAAAATGACCCGCTTTTGAACTAGGTCGCCAATTTGAAACTCTCAGGGTTTCACCTTCTTATGGTAGGATACCTTAATTTGTTATTAATAGGTGACAATGTGTATTTGTGCCTCTCGTCGTCTTTCTTTCTAATGATCTTTGGCAAGATCGAGTTGAATGACATTCTGACTCTGGTCAATCTCTGTTGTGTGAAGTGTGGGCATACAGATGTCAACAGGGATGATGGCTTTCATCCCGTAAGCCAATGAGAATGGGGTTTCTCCCATTGGGACATGCTTGGTAGTCCCGTACGCCCATAGTACCCCCGAAAGTTTCTCCACCCAATTGCCTTTTGCTTTGTCAAGGATCTTGCATAGGTTGTCGAAGATAATGCGATTGCTGATCTCAGTTTGGTCGTTGCCTTGTGGATAGTAGGGAGTGAGCCCGGTGGGTGATCTTATACTTGGAGCATAAGCTCATCACCTACCTGCTCACAAAGTTGGTCCCGTTGTCAGAGATGATGGTGTGGGAAAGTCTGAAGTGACACACGATGTTCTGCCTGAGGGACTTAACAATTTATCGCACTGTGACATCGAAGAGAGGTACTTCTACCTATATTTTAGGAGACTTTTAGGCCCTGAGACATTTGGGCCCTGAGACATTTGGGCCCAATATAGGCTGTTTGAGTGAGCCTCCGTTTTTTCAGGAGACTTCTTGAGAAAGGGGGTAGTCATCAGGGTAAGGGCTTAATATATGTTGCTCGGACGAGCCTTTGTATTTTAGGAGATTTCCTGAGAAAGGGGATAGCAGTCAGGGCGAGGGCCTGCACTATAGGTTATTCCCCGAATAGTCGTCAGGGGAGGGACCGATATAGGCTGTTTGGAATACTCGTGAGAATTGGATGGCAATATAAACCTTCATTGAATGTGAGCGTGGGTACGTAATAGCGTTTCAAATGAAAAGAGTTATATTGTTTATCGAGTGTTCTCCTATCTTGATAAGCTAAGGTGTAAGAGCAATTACCGCCTCGTGCCATCACGAGTATGGGCCCTCCCAGTTTGGTCCACGTTTCCCTAAATTTTTTCCTTGGTATTTTGAATGACTCGCTTTAGAACTAGGTCACCAATTTGAAACTCTCTGGGTTTTACCTTCTTATGGTAGGATACCATAATTTGTTGTTAATAGGTGACAATGCGTATTTGTGCCTCTCATCGTCTCTCTTTCTTTTGATCTTTGGCATGATCGAGTTGAATGGCATTCTGACTCTGGTCAATCCCTGCTGTGTGAAGTGTTGGCATGCAGATGTCAATAGGGATGATGGCTTCCATCTCGTAAGCTAATGAGAATGGGGTTTCTCCCACTGGGACACGCTTGGTAGTCTCGTACGCCCATAGTACCCCTGAAAGTTTCTCCACCCACTTGACTTTTGCTTTGTTAAGGATCTTGCATGGGCTGTCGAGGATAGTGCGGTTGCTGATCTCAGCCTGGCCGTTGCCTTGTGGATAGTAGGGAGTGAAGAATCAGTGGGTGATCTTGTACTTGGAGCACAAGCTCGTCACCTACCTGCTCGCAAAGTTGGCTTGTTGTCGGAGATGATGGTATGGGAAAGTCTGAATTGACACGATGTTCTGCCTGAGGAACTTAACAATTTGCCGTACTGTGACATCGGAGAGAGGTACTGCTTCTACCCATATTTCAAGAGACTTTTGAGCCCTGAGACATTTGGGCGCGATATAGGCTGTTCAAGTGAGCCTCTGTTTTTCAGGAGACTTCTCGAGAAAGGGGGTAGCCATTAGGGCGAGGCCCTGATATAGTTGCTCGGACGAGCCTCCGTATTTTAGGAGACTTCCCGAGAAAGGGATTAGCCGTCAGGGCGAGGGCCTGCGCTATAGGTTATTCCCGAATAGCCGTTAGGGCGAGGACCCGATATAGGCTGTTTGGAATACTTGGAAGAATTGGATGGCAATATGAACCTTCATTGAATGTGAGTGTGGGTACGTAATAGCGTTTCAAATGAAAAGAGTTTTATTATTTATTGAGTGCTCTCCCATCTTGATAAGCTAAGGTGTAAGTGCAATTGTCGCCTTGTGCCATCACGAAGTATGGGCCCTCCCAGTTTGGTCCACGTTTCCCTGAATTTTTCTCCTTGGTACTTTGAATGACCCACTTTAGAACTAGGTAGCCAATTTGAAACTCTCAGGGTTTGACCTTCTTATGGTAGGATACCTTAATTTGTTGTTAATAGGTGACAATGCGTATCTGTGCCTCTCGTCGTCTCTCTTTCTATTGATCTATGGCGAGATCGAGTTGAATGGCATTCTGACTCTAGTCAATCTCTCTTGTGTGAAGTATGGGCATACAGATGTCAACAGGGACGATGGCTTCCATCCTGTAAGCCAATGAGAATGGGGTTTCTCCTATTGGGACACACTTGGTAGTCCCGTACGCCCATAGTATCCCCAAAGTTTCTCCACCCACTTGTTTTTTCCTTTGTCAAGGATTTTGCATGGGCTGTCGAGGATAGTGCGGTTGCTGATCTCAGCTTGGCCATTGCCTTGTGGATAGTAGGGAGTGAAGAATCGGTGGGTAATCTTGTACTTGGAGCACAAGCTCGTCACCTACCTGCTTGCAAAGTTGTCCTGTTATCGGAGATGATGGTATGGGAAAGTATGAAGTGACATATGATGTTCTGCCTGAGGAACTTAACAATTTGCCGCACTGTGACATCGGAGAGAGGTACTGCTTTTGCCCATATTTCAGGTGACTTTTGAGCCCTAAGACATTTGGGCGCGATTTAGGTTGTTCGAGTGAGCCTCCATTTTTCAGGAGACTTACGAGAAAGGGGGTAGCCATCAGGACGAGGGCCTCATATAGGTTGCTCGGATGAGCCTCCGTATTTCAGGAGACTTCCCGAGAACGGGGATAGTCGTCAGGGAGAGGGCCTGTGCTATAGGTTATTCTCCGAATAGCCGTCAGGGCGAGGGCCCGATATAGGCTGTTTGGAATACTCGAGAGAATTGGATGGCAATATGAACCTTCATTGAATGTGAGTGTCGGTACATAATAACGTTTCAAATGAAAATAGTTTTATTGTTTATCGAGTGTTCTCCCATCTTGATCAGCTAAGGTGTAAGAGCCATTGCCCTCGTGCCATCACGAAGTGTGGGCCCTCCCAGTTTGGTCCACGTTTCCCTAAATTTTTCTCCTTGGTACTTTGAATGACCCGCTTTAGAACTAGATCGCCAATTTGAAACTCTCATGGCTTCACCTTCTTACGGTATGATACCTTAATTTGTTGTTAATATTTGACAATGCGTATCTGTGCCTCTCGTCGTCTCTCTTTCTATTGATCTTTGGCGAGATCGAGTTGAATTGCATTCTGACTTTGGTCAATCTTTATTGTGTGAAGTATGGGAATACAAATGTCAAAAGGGATGATAGCTTCCATCCCGTAAGCCAATGAGAACAGGGTTTCTCCCTTTGGGACGGGCTTGGTAGTCTTGTAAGCCCATAGTGAAATCACCTAGAGATGGGGTGAATAGGTGATAGTGCTAATCTATTGAACTAAATGCGGAATTTAAAAAACTAATTGCAATTACAACAATTGATGCACACACAAGCAAGTATATGATATAGCAATATGCACAAAGTAAAGAGAGAGAGAGATAGAGTAAGAGTCAAGGGATCAAGCGCAAACAACAAGATATGTTTCGAGGTTCGAGCACCCAGCTCTACATCCCCGCCTTCACACAGAAGGATTTTAAGTCAACTAGCTTGTCCACAAAGGACTCCCACAAAGGGAACCTCCACGAGGATTTGAGGCAATCACAATTATAAGGAGTACCCAACTCCTCTCCTTACAAACACAACCTCCTCCTTGAGGTACAACTCCAAGCCAACCAAAACAATCACCTCACACCTTGAGGGATACAACCCACTTGCACAACCTCCTCAACACAATGAGGGAAAGGCACAAAGCCAAGCAAATGAAGGGTTTTCAACTTAGTGGTCTAAACAACAACCACAAACAATTCTTTCTCTCACACAAAGATCCTATAGAATGAGAAAGTAGATGTAGCTCAAGTGTGGAGAAAATCAATGGAATGGAAATCAAAATCACAAAGAAAATCCTTGGGAAAAACTGAAACCAAGATATAGAAGTTGAATCAAAACTCTTTTCCTAAAAACCCTTTTCTTTGATTTTCCAAACCCTAGCAAAAACACCAAATATATTGTTCAATTTAAATCCCAAAACTTCTTTGATTGCTGTGAAAACACTAGAGAGTAGGGAAAAATTAGCTCTTCAAATCTTAGAGAAAATCTCTCTTCAATGGGGTATTTATAGCCCAAAATAAAACTAGCCGTTGGCAGCAGATCCTGCAAAAATTGGCCTAACGGTCGACCGGCCGATCGACCGGCCAACGGTCTTATTTGACCGTGGGCACCATCCGGTCGACCGCCTGGTCGACCGAAAATAACAGAGAGCACTGCTCTCAGTTCCGGTCGACCGCCCGGTCGACCGGCCCACTGGGCTGCCAGATGTGCACAGCTCTGTGCACGTCGGTCGACCGCACGGTCGACCGACCCTTGGTGCAGTCGATCGAGCGGTCGACCGACCTGGCCTGTCAGCCAATTCTAGGTCTGAAAAAACAGGGTAAAATAATTTTAAAACTTCTTTTAACTCTTCTAAAAATTCCAAAAATAGTTTTAACATTTTGCATTGATATATAAACATGTGATAAAAATTTCAACTCAAATATCAAGCAATTTGAACTATTTTTGTGTCTTATCATTTTTACCAAAAACCAAAAACTGTATTTTACCAAACTTGAATTTTCCAAATGAAATCTGATTTTACCAAAACTCTTCCAAATAGAAAAACATGATATTAAACAACTCTGAAGCATGTTGCATATGGATATAATCCAATATACAAGAAACATATATATATCCATGTTTTTGACTTTAATTCCAAAATATGTTTTGTTAGAAATATCAAAACATGAAACACATGAAATAGACTATCAAACTTTGTTTAAATAGTTGAAGCATGCATGTATACAGAACAAATCTAATATACATTAAACTATGTAAACTTATTTTGATATAATACCTATTCATGCAAACCAAGATCGGTTAAACAAAAAACCGAAAACCAAAACATGAAACGTGTGTGTTGTGAACTTGAGCATATCATACTATTCTAATCTTTACAATTTGGATCTAAACACAAAACTAAAACTATGTACCGAAGTCTTCTTGTAGAGCGCCGTCTCCAAGCCGACTCGATCCAAAACATCGTGATCCACCGAGCTTGACTCCAAAGAGTGCTAGATATGATCTTGTCGCTCAGGCTCTTGAATCACCATGTGAAAGCTTCCAAATCATCTTGTTGAAGCTAATCACCAACTAATATCTTGGTTAATAATCTGAAACTAAAATCACAAGATTATTAGTATACATAACTACATGAGTTAATCATCATCAAAACTAGAGTGGAAGGCTTTTGGGCCAACAATCTCCCCCTTTTTGATGATGACAAAACTCATGGAGTTATATATGCATGGATTAAAGTTAAGCTTCAAAGAAGCTCCCCCTTAACTCATGCATAGGGATAAACAACAAGTATATGCAATGAATACTAAACATGAAACATGCATAGATATGCATAAAACAATAAATGGCTCTAGATACCAATGAAAGATACCATTGAAATTTTCAAAAACAAATAAACATGCTCTAGATGCCAATTAAACTTAATATATGCAAAACAAAACTAATGATCTCTTTACAAGCTCTTGATACCAAAAATCTAATGATCTCTTTTACAAGCTCTCTTAATACCAAAAATAAACATGTTCTATAAATAATGCTTTGTACCAAATGAACTTAATAAAAACATAAAACATGCATACAAAACATGCATATAAACGCAAATTCTTCTCCCCATTTTGTCAATCATCAACAAAGGGGTTAAAAACAAAACAATTAAAGACATATTCTTCTCCCCTTTTTGGTCTAAAACAAAACGATATCAATAAGGGGTCAAATCAAATATGATACCATTAAAAAAAAATGTGTCAATGAAGTGCATATTGATACTAATTAAAAATGAAACTATACCAATTGAAAAACAAAAATCTTGATACCATTGATAAGTAAATAAACAACATACCAATTGTAAATAAACAATCTTGATATCAATTGAAATTAAACATTACAAATTTGAATTTCTAAACATAAATTTTGATACCAATTGAAATTATTATTCTTTTTAAACATAAGATGCCAATTGAAATTATTACCAATTGAAATCATTATTTTCTGTCATAAAGCGAGGGAGTGGAATACTAAATACCAATTGAAAGATGAAATACAAGATTTTCTCCTACTTTATGAAATACCAACAAAAACAATGAATAGGCTCGAATTAAGATACCAATTGAAAGCTAAATCAATTGAAACAGAGTTGAAGCTCAAGCCTTATCATAAATAAGTATATATATGTATGGAATATTAGATACCAATCGAAATTGATACAATTAGAAATGTAAGCATACATACATAAAGATATATGAGTATACGAGAAAGGTCAAAATTGATACCAATTGAAAGAATTCAATGATACTAATTGAAACAACAATAATAATCAAGTGTATACATCATATAACTACCTCCCATCATGTTTCAAGTTTTTAAATGATTTTCATTGTAAAGCATACATGAAAATGATCGCCCATCCAACCGCCCGTAGAGGGTAGGGGTTTTCAAAAATAGATTGAAAATGTAGTATGTTTGAAAAACTCTACCAAAACGAAGAATATCGCAACTAGTTTAATAGAAAATCTTGAAAACTAGTACGAATCCTTCAAGTAAGGAATCAAACATAATGTTTTTCAAGAAACACTTATAAATCACATGATCACTAAACACTCAAAGTCCATAAAGCCATATCATAGTCTCATGAAAACAAATCATGAGTAAACTAATAAAGTGAGTGAACAAGTGTTATGTGACACATATCAACATGAAAATATTCAATTAAGCTCATGTGAAATTTCTTAAAAACATTAACATGTGAAAAACTAAATTTTCATTTCCAATTGAAATTACCTAAAAACATGAAAATCATCAAAACGATTTAAACTTCAAAGCATATGTATGTCATGTACAAACTAAAGTATACATACATATCCTAAACATAATGAGTCCACAAAGGTATATGCATGAAAGCACGTGGCTCAAGGGATGTATATGTATAATCAATAGTTTAGACAAGATGGATATATACATGAAGTTAAAACACATGATCATAGAAACATATCCAAAATGGGAATATAGGTTAAAATGCATGAATCATCAAAACTAGACTATACTAGCACATCTAATGGGTACAAATAGGCATTCAAACACAAACATATATAAAGATTTATTTGTGGCCCACTATATTGTACAAGTATAAATTCTAGTCTTAATAAAAACTAACATCTAAACGTATATCCAAATCATGAAGCATAAAACGGGTCAAAAATCAACATGATAAACATAAGAATGATCATGAAGTAGATCCACATGCTATTAGAATCATGATATACATAATAGCCAAACAATGGCAACAAATGGGTCTATCTAAACATGGGTGATCTCAAAAGCTATACATGCATGTCAAGGGTCTAATAAACATGGCATTCAACATACTAAACAAAATATGAGTCATCAAAATAAAGCATCATAAACATCCATATGATCATTATGTATATGCATGTGCATTAGATCTAGGGCATACATGTTAGTATTAAATAAGGTGAGAACACAAAGATAAGTTCATGTTAAACATGGGTGTCTCAAATAACTAAACATGTACATCACTAATCTAATAGACATGGCATAGGCATAATGAACAATAAACTAAGGCATGCTATAGAAAGATGAACATGAAAAGCATGCAAATAAAAACGGGAGTTAGAGATGAATACCAAAACGATGAAGGCACCTCTCTAGTTCTCCAAACCAATGGTAGTCCTCTCCACCAAACTCCCCTTGAAAGCGATGCATCCAAAATATTTCTTTTAGGTACGGAACGCATCCACTTCAAGGCACCGATACTCTCACGTGCTGCGAGAGCCCACTCCTACATCAAAAATCAAAGGGGTGGTCTTTGGTACCCATTTTCTTTTGGGTCCATAGGGGTTAGTATCTTTCCTAACCCAAACAAGATTATTTACCAAATTTTCAATATGTAAACGATCATAGCAA
Organism: Agave tequilana; assembly: GCA_038442645.1. NCBI lineage: Eukaryota > Viridiplantae > Streptophyta > Magnoliopsida > Asparagales > Asparagaceae > Agave > Agave tequilana. The sequence goes on from JAVJIF010006876.1 coordinate 41,024, forward strand.
AATCTAGCAAGATGGCCTTTTCGGCCACAATGTGTACATGTGTACACATCATGAGCATACGTGTGATGGTGGTGACCGTGGAAAGCATGTGTATGCCGTGATGGGTGTACATGTAAGGATGGAACTTGTTTCTTACGAACCAAGGTTTCCAAGCGTGTATGATTCAATGTACATTGGCTCAAAGTGGAGCCCAAACATTCAACACTTTTCTTCAAAACATTTATATCTTTTCAATACTTGAAGATAAAGTAGAGCATGCAATAGGTGTGCAAGAAGAAGAAGCTATACTAGCATGGCACACATGAGAATCAATATCAATTTTTAAAGATTCATTTTTCTTTAAAACTAAATCCAATTCTTTTGTAATGGAATCAATTTTATTTTTCAATGAAAGGTTATCTTTTAAAACAAAATCTAATTTAGAAGATAAAACCTCATTGTTTTTCACAACATCATCACAATCCTTTTTGCTTTTCAAAAAATCATTTTCCTTTAGAGCAAGTTCAAGTTGAGATTTAAGTGAGTCACGTTCACAAGTAATCTCTTCCTTCTCTTGCAAAATCACTTCAAAATTTGAACACAAATCTTTCATTTCTTCTTTTAGCTCAAAATTATTCTTTTTCAAAAGATCAAGCTTTTCCAAAACATTTTCAAGCTTTTGAGCAAGTTCCATATTTAAAGTTTGAACTTCTAAGCATCCATAGCAATAGGAACTAGAGCTATCATCTAGTTGAGTGTCCGATTGTACCTCAAGGGAGTTCTTCCCTTGGACCATGAGGCAATGCTCATCGGACTTTTCTCTCATAGATCTCCTCATCTTGTTAATAATCCTTGGTAGCTCGGGAGAAGTCAATATGCTCCAAACTGCAAAAGCCGAATCATAATGAGCAAACACCGGTAAAAGATGTTCATTAAGAGATGCTCTAAGTGCTTTAAGGGCTAATACATTAGCCTTTTTATGCATGCTATGATTTGGGTAGGATTCATTTGTAGTGGCTTGATAAACTAGATGTCCTAGGCTTTTTAAATGACTACTCATATTGGCCTTCCAAACATCAAGTCTAAAATGGTCAAACATAGGAGGGCTATCCATGAGTGCAACTATATGTGTGCAAATGAAAAATGCAAATGAAGATTAGCAAACCAAGATCTCACTCCTAGGTGGTTAAACCTAAATATCAGGAGCGTAGGCTCTGATACCATTGAAATCACCTAGAGGGGGGTGAATAGGTGATAGTGCTAATCTATTGAACTAAATGCGGAATTTAAAAACTAATTGCAATTACAACAATTGATGCACACACAAGCAAGTATATGATATAGCAATATGCACAAAGTAAAAAGAGAGAGAGAGAGTAAGAGTCAAGGGATCAAGCGCAAACAACAAGATATGTTTCGAGGTTCGAGCACCCAGCTCTACATCCTCGCCTTCACACAGAAGGATTTTAAGTCCACTAGCTTGTCCACAAAGGACTCCCACAAAGGGAACCTCCACCGAGGATTTGGGGCAATCACAATTACAAGGAGTACCCAACTCCTCTCCTTACAAACACAACCTCCTTGAGGTACAACTCCAAGCCAACCAAAACAATCACCTCACACCTTGAGGGATACAACCCACTTGCACAACCTCCTCAACACAATGAGGGAAAGGCACAAAGCCAAGCAAATGAAGGGTTTTCAACTTAGTGGTCTAAACAACAACCACAAACAATTCTTTCTCTCACACAAAGATCCTATAGAATGAGAAAGTAGATGTAGCTCAAGTGTGGAGAAAACCAATAGAATGGAAATCAAAATCACAAAGAAAATCCTTGAGAAAAACTGAAACCAAGATATAGAAGTTGAATCAAAACTCTTTTCCTAAAAACCCTTTTCTTTGATTGTCCAAACCCTTGCAAAAACACTAAATATATTATTCAATTTAAATCCCAAAACTTCTTTTGATTGCTGTGAAAACACTAGAGAGTAGGGAAAAATTAGCTCTTCAAATCTTAGAGAAAACCTCTCTTTAATGGGGTATTTATAGCCCAAAAACAAAACTAGCCGTTGGCAGTAGATCCTGCCAAAATTGGCCTAACGGTCGACCGGCCGTCGACCGGCCAACGGTCATATTTGACCGTGGGCACCATCCGGTCGACCGCCCGGTCGACCGAAAATAACAGAGAGCACTGCTCTCAGTTCCGGTCGACCGCCCGGTCGACCGGCCCACTGGGCTGGCAGATGTGCACAGCTCTGTGCACGCCGGTCGACCGCACGGTCGACCGGCCCTTGGTGCAGTCGACCGAGCGGTCGACCGACCTGGCCTGTTAGCCAATTCTGGGTCTGAAAAACAGGGTAAAATAATTTTAAAACTTCTTTTAACTCTTCTAAAAATCCCAAAAATAGTTTTAACATTTTGCATTGATATATAAACATGTGATAAAAATTTCAACTCAAATATCAAGCAATTTGAACTATTTTTGTGTCTTATCATTTTACCAAAAACCAAAAACTGTATTTTACCAAACTTGAATTTTCCAAATGAAAATCTGATTTTACCAAAACTCTTCCAAATACAAAAACATGATATTAAACAACTCTGAAGCATGTTGCATATGGATATAATCCAATATACAAGAAACATATATATATATATATATATATATATATATATATATATATATATATATATTCATGTTTTTGACTTTAATTCCAAAATATGTTTTGTTAGAAATACCAAAACATGAAACACATGAAATAGACTATCAAACTAAGTTTGTTTAAATAGTTGAAGCATGCATGTATATAGAACAAATCTAATATACATTAAACCATGTAAACTTATTTTGATATAATACCTATTCATGCAAACCAAGATCGGTTAAACAAAAAACCGAAAACCAAAACATGAAACGTGTGTGTTGTGAACTTGAGCATATCATACTATTCTAATCTTTACAATTTGGATCTAAACACAAAACTAAAACTATGTACCGAAGTCTTCTTGTAGAGCGCCTTCTCCAAGCCGACTCGATCCAGAACATCGTGATCCACCGAGCTTGACTCCAAAGAGTGCTAGATATGATCTTGTCGCTCGGGCTCTTGAATCACCATGTGAAAGCTTCCAAATCATCTTGTTGAAGCTAATCACCAACTAATATCTTGGTTAATAATCTGAAACTAAAATCACAAGATTATTAGTACACATAACTACATGAGTTAATTATCATCAAAACTAGAGTGGAAGGCCTTTAGGCCAACACATAGTACCCCTAAAAGTTTCTCCACCCACTTGCCTTTTGCTTTGTCAAGGCTCTTGCATAGGCTGTCGAGGATAATGCGATTGTTGATCTCAGCCTGGCTGTTGCCTTATTGATAGTAGGGAGTGAAGAATCGGTGGGTGGTCTTGTAATTGAAGTAAGGCTCTTTACCTGCATGCTCACAAAGTTGGTCCTGTTGTCAGAGATGATGGTATTGGGGAAGTCCGAAGTGACACGATGTTCCGCCTGAGGAACTTAACAATTTGCCACCCTGTGACATCGGAGAGAGGTACTCTTTGTACCCATTTTGTGAAGTAGTTTGTGGCGACCGGTAGAAATCTGAACTGAGGTTGTGCACGGGGAAGATAACCTACCACATCAAGGTCCCATTGCATGAAGGGCTATGGACTTCATAGACTATGGAGATTCGCGCAAGGTCTGTTGGAAGACGGGTGAACCTTTGACATTGCGGGCACCACTGCGCATAATTCTTAGCATCTTCAAACATCTTAGGCTAGTAATATCCTTGAATGATGGCTTTGCGGGAGAGACCTTCCATCCCGTGGTTTTCACAGTCGTCGTGGTGGATTTTTCACATTCTTGGCTTCCTTTGGCCCGAGGCACCTCAGATATGGATTGTAATGCAGTCTGGAATATGATTTTTTTGTATAGGAACTCTCTGATGAGTATGTACCTGGTGGCGATGTGTTGCAGCTTCTGAGATTCAACCTTGTCTTGGGGAGCGTTTTGTTCTGTCTTTGAGGAAAGATATGATATCCCTCCACCCTAGTGAATGATCCAGATGGAAGACTTCCTCATCGAGTTTATCAATACTCGGCTTCGCGATATGCTCTATGGGGATCTCACGCCTGAATTGAAAGTCACGCCTGAATTGAAAGTCAACGGCCGAGGCGAGCATAGCCAGACAGGCTGCGTGTCTGTTCTCAGATCTTGAATAAACCTTCAAGTATGCAGCCATTCGATAGCCTTTGGCAGCGTATTCTCTATTGACTTGACTCACTATAAGTTCAAGTCATATCGTACTTCAAGCTCTGTGACCCTAAGAGTAGTTGACATCTTGAGGCCTGCGATGATACTTCATATTCTTCCTCGTTATTGGTGGCTCAGAACTCGAGCGTGTAAGGCTACTCAATAATGGATCCGTCGGGGGTGGTGAGCACTAACCCAAAGCCTGCTCCTTTGCTTTTTGATGCTTCATCTGCATTCAAGACCCATCCTTTCAGAGGACTGTCCTGAGGTGGTGGTCCTGAAGTGAATTCGACAATGAAGTCAGCCAGAATCTGTCCTTTCATCGAGGCTCTCGGCTCAAAAAGGACCTTGAGTTGTCTGATTTCTGTGACCCACTTCATAATTCTACCGCTGGCCTCAGTATTTTCCACAATAGCTCTCAGTGGATACCCAGTCAGGATGATGACGGAAAAAGATTGGAAGTAGTGTTTTAGTTTCCTCACAGTAATGAAGAGAGCTAGCACTAGCTTTTCAATTCTCGTATATTTTTGTATGGGAGTCGATCAGAGCCTTATGACATAGTAGATAAGCCTTTAGATTCCTCCATCTTCTCGGATCAATGTTATGCTCATTGCGGTGTCTGACACTGCGAGATAGAAGAACAATGCTTCTCCGGGAAAGGGTTTGGAGAGGAGTTGATGAGATGCTAAGTCTTCAAACCTTGGATGTCGCTTCACACTCTTCGTTTCAGCAGAAACCTGTACCGTTCTTCTTGATGGCTAGGAAGAAAGGATTGCACTTGTCAGCTGATCTACTGAGAAAGCGGTTGAAGGTGGTGGCAGACCATTGAGGATCTGAACCTCATTGATGGTTGTTGGCACCTTTGGATGCCCCCATCTTCTCGGATCAATATTGTGCTGACTAGAGTGTCTGATACTGCGAGATAGAAGAACAGTGTTTCTCCGGGGAGGGGTTTGGAGAGGAGTGGGTGAGATGCCAAATATGTCTTCAAATCTTAGAATGTTGCTTCACACTCTTTGTTCTAGAAGAAACCTACACCGTTCTTTTTTGATGGCTAGGAAGAAAGGATTGCACTTGTCAGTTGATCTTCTGAGGAAGCGGTTGAAGGTGGTGGACCATTGAGGATCTGAACCTCCTTGATGGTTGTTGGCAACTTCATTTCAAGTATGACAGATATCTGATTGGGGTTGGCTTCAATTCCTCATTGACTGATCAAGTATCCGAGAAATTTACCGGAAGCTATCCGAAAGTGCCTTCTCAGGGTTAAACTTCACATTGAACTTTCAGAGGAGAGCAAACTCTTCCTCAAGTGCTTCACGCGATCGGCGCAGATGAGACTCTTTAGGAGCATGTTGTCACGTATACCTCCATCGTATTTCCAAATAGCTCTTTGAAGACCTCGTTGACCATCCACTAGAAAGTGGCTTCGGTATTCTTGAGGTCGAAGGGCATGACTTAGTAGCAGTAGATGGTGTGGCCAGTGGTGAAGGCAGTCTTGTCCTCATTTTCTGGACGCATCTTGATTTGGTGGTACCCCGAGTTGGCATCTATGAAGCTGAGAAGTTCATGGCCCGCAGTTGCATCGACTATTTGGTCTATGTTGGGCAGTGGAAAGCTATCCTTGGGACATGCTTTATTCAAGTCGGTGTAGTTGATGCATAATCTCCATTTCCCATTCTTTTTCATTAGGATTGTATTGGCGAGCCAGTCTGGATAAAGTGTTTCTTGGATGAAGCCAACCTTGAGGAGTCGGTCTACTTCCTTGTTGAGTGCTCAAAGACATTTGGTAGTCGATCTACTTCCTTGTTGAGTGCTCAAAGACATTTGGTATTTATCTTTCGTGGCTTTTGCTTTACTAGCTTAGCTTCAGGGAGAATGGATAGTCGGTGGCAGATGATGGAGGGATCTACTCCAGGCATGTCAGTTGGAGACCACGCGAATACGTCAAGGTTCTCAGATAGAAACTCCTGAGTTGATGTTTCTCTTGATCAAAAAGTCTTGTGCCGATCCGAAGGACTCAATTTGGGTGGTCAGGATCCGGGAACGGCTCAGCCCCTCCTCTGACTTGTGATCAGTGTAATGTCTTCCGTTTTAGAGTCAAAATTGTTGAAGTTGCAGAGCCTGATTGCTGATTTTGACAAAGGATAACCCTCAGAGAAGTGCTACGCTGGAAGAACTACGAGGCCCGGTTGCAGTGGGAGTTAGGAGGATGAGAAGTCCATCCTCGGTGTCTCAGAGGTGGGCCTCGAGAAGAGTCTCTCGATGACTGAACCACCTTGTTAACTCTCAGAGTAAAAGACGTATTACAGGCGAGTTTAGGCGAGTTTAGGCGAGCTTAGAGTTTCAGATGGTGACATGTTCAAGTGCTCAGAGGATCACTCGGAGTCTCAGGAGTCATCCCTGAGGCGCAGTGAGACACATGAAATGCGGTCCGGCCTGGAAGTTTCGAGATGCAGGAAACTCAAGCCATGTGTTAAGGGCAGTTTAGGGATGCCACAATTTGTAACCCTAGTTTTCTCTATAAAAGGAGATGTGCAGTAATTAGGGTTTAACAATGAAGTGATTAGAGTTATTGTAAAGAGTAGATGTGAGGTTTTCTTCTTCTCCCTGTAATCTCTCGATAATAGTGGCTAGCGACTCTGTGGTTTTTCCCTGTTTGGGTTTTTTCACGTGATTTCTGGTGTTATGTGTATAGATTTACAATCTAGTGCATCGTTTCTGATCTGATCTGTTCTTGTTTATTATCATCGTGAAAGCCTTAACCCTAATAACTAGTATCAGAGCCTTTGGTTCGAGATGACTGATGAAGGAAAGATAAAAGTTAAAAGATTCAATGGCGTGAACTTCAGGCTCTGGAAGATGCAGATCAAAGACTACATGTATCAGAAAGATCTCTATCTTCCTCTCGACGAAAATACCCATAAGCCAAAGAAGATGTCTGATGGCGAGTGGGAGATTCTAGATCGAAAAGCTCTAGGGGTGATCCGATTGTCCCTGGCATTGGTGTTGCCTTCAACATCTCCAGGGAGAAGACGACGCGAGACTTGATGGCAGCGCTATCCAAGATGTACAAGAAATCATCAACGTCAAAGAAAGCATTCTTAATGAAGAAATTGTTCAACCTAAAAATGGCTGATGGCGGAAGTATTGTTGGGCATCTCAACAAATTCAATACATTAACGAGCCAATTGGAACTGGTTGAGATTATTTTCGAACATGAAATCAGAGCGCTGATTTGTTGTCTAGTCTACCGGAAGCCTGGACGGTCTCGTGATGGCGTTGTGCAATTCATGTGGGACAGTGTGGTAGGTGTACTTTTTAGCAAAAAGGCACAGAAGAAGTCTTCGGGGTCGGTTGAGGCATCAGGGAGTGCCCTGAGTATCGATCAGAGGGGGAGGTCTTGGAATAGAGATAAGAAAAAGTATGGGAGGTTAAAATCCAAATCTGGAAGAGGTACATCCAAGTCAAGGGGTACGAGATATTGGCGGTGTGGTAATATGGGGCAGATTCAGAAAGACTACAAGCGGAAGGATGGAGAAGGTAAAGGCAAGGAGAAGGATTCTGCGTATATCACGGAGAGTGATGAATCTGACGCCTTGATTCTCTCCTTAGCTGAGTCCAACGAGTCATCGGTAATTGACTCTGACGCCTCTTTCACGCTATTTTCTGACAAGATATCTTTGAAAACTATGTGAAAGGTGGACTTGGGAAGGTGGACTTGGAAGATGATGAACCATATGGCATTATCGGGAAAGCGATGTGGTGGTTAGCTTCTCTAATGGCTCGACACTGAAGTTGAGGATCCGTTAAACATGTGCCGAATCTGAAGAGAAACCTGATCTCTCTCAGACAGCTTATGGATAGAGAGATGAAGACGACCTTCGATGGTGATGTATGCAAGAACACCATGGGTGTCATGGTGATGGCCCATGGGAAGAAGGAAGGTACTCTCTACATTACGTCAGGTTCCAGTGCATCGATTTTAGTTGTTTCATCAGAAGAGGATGCCGGGGGTGTGGCATCTGAGACTTGGGCATACGAGCGAGAAGGGAATAAAAGTGATGCTCTCCATGATAAGTTGTCAGGGTTGAAGTTTGTTGATTTGGACTTCTGTGAAGACTGTGTCTACGGGTAGCATAAGCGAGTCAGTTTCTCAACGGTGAGTCTTTGAAGGCAGAGAAGTTAGAGTTAGTGCATACTGATGTCTGGGGTAAGGCTTCAGTTCCCTCCCTCAGAGGTTCATTGTATTTTGTGACCATCGATGATTCTAGTAGGAAGGTATGGGCGTATTTCTTGAAACATAAGTTAGATGTGTTCAAGGTGTTTAAGAAATGGCTGGCCCAAGTCCAGGAGGGAAGAGAGAGATCGAGATCGAGATCGAGAGAGTAACTTGTGTTATTGATTTTTTTTCAAAGTTATAGTTGCTAGGATGATTTTGGCAAAATTACTGAAGATCAGCTCTCAACCTGATCTGAACTCAAAGCACAAATCTCAAAGCATATCAATGGCTAATTCTACCTAAAACTTAATGAAAAGTTTGTAGTCCAACTCAATATATATAGGAAAATATTCCAGTGAGCACCCTGCTCACCGGAGCTTCGTTAGAACTCCCAAACCACCCTTTACATAATGATCTGAACCGTTCATCTTGATCTACACATCTAATGAGGCTACCAATCAAAATCACGTGATTCTGATCCTTTTTACTCATGCATAAGTGGTTACAAAAATTGATTTTATTAGCCGTAGAATAAATATGTCATTTGATGCATGGGTAAAAAGGGTCGAAATCGCTTGATTTTTTATTAGTAGCCTAATTAGAGTGTGTAGCTTGACGAATGGTTCAAATCATTCATGTAGGGGGTGATTTGGGAGTTCACATGAAGCGATCGATGAGTCCGGTGCTCACTGGAATATTTTCTTATATATATGTATATGTATATGTATATGTATATAGAAATGTAGATATGTTTGTGTGTTTTGTTTGTGTGAGTATATTATGTAAGTATGTATGTATGTATATATGTACATCAGTATTTATGTATAAATATAATTATGTTGTAGTAATATCTATGTATAGAGATTAATATAGTCTTGAAAATTCAAGGCTTAGCTATTTATGTTCACTGCGGAATCAAAATTAATACATTTGGGCCTCCCTCTTCATTTCCTTTCATCTTTCACAATCATTCTTTCATTATCTTCTCATCCTCTCTTTTTCATCAGATCAATCGTGCATATCCTCTCTGCTCTCTTCTCTCTTCCTACTCAACGTGCTTCACTATCTTATCCTCTCAGCGTCCCAAGAACTAAATAAAGAAACAATATTAGAAATTGCTCTATTTTCTTCCTAATTTTATTAAACTCAAGGAGCTCTATCTTTCCATTAGAATAACTTTTCAGACGCCAAACTTTCACATCACTGGATACATATCCCTTCACATATGATGCATGTTCTTGAGATTGTCTTTAACTGCTTTGAACCCTCCTCCTAGGTCCTTCAAAACTGGTACCAGTGGGTTATTTGGTGCCTGACCCCATAGATGAGGATTTCAAGAAAAGTCAGTTTTTGATCCAGTGTTTAAGCAACAAAGAGAGGTCTTTTATGTTGTTTGTTATATTTGGCAATGAGTGCATCTCTTGGATCAATAAAGCCCGTGGGCTCTAAATGCGAACATGGACGAAGGGTGATCAAGTTCTTATGTCGAGCAATTTTTCTAATATTAAATTTTCTTTTTTAAATATAAATTATGTGACTTGGAGACAATTCAAACTTATTAGCCTTTTCAAAACTTGGTGTCAAGACTGTAAGTTTGGTACTGATGTCTTGATAGGTATGTTTCTATATTTTCATTTTTTCTCATTACAAAATGCTATTGTTTTTATTTTTTCAGTTTTTACTGGTGGATGTGAGGTTGGTTTCTCGTGAAGCATTTTTGAAGCATCTATATGAGGTTAGTTATTTGTTATTAATATTTTATAATAAATTTTTACTGCATATAAATTTCTCTATTATAGTTAAATGTTTGCATAATAAAGCTACAATATGTATACTATAATCCTTTAGTGATTTTTTCAAACTTTTATACTCTAAGCTCATTCTTTCTTTTTCTTTACAATCTAGTCAAAATTGACCGAAGGGAGATTTTCTACCGTGACTCATACAAATTTTGTCTGTCTTATCTGTTCGTCTTCATCCGCGCGAGAGAGAGCAACATTGATGATGCCATCCTCTCTCACTCATCCAACCTTCTTCTTCCCCTTCTTATCTCCCCTCCAGCCTCCTCCTTCCTCCTCTCCCTCATCCTTCTTTTTCCTCTTTTTCACCACTCGCTAGTGGAATTTGGTAGGTTCCCCATCGCTGATGCAGTATACATCTTAGTTTATGTAGACTGGCAGACATGCATGTATGTTATGTATGTTATTATACATATTTGTATATTATTTGCATGTATTTGTGTTCTATATCTATACGTATGTGTGTCATTACTGATGTGCATGGGTTTAAATGTGTGTATGTAACTATATATGTGAGTATATATGTGTATGTGCCTTTACATTAGTAAATATATATTTATATTTGTGTGTCTATATATGTGAATGTATCTGTATATGTGAATACATATGTGTGTGTATGTCTCTGTATCTTTGTTTGTATGTGTTTATATACGTGTATTCATGCAACAATATACATGAATATTGCTATATATTTTCATATTTGTGAATAATATGTTTATATATCTATATATGTGAATAAATATGTTTATATATGTATCATATATACTTATATAAAATATAGAAATGTAGAATTGTTTGTATGTGTTTTTATTTGCGTGATTGTGTTATGTAAGTGTGTATATGGAAATGTATGTAGTAGGTTTATATGTGTGCATATGTATTTATGTACACATGTATAATTATGCATGTAGTAATATGTATGTACAGTGAATAATATAGTCTTGAACATGCAAAGCTTAGCTATGCACATTTATGAAGGAATCAGAAATAATACATTCACGCCTCTCTCTATTTCTTCTGATGTCTCACAATCGGTCTTTCTCTTTCTTCTCCTCCCCTTTCTTACGCTGAGTTAATCATGTCATCTCCTCTGTTCGTTTCTCTCTCTTCCTCCTCAATGTGCCCCACTTCTCTCCTATCCTTTCCTCTTTACTTCCCAGTAACTAACTTAGAGAACAATATTAGCAATTGCTCTGCTTTATCTCTAATTTTATAAAACTCATGGAGCTCCATCTCTCTATTAGAATTACTTTTCAAGGGCCTAACTTCCACATCACTAAATACATGTCCTTTTCAAACATGATGGACGTTCTTAAGACTGTCTTTGACCTCTTTGAACCCTCTTCCCAAATACTTCAAGACTTGCATTCTAAACCCTTTCATATCCACCAGTCGCTTCCATTGTTTTTTCTTCCACTACTTCTAGATACCCCACCACAAATTTTCCTACACTAAGATGAAGTTGTTAGACTACCAATGAGTGCACGCCCGCCTTTTTCTGGACCGCATGAGATTTGGCCTTCCACTTCCTGGTCATCAAGACTTTCCACAGATATCGAGGCCAAATATGTGATTTACATGTAGTCTCTCATGGTAAAGAGCCGGTACCTATGGGTAATTTGTTGCTCGACATAATAGATAAGGATTTCAAGAGGAAGTTAGTCTTTGATCCAGTGTTCGTGCAACAAAGAAAGTTCTTCTGTGTTATTTGTTATCTTTGGCAACAAGTACATCTCTGGGATTAATAAATTCGTGGGCCCTAAATTTGAATGTCGATGAAGGGTGATTAGGACCTTTTGTCGGCAAATTTTCCAATATTGTATTTTCTTTTTTGAATATAATTTTGCTAGTGCAGGTGACTATCTAAACTTGTTCACCATTCTCAAAACTTGGTGTCAAGACTAGAAGGTTGGTATTGATGTCTTGACAGGTTTATCTCTTTATTTTCATTATTATTATTACAAAACATTATTATGTATATTTTTTCAGTTTTTACAAGTGGGCGTTCAGTTGATTTCTCGTGAAGTAATTTTGGAACATCTATCAGAGGTAAGTTATTTGTTACTTATAGTTTTATGTTAATTTTTTTACTGCATATAATGTACATGTCCATTTATTTACAGTTAAAGTTTGCTTGCATATAAATATCTTTGTTAGGGACATGTCAAGTTATATACATTGTATGTATGTATTTGTGTATATGTCTATATTTATACGTGTCTGTGCTCTATTTTTGTGTATGAGTCTCTATGTTTGTACATAACTATATATGTGAATATATATATATATGTACATATATGTATATATATATGTACATATATGTATATATATATGTACATATATATATATATGTACATATACGTATGTATATATATGTACATATACGTATGTATATATGTACATATACGTATGTATATGTATTGTACGTATGTATGTGCCTATATCTTAGTATATATGTGTGTATGTGTATGTATGTGTGTGTCTATGTATGTGTATGTATTTGAATATGTGAATATATATGTGTGTATGTCTCTGTCTCTGTGTAATACATGTGAATGCGCACACACACGCACGCGTATATATATGTGTGTGTGTGTGTGCGCGCGCGCGCGCGCATGTCTTTGTATACATGTATGTACATTGTATGTATGTATTTGTGTATATGTCTATATTTATATGTGTTTGTGCTCTATTTATGTGTATGAGTCTATATATTTGCACATAACTATATATGTGAATATATATATATATATATATATATATATATATATATATATATATATATATATATATATATATATATATATATATATATATATATATATATATCCATTAGTTGCTTCCATCGCTTTGTTCTATCATTTCTTTTAGATATACCACGCCACAAGTTTTCCTACAGTGAGATGATGTTGTTGGACAACCAAATGAGCGCACACCCACTTTTTTTTTGATCGTATGAGATTGGCCTTTCACTTCGTGATCATTAGACTTTCCACAGAGATCGAGGCCAAATGCATTGTTTACATGTAGTCTCTCATGGTAAACAGCCGGTACCTATAGGTTATTTGGTGTCGGACACCATAGATGAGGATTTCAAAAGAAAGTTTTTGATCTAGTGTTTGTTCAATAAGGAAAGGTCTTCTGTGTTGTTTGTTATCTTCAGCAACAAAACATCTCTAGAATCAATAAAGTTGTAGGCTCTAAATGTGAATGTCGAGGAAGAGTAATCAGGTTCTTTTCTTGAGCAACTTTTCTAATGTTATATTTTTTTTATATGATTTTGCTAGTGCAGGTGATTTGGAGACAATCCAAACCTTTTAATAGTTCTCAAACATGGCGTCAAGAATAGAAGGTTGGTATTAACATCTTAACAAGTTTGTTTCTTTATTTTTGTTTATTATCATTACAATATATTATTATATTTATTTTTCTAGTTTTTGCAGGTGGGTGTGCTAGTTTCTCCCGAAGCATTTCTGAAGCATTTATAAGAGGTTAGTTATTTGTTGTCTATTAATTTTATAATAATTTTTTTTGCATATAAATTTCTCTATTATAGTTAAATGTTTATTTATTTACAGTTAAAGTTTGTATAATAAAGCTACAATATGTATATATCTTTTAAGTGATTTTTTTTCAAATTTTTATAATCTAAGCTCATTCTTCCTTTTTTCTTTAAAATCAAGTCAAAATTGACCGAAGGAAAATTCTCTTTCGTGACTCATATACAAATTTTGTCCGTCTTATTTATTCGTCTTCATCTGCGTGTGAGAGAGCGAGAGAGAGCAGTAGCGATGCTGCGACAGGAACAACACTGCCCTCCTCTCTTCCCACCAACCTTTCTTCTTCCCCCTCCTCCTATCCCCTTGCAGCCTCCTTTTTCCTCCCCCTCCTTCCTCTTCTTTGTTGTTCGCCAGTGGTTGTGTTATGTATGGATATGCATATGTATGTAGGTATATGTGTTTATACGTATTTATGTACACATGTATAGTTATGCATGTAGTAATATATGTGTATAGTGATTAATATAGTCTTGAACATGCAAAGCAGAATTAATACATTCGCGCCTTTCTTTATTTCCTCTCATGTCTCACAATCGGTCTTTCTCTTTCTTCTCCTCCTCTCTCTTACGCCGAGTTAATCGTGTCATCTTCTCTGTACCTTCTCTATACACTCCTCCCTCTTCCTCCTCAATGTGCCCTACTTCTCTCCTATCTTTTCCTCTTCTCTTCCCAAGAACTAACTTAGAGAACAATATTAGCAATTGCTCTGCTTTCCCTCTAATTCTATAAAACTCATTGAGATTTATCTCTCTATTAGAATAACTTTTCGAGGACCTAACTTTCACATCACTAAACACATGTCTTTTCAAACATGATGCACGTTCTTAAGACCATCTTTGACCTCTTTGAACCCTCTTTCCAAATCCTTCAAGACTTGCATTCTGACCTCATCTATTATGACTTTATATAACATCAGTCAAATCCTTTTATAATCCACTAGCTGCTTCCATTGCTTTTTTCTTCCACTACTTCTAAATACCTCACCATAAGTTCCCCTACACTAAGATGAAGTTGTTAGACTACCAATGCGCGCACGCCCACCTTTTTCTGGACCGCATGAGATTTGGCCTTTCACTTCCTGGTCATCAAGACTTTCATAGGTATCGAGGCTAAATGCATGATTTACAGTTTCTCTTGGTAAAGAGTCGGTACCTGTGGTAATTTGTTGCCCGACATAATAGACGAGGATTTCAAGAGAAAGTTAATTTTTGATTCAGTGTTCGTGCAATAAGGAAAGGTATTCTGTGTTGTTTGTTATCTTTGGCAACAAGTACATCCCTAGGATCAATAAAGTCGTGGGCCCTAAATGTGAATGTCGTGAAGGGTGATCAAGTTCTTTGTCGAGCAAATTTTCCAATGTTGTATTTTTTTGAATATAATTTTGCTAGTGCAGGTGATTTGGAGACAATCCAAACTTGTCCACGGTTCTCAAACTAGGTATCAAGATTATATGATTGGTATTGATGTCTTCATAAGCTTGTCTTTTTATTTTCATTTTTATTATTATGAAATATTATCATGTATATTTTTCCAATTTTTGCAAGTGGGTGTACGGTTGATTTCTCATGAAGCATTTTTAAAACATCTATCAGAGGTTAGTTATTTATTATTCATAGTTTTATGTCAACTTTTTATTGCATATAAATATCTTTGTTAGGCACATGTCCATTTATTTATAGTTAAAGTTTGCATAATAAAGCTACATTAGTATGACATGCAAGGTATGTATATGTTATGTATGTTTGTGTATATGTATGTGTTGTATGTATGTGTTTATATGTATGTGAATGTGTGTGTAGTTATGCTTGTGAGTTTATATGTGTGTGTATGTGTTTGTGCCTATATATTAGTATATGTGTGTGTTTGGGGCGTGTATGTGTGTCTATATATGTATGTATTTGTATATGATGTTATGTATGTGTACATGTATGTGTGTTATATGTATGCATTTATGTACATGTGAATATATGTGTGGGTGTGTGTGTCCCTAGTTATGTGTATGAGTTTATATGTGCGTATGTATCTGTGTGTGCTTGTGCACGTTTGTATATGCGTGTGTCTATATATGTGTATTTATTTGTATATGTGAGAATATATGTGTATTTACTATATATGTGAATATATGTGTATGTGCCTATATATGTGCATGTTTGTTGATGTGTGTATAGAAATATATGTGTATGTAGTTGTATTTGTGAGAATATATAAGTCTGTACTATATATGTGAATATATATATATATATATATATATATATATATATATATATATATATATATATATATATATATATATATATGTATATGTATATGTATGTGCCTACATATTTGTATGAGTGTGTGTGGGGTGTGTATAGATATGTGTTTGTATTTGTAAATGTGAGAATATAATTGTGTTTGTCCCAATATCTGTGTATGTATATGTGAATATATAAGTATGTATTTATATATGTGTATGCATTCAACTATATATGTGAATATATATGTGTATATATGTATACATATATACTTATATAAATATAGAAATGTAGATATGTTTGTGTGCGTGTTTATATGCTTGGATGTGTTATGTAACTATGTATGTACACACGTGTGTGTAATTACATATTTATGCACATGTATAAATATGCATATAGTTATATGTATGTATAGGGATTAATAGTCTTGAAC
>JAVJIF010006876.1:62500-215396 GCA_038442645.1 Agave tequilana
ACAGCTGAAGGAGGCTTGCCGCTTGGCCAAAGACACCCAAGCCGATCGCGATCATAAAAAGGAGGCTTTCCAAGCAGAGAAGGAAGATTTACTTTGCTATTTAGAACAAGTGCGGGCCGAGGCCAACAAGAAGATTATCGAACTCAAAGATCAAGTTCGGGAGGAGGTCTCCTTGTTCAAACATGTGAAGTATGAGCAAGGCTATATAGACTAGGCTCAAGGAAAACCGTTGAGGTATCCTCTTGAGGGTGATATTGCTGAAGGGATCGAGTTGATTTTATGCCTACGGCTTTTGTTGTGCCGCCTCCCCTTGCTGCCCCTAAGACAGCAGTTGAGTCTTACCAGAGTTCTTCCTTTAGTGGGGCCGCTGCAACTCCTCATGTGGAATCTGTCGTCAAGTTTGTTGATGATATTGTTGGCGTTGCTCTCACGGGACCTAGTTCCTAAGCTGTCGAGGAGCCTCGTCCAGATGTATCAAGTGTATGAGATTCTACGATTTTTTATTGTATCTCATACTTGCCATCAATGAATTTTTTTGAATATTTGAACTTTGGATTTTCTTCTTATTCTGGCTTTGTTATTTCTTGTAGTCTGATGAGGTTGAAACCTGACTTGAGGATCCCCTAGCAATGAATCTTTAGGAATACCATCCAGATCTTGGTGTCGTCTCCCTCTTTGGGATGTTTTAATACTCTTTCACTGGTATCTGATTTGAATCTCAGCCAAGAGCTCGGGTCTTTGCTAGAATTCTTCCATGAGAGATAAGGAGGGCGTCTTCGTCCTGAACTCACTTTAGAGGTTGAAGTCAGATTGTACGATAACTTTATCTTGCAACTAGAACGCGAGATGGTTGTCTCTAAGGAGAGAGGATCATTTCAGAAAAATGGCATTGGTCGATCTAGAAGGCGTTGGATCATCTTCGAAAAGTGAAAGAACTGAAGGCTTCCTTCCAGGAGATAACGAGGAACTAGATGCAGCGCACGGCGAGATCCGTCACTTACTATAAATGATTCAGAGCCGGCAGAATGCTATGGATTTTTTCACGCTCTTGCCTCAAAGAGGTGCAACATGAGAATGAGAAACTGCGGAGACGAGTTCTTTAATATGAGTAGGAGTTGGGTCAACGAGGACAGGGCTAGATGCAAGTGCTTTTGATGTCTCATTTTCATCCCTTGTAACTTGTGTTTTATCAACATGAAACACCCAAGTTTTGTTGTCTCCCATTTTCTTATCAAATTCAAATCCTCCAGAAATTGTTAGTGACGTTAGCGTGCATAAGTTGTAGGAGTTGTAGAGAAGACTTTCTATTTTCTGGGGGGTCTTCCGTGTAGGTTCGGCCGTCAGGGCGAGGACCCGATATAGGCTATTTAGGCAAAAGACCATCTTTCAGGAGACTCCCCGAGGGGGTAGCCGTCAGGGCGAGGGCCCGCCATAGGCTGTTCAGGTGAGCCTTCATCTTTCAAGAGATTTACCGAGAAAGGGGGTAATCATCAGGGCAAGGGCCCGCTATAGGCTGTTCTCTGATAGCCGTCAGGACGATGGCCCAATATAAGCTGTTCGGGTGAGCCTCCATCTGCCCGATATAGGCTGTTCAGGAGAGCCTCCGTCTCTCAGGAGACTACCCGAAAAAGGGGTAGCTGTTAGGGTGAGGACCGCTATAGGCTCTTCCCCGATTAATTGTCGGGACAAGGGCTCGAGATGGGCTGTTCGGGCGAGCCTCCTTTCACGAGGCTCCCTAAGAAAGGGGTAGTCGTCAGGGCGAGGGCTCGCTATAGGTTATTCTTAGAATAACCATCAGGGCGAGGGCTCGATATAGGCTATTCTAGCGGGCGAGCCTCCGTCTTCTAGGAGGCTCCCGAGAAAAGGGGTAGCCGTCAGGGCGAGGGCCTGCTATCATTGTAGGCTGTTTCTCGAATAGCTTTCAGGCCGAGGGCCTGATATAGGCTGTTCTGGCGAGCCTCTATCTTTTAGAAGACTTCTCGAGGGGGAAGCCGTCAGGACGAGGGCTCGCTATATGCTGTTCCCTGAATAGCCATCATGGCGAGGGCCCTGACATAGGTTGTTTGGGCGAGCCTCTATGTTTCAGGAGACTTCCAAGAAAGGGGGTAGCCATCAGGGCGAGGGTCCGATGTAGGTTGTTTCCCCGAATAGCTGTCAGGAAGAGGGTCCGATATAGGCTGTTCAGGTGAGCCTTCGTCTTTCAGGAGACCCCCCGAGAAAGGGGTAGCCGTATGGGCAAGGACCCGTTATAGTTGTTCTTCAAATAGCCATCAAGGCGAGGGCCCAATATAGGTTTGTTCGGGAGAGCCTCTATTTTTCAGGAGACTTCCTGAGAAAAGGGGTAGTCGTCAGGGTCAGGGCCTGATATAGGTTGTTCGGACAAGCCTTCATCTTTTAGGAGATTTTCCGAGAAAGGGGAGAGCCATCAGGGCGAGGGCCTGCTATAGATTATTCCCCGAATAGCCATCAGGGCGAGGGTCCGATACAGGCTGTTTGGTATCTTGTGAGAATTGGATGGCAATATGAACCTTCATTGAATGTGATTGCGGGTACATAATAGCGTTTCAAATGAAAAGATTTTTATTTTTTACCGAGTGTTCTTCCATCTTGATCAACGAAGGTGTAAGAGCCATTGCCGCCTCGTGCCATCACGAATTATGGGCCCTCCTAGTTTGGTCCACATTTCCCTGAATTTTTCTCCTTGGTACTTTGAATGACTCGCTTTAGAACTAGATTGCCAATTTGAAACTCTCAGGGTTTGACTTTCTTATGGTAGGATACCTTAATTTGTTGTTAATAGGTGACAATGCGTATCTGTGCCTCTTGTCGTCTCTTTTCCGATTGATCTTTGGCGAGATCGAGTTGAATGGCATTTTGACTCTGGTCAATCTCTATTGTGTGAAGTGTGGGCATACAGATGTCAACAGGGATGATGACTTCCATCCTGTAGCCAATGAGAGTGGGGTTTCTCCTACTGGGACACGCTTGGTAGTCTTGTACGCCCATAGGACCCCGAAAGTTTCTCCACCCACTTGCCTTTTGCTTGGTCAAGGATCTTGCATAGGTTGTCGAAGATAGTGCGGTTGTTGATCTCAGTCTGGCCGTTGCCTTGTGGATAGTAGGGAGTGAAGAATTTGTGAGTGATCTTGTACTTGGAGCACAAGCTTGTCACCTACCTACTCGCAAAGTTGGTCCCGTTGTCAGAGATGATGGTATGGGAAAGTTTGAATTGACATATGATGTTCTGCCTGAGGAACTTAACAATTTGCCGCCCTGTGACATTAGAAGAGGTACTGCTTCTACCCATATTTCAGGAGACTTTTGGGCCCTGAGACATTTAGGCCCGATATAGGCTATTCGAGTCGGCTTCGTTATTCAGGAGACTTCCCGAAAAAAGGGGTAGCCATTAGGGCGAGGGCCTGATATAAGTTGTTCTGACGAGCCTCCCCCTTTCAGGAGACTTCTAGAGAAAAGGGATAGCCGTCAGGGCGAGGGCCCGCGCTATAGGTTATTCCCCGAATAGTCGTCAGGGCGAGGCCCGATATAGGTTGTTTGGAATACTCGGGAGAATTGGATGCAATATGAACCTTCATTGAATGTGAGTGTGGGTACATAATAGCATTTCAAATGAAAAGAGTTTTATTGTTTACCGAGTGTTCTCCCATCTTGATCAGCTAAAGTGTAAGAGCCATTGCCACCTCGTGCCATCATGAAGTATGTGCCCTCCCAGTTTGGTCGACGTTTCCCTGAATTTTTCTCCTTGGTACTTTGAATGACCTGCTTTAGAACTAGATCACCAATTTGAAACTTTCAGGGTTTCACTTTCTTATGGCAGGATACCTTAATTTGTTGTTAATAGGCGACAATGCATATTTGTTCCTCTCATCGTCTCTCCCGATTGATCTTGGGAGAAATCAAATTGAATGGCACGCTGACTCTGGTCAATCTCTATTGTGTGAAGCGTGGGCATACAAATGTCAAAATGGATGATGGCTTCCATCTCGTAAGCCAAAAAGAACAGGGTTTCTCTCATTGGGATGGGCTTGGTAGTCCTGTATGCCCATAGTACCCCCGAAAGTTTCTCCACCCGCTTGCCTTTTGCTTTGTCAAGCCTCTTGCATAGACTGTCTAGGATAGTGCTATTGTTGAGCTTAACCTGGCTGTTGCCTTGTGGATAGTAGGGAGTGAAGAATCGATGGGTGATCTTGTACTTGGAGTAAAGCTCATCACCTGCCACTCGCAAAGTTGGTCTCGTTGTCAGAGATGATGGTATGGGGAAGTCTGAAGTGACACACGATGTCCGCTTGAGGAACTTAACAATTTGCCGCCCGTGACATCGGAGAGAGGTACTGCTTCTACCCATTTTGTGAAGTAGTCTGTGGCGACCAGTAGAAATCTGAACTGAGGTTGTGCATGGGGAAGATAACCTACCGCATCAAGCCCCCACTGCATGAAGGGTCATAAACTTCATAGACTATGGAGATTCGCGCTAGGTCACGGGTGAAGCTCTAACATTGCGGGCACCTTTTCACATAATTCTTAGCGTCTTCGAACATCTTAGGCTAGTAATATCCTTGGTTGATGGCTTTACGGGCGAGAGACCTTCCATCCCGTGGTTTTCACAGTCGTCGTCATGGATTTTGCGCATCACATTCTTGGCTTCCTCTGGCCCGAGGCACCTCAAGTATGGATCGTAATGCAGTCTGGAATATGATTTTTTTATATAGGAACTCTCAGACAAGTGTGTACCTGGTGACGATGTGTTGCAGCTTCTGAGCTTCAGCCTTGTCTTTGGGGAGCATTTGTCTTTGAGGAAAGATATGATGTTATCCCTCCACCATGGTGAATAATCCAGATGGAAGACTTCCTCATCGAGTTTATGAATACTCGGCTTCGCGATATGCTCTATGGGGATCTCACGCTTGAATTGGAAGTCGACGGCCGAGGCGAGCGTATCCAGATAGGCCGTGTAGCTGTTCTCAGATCTTAAATACAACCTTCAAGTATGCGACCATTCGATAGCCTCTGGTAGTGTATTCTCCATTGACTTGACTCACTATAAGTTCGAGTCATATGATACTTCAAGCTCTGTGACCCCAGGAGTGGTTGACATCTTGAGGCCTGCAATGATACCTCATATTCTGCCTCGTTATTGGTGGTTCAGAACCCGAGCGTGTAAGGCTACTCAATAATGGATTCATCGGGGGTGGTGAGCACTAACCCAAAGCCTGCTTCCTTGCTATTTGATGCTTCATCTACGTTCAAGACCCATCCTTTCGGAAGAGTGTCCTGAGGTGGTGGTCCTGAAGTGAATTCAGCGATGAAGTCAGCCAGAATCTGTCCTTTGATCGAGGCTCGAGGCTCAAAATGACCTCAAGTTGTCTAATTTATGTCACCCACTTTGCAATTTTACCGCTGGCCTCGGTATTTTCCACAATAGCTCTCAGTGGATACTCGGTCAGGATAATGAAGGGAAAAGATTGGAAGTAGTGCTTCAGTTTTCTCACAGTAACGAAGAGAGCTAGCACTAGCTTTTCAATCCTCGTGTACTTTGTCTGGGAGTTGATCAGAGCCCTATGACATAGTAGACAGGCCTTTAGAGGCCCCATCTTCTCGGATCAATGTTGTGCTCATCTGACACTGTGAGATAGAAGAACAGTGTTTCTCCGGAAAAGGAAGGGGTTTGGAGAGGAGTGGCTGAGATGCCAAATAAGTCTTCAAACCTTGGAATGTCACTTTACACTCTTCGTTCCAGCAGAAACCTGCACCGTTCTTAATGGCTAGGAAAAAAGGATTGCACTTGTCAGTTGATTTACTGAGGAAGCGGTTGAAGGTGGCGGACCATTGAGGATCTGAACCTCATTGATGGTTGTTGACGCCTTTGGGTGCCCCCATCTTCTCGGATCAATATTGTGCTCGCTGTGGTGTCTGACACTGCGAGATAGAAGAACAATGTTTCTCCGGGAAGGGATTTGGAGAGGAGTGGGTGAGATGCCAAATAAGTTTTCAAACCTTGGAATGTTGCTTCACACTCTTCATTCCAGCAGAAACCTACATCATTTTTCTTGAAGGCTAGGAAGGATTGCGCTTGTCAGTTGATCTACTGAGGAGGCGGTTGAGGGTGGCAGACCGTTGAGGATCTGAATCTCCTTGATGGTTGTTAGCGACTTCATTTCAAGTATAGCAGATATTTGATCGGGGTTGGCTTCAATTTCTCGTTGACTGATCAAGTATTCGAGAATTTTACCGGAAGCTACCCGAAGGTGCCTTCTCGGGATTAAACTTCACAATGAACTTTCAGAGGAGAATGAATGCTTCCTCCAAGAGCTTCACGTGACCAGCGCGAATGAGACTCTTTAGAAGCATGTTGTCACGTATACCTCCGTTGTATTTCCAATTAGCTCTTCGAAGACATCGTTGACCATTCACTGGAAAGTGGCTTCGGTATTCTTCAGGTTGAAGATCATGACTCGGTAGCAGTAGATGGTGTGGCCGGTGGTGAAGGCAGTCTTATTCTTATTTTTTGGATGCATCTTGATTTGGTTGTACCCAAGTAGGCATCTATGAAGCTGATAAGTTCATAGCCCGCAGTTGCGTCGACTATTTGGTCTATGCTGGGCAGTGGAAAACCTATCCTTGGGATATGCTTTATTCAGGTCGGTGCAGTCGATGCATAATCTCCATTTCCCGTTCTTTTTCACCAGGACTGTATTGGCGAGCTAGTCTGGATAAAGTTTCTCGGATGAAGCCAGCCTTGAGGAGTCAGTCTACTTGTTGAGTGCTCAAAGACGTTTGGTATTTATCTTCCGCGGCTTTTGCTTTACTAGCTTTTCTTCAGGGAGAATGGATAGTCGGTGGCAGATGATGGAGGGATCTACTCCAGGCATGTCTATTGGAGATCATGCAAATACGTCGAGGTTCTCGGATAGAAACTCTGAGTTGATGCTTCTCTTGATCAAAAAGTTTAGTGCCAATCTGGAGGACTCGATTTGTGTGGTCAGGATCTGCCTGGAATGACTCAGCCCCCTCTTTTGACTTGTGGTCAGTGTACCATCTTCAGTTTCAGAGTCAAAATTGTTGAAGTTATAGGGCCTGATTGCTGACCTTGACAAAGGACATCCCTCAGAGAAGTGCTACGTTAGAAGAACTGGGAGGCCTAGTTGCAGGGAGACTTAGGAGGACGAGAAGTCCATCCTCAGTGACTCAAAGGCGAGGCCTCAGGAAGAGTCTCCCGAGGACTGAACCACCTTGTTATCTCTCAGAGAAAAGACGTACTGCAGGCGAGTTTAAGCGAGCTTGGAGTTTCAGATGGTGACATGTTCAAGTGCTTAGAGGAGCACTTCGAGTTACAGAGGAGGAACATCCCCAAGGCACAGTGAGACACAAGGATGTGATCCAGCCTGGAAGCTTCGTGATGCAGGAAACTCAAGGTACGTGTTAAGGGTAGTTTAGGGATGTCACAATTTGTAACCCTAATTTTCTCTATAAAAGGAGATGCACAGTAATTAGGGTTTAACAATGAAGTGATTATAGTTATTGTAAAGAGCGTATGTGAGGTTTTCTTCTCCTCCCTGTAATCTCTGATAATAGTGGATTTGCGAGCGACTGTGATTTTTCCCTGTTTGGATTTTTCACGTAAATTCTGGTGTTGTGTGTATAGATTTGTGATCTTGTGCATCGTTTCTGATCTGATCTGTTCTTTTTTATCATCATCGTGATAGACTTATTAACCCTAATAACTAGTATCAAAGCCTTTGGTTAGAGATGACTAATGAAGAAAAAAATAAGAGTTGAAAGATTCAATGGCATGAACTTCAGGTTATGAAAGATGCAAGTTAAAGACTACCGGTACCAGAAAATCTCTATCTTCCTCTCGGCGAACCCATAAGCCAAAGAAGATGTCTGATGGTGAGTGAGAGATTCTAGATCAAAAGCTCTACGGCGATCTGATTGTCCGTGGCATTGACGGTTGCCTTCAACATCTCCAGGGAGAAGACGACCTAAGACTTGATGGCGGCGCTATCCAAGATGTACAAGAAACCATCAACGTCAAACAAAGTATTCTTGGAAGAAATTATTCAACCTAAAAATGGCTGACAGCGAAAGTGTTGTTGGGCATCTTAATAAATTCAACATGCTAACGAGCCAATTATAACTGATTGAGATTATTTTCAAAGACCAAATCAGAGCGATGGTTCTGTTGTCCAGTCTGCCGAGGGCCCGGGACGGTCTCGTGATGGCAGTGAGCAATTCCTATAGAACAGTGTGGTGGGTGTACTTTTTAGCGAGGAGGCGCGCAAGAAGTCTTCGGGGTCGATTGAGACATCAGGAGTGCCTTGCGTGTCGATCGGAGAGGGAGGTCAGAGAATAGAGATAAGAAAAAAGTATAGGAGGTTAAAATCTAAATCGAGGAGAGGCACATCCAAGTTAAGGGGTGCGGGATGTTGGCGGTGTGGTACGATCGGGCATATTCAAAAAGACTACAGCGTAGATCACAGAGAGTGATGAATCTGACGCCTTGATTCTCTCCTTAGCTGAGTCCAATGAGTCATCGATAATTGACTCTGAGGCCTCTTTTCACGCCACTTTCCGCTAAGATATCTTTGAAAACTATGTGGAAGGTGGATTCGGGAAGGTGGACTTGAGAGAAGATGAACCATATGACATTGTCAGGAAAAGCGATGTGGTGATTAGCTTCTTTAATGGCTCGACACTGAAGTTGAGGAACGTTAAGCATGTACCAAAATTGAAGAGAAACCTGATCTCTGTCGGACAGCTTGCTGACAAAGAGATGAAGACGACCTTCGATGGTGATGTATGCAAGATCACCAAGGGTGTCATGGTGATGGCCCACGGGAAGAAGGAAGGTACTTTCTACATGATGTCGGGTTCCGGTGCATCAATTTTAATTGCTTCATCAGAAGAGATTGTCGGGGGTGTGGCATCAGAGACTTGGGCATATGAGCGAGAAGGGAATAAAAGTGATGCTCTCTAAGGATAAGCTGTCAGGGTTGAAGTTTGTTGATCTGAACTTTTGTGAAGACTGTGTCTACGGGTAGCATAAGCGAGCCAGTTTCTCAACGGTGAGAAATACTTCGAAGGCAGAGAAGTTAGAGTTAGTGCATACTGCTGTATGGGGTAAGGCTTCAGTTTCGTCCCTCAGAGGCTTATTATATTTTGTGACATCAATGATTCTAGTAGGAAGGTCTGGGTGTATTTCTTGAAACACAAGTCAGATGTGTTCGAGGTGTTTAAGAAATGGATGGCGAGAATGAATCAGACTGAAAGCTTAAGTGCTTGAAATTCGACAATCGGGGTGAATATTGCGATGGCAGATTCGAAGGGTTCTACGCAAGTCAGGGAATCTGAAGAAGTGAAGATTTCAAAAACCCTCATCAAAATGGAGTGGCAGAGTGCATGAATAAAACTATTCTGGAGTGTGCCCGGAGCATGTGGATATACGCTGATTTGCCCAAGCAGTTCTAGACAGATGCAGTCAATACAGCGGTGCTGATCAACAGAAGACCCTCGGTGCCTCTAAACTGGGATTCCCGAGGAGATATGGACCGATAAAGAGGTAAACTTGAATCATCTGCGTATATTTTGTTATATCTCTTATGTCCATATTAAGCTAACTGATGAGTAAGGCTTCAGTCCCTCCCTCGGAGGCTCATTGTATTTTGTAATAATCGATGATTCTAGTAGGAAGGTCTGAGTGTATTTCTTGAAACACAAGTCAGATGTGTTTGAGGTGTTTAAGAAATGGCTGGCGCAAGTCGAGAATGAATCAGGTCGGAAGCTTAAGTGCTTGAAGTCCGACAATCGGGGTGAATACTGCGATGGCAGATTCAAAGAGTTCTGCACAAGTCAGGGAATCCAAAGAAGTGAATATGATTCTCAAAAACCCTCATCAAAATGGAGCGGCGGAGTGCATGAACAGAACTATTCTGGAGCGTGCACGGAGCATGTGGATACATCCTGATTTGCCCAAGCAATTTTGGACAGATGTAGTTAACACGACGATGTATCTGATCAACAGAGGACTCTCGTGCCTCTGAACTGTGGGATTCCCGAGGAAACGTGGACCGACAAAGAGGTAAACTTGAATCACCTGCGTATATTTGGTTGTATCTCTTATGTCCATATTGAGCTAAGCGACAGGAGCAAGTTGGACCCAAAGTCTAGGAGGTGCATCTTCATTGGATACGAAATTGATGAGTATGGCTATCGGTTTTAGGATCTCGAGATCCGCAAGATCCAAGCACAAGGATTTGGTTTTCAACGAGCAGAAGACATTCAGAGACTTGCAGAAGGAGAGGAACACCTGGAAGGATTATCCGGGTGGCACCTCAGAGCACATTCGAGTAGCAGTGTGCTGAGGATTTAGAGTTCGTCGAACTTGAAGATGCTTCCATGGACAAGGCTCAGAATATTCTCGAAGGGAATATGGAATCATGAGCAGCGCCTCCGACCCCCAACCTGAGCTGAGGCACTCAACCAGGCAGACGAAGGCTAGAAAGATATTCCCCTGCCTTACATTATCTATTATTGACTAACAGCAGTGAGCCTGAGTGTTATGAGGAGGCTTTACATGTGAAAGCCAAGGCTAGTAAGAGCTTACTATGGATGATGAGATAGTATTTCTCATGGAGAATCAAATGTGGGTTTTGATTGAACTACTAGAGAGAAAGTGTGCCCTGCATAACAAGTGGGCCTACCGGTTGAAGGGCAAATGACGGCACCAGGAGGTATAAGGCAATGCTAGTTGTAAAAGGGTTTAAACTTTGAGAAGGTAATGAATTCAACGAGATTTTCTCTTCTGCTAAACATACTATCATTAGATATGTGCTCAGTATTGTGGCAGTGGAGAATTTACAATCTGGAATAGCTAGATGTTAAGACTGTTCCTCCGTGGAGATTTGGAGATGTACATGTTGCAGCCATGAGGGTATATCATGCCTGGGAAGGAGCAGTTGGTTTGCAAGCTAAAAAAAAGTCTTTATGGCTTGAACAGGCTCTGAGGCAGTGGTATTTAAAGTTTGATAGATTCATGGTGAGCAATGGTTTCATAAGAATAGAGGCTAATCATTGCTGCTATTTCAAGTGGCTCGAGAATTCCTATATCATGCTACTGTTGTGCATAGTTGATATGCTTTTTGCTGGGTCCAGCATGAAGGGGATTGTTAATCTCAATGCCAGGTTGGCAGAAGAATTCTTAATGAAGTACTTGGGTCCTGTGAAGAAAATTCTTGAAATGAGGATTAGCAAAGAGAGAAACGAGACTATTGAAAGTATCACAGGCCGAGTACATGAAGAAGGTGCTGAAGAGGTTAACATGGCGGTGCTAAACCTGTGAACGTTCCGCTCGAAAGTCACTTCAAGCTCTCAGAAGCACAGACTTTGACGATAGAAGATGAGAAGGCTTTCATGTTGGAGGTGCCATATGCATTAGCTGTAGGCAGCTTGATGTATGCTATGGTCTGCACGAGACCAGACATTGCTCAAGCAGTGAGAGTTTTTAGCAAATACATAAGTAACCCCAGAAAGGAGCACTAGAGAGTTGTAAAGTAAATCCTGAGATATCTGAAGGGCAGTTCAGATATAGCATTATGCTATGGAGGCACAGACATTCAGCTGCTGGGATATGTTGATTCCAACTTTGCGGGCAATGTAGAAGTCGGAGCAGTACCACTGGTTAGGTCTTCACTTTGAAAAGTGAAAGCTATGAGTTGGGTCTCAAGGCTACAGAAGATAGTCAACCTTGTCAACGACGGAGCCCTAGTATGTTTCAGTGACAAAATCTTATAAGTAGCTGATATATCTGAACTAATTTTTAAAGGAGCTCAAAAAAGAGCAGGAGGCTCCATCACTGCACAATGACAAACAGAGCACGATTGACCTTATAAACAATCTGGTCTATCATGACAGAACCAAGCACATTGATGTGCAGTATCACTTTATTCGCAAGATGTTGACGGATGGTGTGCTCTTATTGTTGAAGATACATACGAGTTAGAATCCAACAAACATGTTGACCAAGGTGGTTGCGGTGGAGAAGCTGAAAAGTTGTTCAGCTTCTGCGGGTTTTTAAGGCTGAGTATCTGAGTTTGAGTCATTTAAAGTCATTATTAGTCGGGAACAAGAGGAGAATGAAAGGAAGATGGGATGCTGCTGCTGCGTCGACTCAGTCTCCAAGTGGGAGATTATTGGAGTTATAGAGCCTAATTTGCTAACCTTGACAGAGGATAACCCTCGAAGAAGTACTACACTAGAAGAACTGCGAGGCACATTTGCAGTGGGAGTTAGGACGGGATGTCCATCCTCAGTGACTCGAAGATGAGGCCTCAGGTGGAGTCTCTCGAAGACTGGACCACCTTGTTAACTCCCCAAGTAAAGGCGTATTACAAGCGAGTGTGGAAGAGCTTGGAGTTTTAGATGGTGGCATGTTCAAGTGCTCAGAGGATTACTCAAAGTCTCGGGAAGAGCACTCTGAGTGACAGAGCAGAGGAACATCCCCGAGGCGCAGTGAGGCACAATGAATGCGGTCCAGCCTGAAAGCTTCATGATACAGAAAACTCAAGCTGCGTGTCAAGGGCAGTTTAGGGATGTCATAATTTGAAACCTAGTTTTCTCTATAAAAGGAGATGAGCAGTAATTAGGGTTTAACAATGAAGCTATTAGAGCTATTGTAAATAGTGGCTGTGATGTTTCTTCTTCTCCCTTTAATCCTCTCGATATAGTGGATTTGCTAGCGACCCCGTGACTTTTTGTTTGGGTTTTCCACATAAATTTTGGTGTTCGGTGTGTATTGTCTTGTGATAGATCTGTGATTTTATGCATCATTTTTTATATGATCTGTTCTTGTTTATTATCATCATGGAAGCCTTAACTCAAACTGTCAGAGCTATTGATGTACTGTGATTGCTATTCAGTAGCAACCGTCTTCAGTTTCTCTCTCTGGAGAGGTCTCCTCGGAGATTGCTCTGGCCTTGTTTTCACCTCGACCTCTTCTAAGTAACTGCCGAAATGGTTCTGGTCATGGCCTGATCTCCTCTAATGTCGGTTGTTGTCCTGGTTGGAGTGAGATATCGAACCATTTGTTAGGATGTAGATGGTACGACTTTCATCATGTGAAGCCATGGTCTCTCGAGTATCGCATTATGAGGGGGACTCCGTGTATACCACATAGAATTCTGTGATGATATTGTAGGGGTCCGCGCGCACTTATAGCGAGATGATCCCCAAAGACGCATCCCCGGAGAGTGCGTCACTTTCCCATCAAACCCATATAGGTGAGATTAAGTTTGATAATTGATCAATACTTGGGTGGCTTTTAGGGAGTCTTCCATCCTGTTGAGGGCTCCATATAGGATGTTTACGAAACTCTCTTCGTCGACCAGACTTTAGACACCTCGTAGTTTTCGATGAACATTGTGATGATTAGGGCATCGTTGTGCGGGAAATGCACGGTTGATGTGTCAGAGTCAGAGAATGGAATTGGCTTACTTGGGGCTAGTGGTGGGCCTAGTTAACACTGTGGGATAGATGGCCTTTCGCGCCTCCCATTCTTTATGATGAAAAAGACGTCGTTTTGGAATATGCTAACATTTTCAGTATTGGTATAAATAATGTTAAATTGGTATTATTCTCAATTTGGTATTTTTATTGTAAAATGAGGTTATTTCCAAAGAAATATGGTTTGTATTTACAATTGATTTTTATTTTTAATTGGTATCAAGATTTCCAATATATATTTCAATTGGTATCAAAACATACAATATTTCATTTTCTATTGGTATCAAGATATTTTCAATTGGTACCTTTTAGTATCTTAAAAATTTTATTTACTTTCAATTGGTATCTTAAAAATATTTTGTCTATTTTCAATTGGTATCATAAATTGGTATCATGATGTTTTGATGTATACCTTTATCATAAATTGATATATTTTTCAATTGATATCTTAATGTTTTGATATGTATTGTTTATATGCAAGGAAAGCTTAACATTTTCTCTTTATATAGATTCATGTTGAGTGTATTTCATATTGAAGTGATTGACCTCTCTTTGTTATGTCTTACACGTGTGTAGGGGGAGCTTCATATCTCTTTTTATACATTGTATATTATGCGTTATGTGATTAGGGTTTAGTCATCTCTTTTCATGTAATGCATGTATGCATGAGAATTAACTTTATGTCTCTCCTCTTCATGAATGTATATCGCATATTCATCCTTGTTTGATTTGACTAAAAGGAAAAAATTTAGTTTATTTATGCCTCTTTGTTGATGTTTTGACAAAAAGGGGGAGAGAAATTTAGAGTTTTATATATGTATGTTTATTTTTCATTTATATGCATGTTTATTTCATTTCCTTGTTTTATACAAAAAGGGGAGAAGCATTTTGAGAATTTATATATGCATGTTTATTTTTTCAATTGGTATCAGAGCATATATGTTTCGTTCATGCAAAAAGTATTCTTCATTTATGCATATATGTGCTATTTGTTTTATGCAGTCATTGAATATCTTTATTGTTTATTACTATGCATGAGTTAAGGGGGAGCTTCTATGAAGCATAACTTTAATCCATGCATATATAACTCCGTGAGTTTTGTCATCATCAAAAAGGGGGAGATTGTTGGCCCAGAGGCCCATCACTCTAGTTTTGATGATGATTAACTCGTGTAGTTATAGTTTACTAATAATCTTGTGATATTTAGTTTCAGATATTTGATCAAGATATTAGTAGGTGTTTACCTTCAACAAAGGAGTTTTGGAGCTTTCATGTGTTGATTCAAGAGCTCGAGCGTCAAGATCGCATCTAGTACTCGATTGGAGTCAAGCTCGTTGGATCGCGTTTGGATCGAGTCGACTTGGAGAAGGAATTCTATAATAAGATATCGGTTTGTGTTTAATATGTTTAGATCGTTGTAAAGATTAGATAGTATTGATATGCTCAAGTTCACATACACACACAAGTTTAAAGTTTGTTGGTTTTGGTTTTCGGTTTAACCAGTTTTTGGATTCATGTCAAAAACATAGATATATATATATATATATATATATATATATATATATCTTTATATGTATATTGGATTCTATCCATATGCAACATGGTTCACAGTCGCGGTATCGGCCGCCGACTCGGCGGGCACTGAGACGGATCGGTCTCGGGGACTCGGATCAGTATCGGGCGATACGCGCAAAACGCTATATAGAAAGCTCAAATAA
The DNA here is from genome assembly GCA_038442645.1 of Agave tequilana. Classification (NCBI taxonomy): domain Eukaryota; kingdom Viridiplantae; phylum Streptophyta; class Magnoliopsida; order Asparagales; family Asparagaceae; genus Agave; species Agave tequilana. The sequence goes on from JAVJIF010006876.1 coordinate 77,734, forward strand.
TTCTGAAAAAATCACGACAAATCTTAAAAAAATGTAGACATCCACATTTACGTATCACTTGTCCAAAATATATCACCTAACACACTAAATATAAAGCGAAAGCATAAATACACGCGTCGTCGGTAGAAGCATATCAAAGTACATGCACAATATAGTAAATTGCACAAACTACATTCATAAATAATTGTTAATGTAGTTATTTTCACATTGAATTGCGATGAGGCACAAAATCATCATCATAATGCCGAGTCGACCGAGTCAACTCGGATTCTCGGCCGAGTCGGTCTCCTCTGAGTTGAGTCAACCGACTCGTGACTCGGACTCGTCTCGGAGAGGGCCGAGACGGATACGACTCGGCCGACTCGTCTCGGACTCGGCCGAGTCTTTGAACCGTGATATGCAATACGCTTCAAAGTTGTTTCAATATCTGTTTTTGTATTTACATGAGTTTTGGAGAAAACGGTTTTCCATTTCAAAATTCAAGTTTTGAAAAATATTGATTTTTGTATTAAGCCTAATTTTCATATCACAAAAATAATTCAAATTATTTATAATATGTGTTGAATTTTAGTCGCACATATTTGTATTTCAAAGATCTTAAAAGAACTTATTTTTATGAAATTTATGTGTATTTTATGAGATTTTTTAGAAGGTAAAAAGATAAGTTTTTAATCCCTTAAATATAGTGACCTGGCCTTCTACCGGTCGACTGGACGGTCGATCGAAGCAGAAGTCAGTCGACCAGTCCGGTTGATCGATGTGCACAAACGTGCACGATCGTATAGGCTGGATGGCCAGTCGACCGCCAGAAAGCTCTGCTATCTGGATCTGGCGCCGGTCGACCGGGCGGTCGACCGGCAGAGAGCATCTGTTCTCCGTATCCAAGCCTCGGTCGACCGGATGATCGATCGGTGGCTCAACGGTCAAAAAAATTACCGTTGGCCGGCTGACCGGGTGGTCAACTGGAAGGGCATTTATGGCCCTTTCATGGCTGCCAACAGGCAGATTTTTTGAAGGGTTATAAATAGCCCCCTCCTTAACTGATTTCACCAAGATTTGAGAAGAGAATTTTTTTCATCTTTTAAGAGTTTTTGTGATTAAAAGATTTATTTTTATTTGTTTTTAAAGTGTTGGAAAATTCAAAGAAAAGAGAGTCTTTTGGAAATTGGTTTTTGGTCTTGATTGTTGGAGTGTTGTCTTTGAGCCTTATCCCTCTGTGTGAGGTGATTGTTATTTGGCAAAGTGCCCATTCCTCTAAGTGTAGAGGTGATAGTTGTTGTGCCTTGCCTCTTGTGTAGAGATTGTGTTTGTTGGAGAGAGGAGTTGTGTACTCCTAGTTGTATTTACCCAAATTCTCAGTGGAGGTTCCTTGTGTGGGAAGTCCTGTGCGAACGATATAGTGAAAATCCTTCTGTGTGAAGGCGGGGACGTAGAGCAGTGGCTCGAACCTCGAAAAATATCTTTATGTTTGATATTGATCCACTATATCTTAACTCTCTCTTATATTATGCTTTGCATTATTTGATATTATTCATATCGTACTTATTGTTTGTGTGCCTCACTTGTGTTATACCAAGAGAGCTTTACATAGCACCTCAACTCTTATTTAGAGGAATTCAGAGGAGATAGTCCAGAGCTCTTCACCGGGAATTCGGCTACATTCATTGGTTACACTAATTGTGTTGCAATTTATTTTTAATTCTGCATTATTTGTCTTTAGATCAGCCACACACCTATTTACCCCCTCTAGGTGTACTTTCACTTCAGTTTCAGAGTCAAAATTGTTGAAGTTGTAGAGCCTGATTGCTGACCTTGACAAAGGACATCCCTCAGAGAAGTGCTACGCTGGAAGAACTAGGAGGCCCAGTTGTAGTGAGAGTTAGGAGGACGAGAAGTCCATCCTCGTGACTCAAAGGCGAGGCCTCGGGAAGAGTCTCCCGAGGACTGAACCACCTTGTTAACTCTCAGAGAAAAGATGCACTGCAGGCGAGTTTAGGCGAGCTTGGAGTTTCAGATGGTGATATGTTCAAGTGCTCAGAGGATCACTCGGAGTCTCAGGAGGAGCACTTCGAGTTACAGAGGAGGAACATCCCCAAAGGCATAGTGAGACACAGGGAACGTGGTCCAGCCTGGAAGCTTCGTGATGCAGGAAACTCAAGGTACGTGTTAAGGGTAGTTTATGGATGTCACAATTTGTAACCCTAATTTTCTCTATAAAAGGAGATGTACAGTAATTAGGGTTTAACAATGAAGTGATTATAGTTATTGCAAAGAGCGGATGTGAGGTTTTCTTCTCCCTGTAATCTCTCGATAATTGTAGATTTGCGGGCGACTCTGTGATTTTTCCCTGTTTGGGTTTTTCACGTAAATTCTGGTGTTATGTGTATAGATTTATGATCTTGTGCATCGTTTCTGATCTGATTTGTTCTTGTTTATCATCATCGTGATAGACTTATTAAGCCCAATAGCTAGTATCAAAGCCTTTGGTTCGAGATGACTAATGAGAGAAAAAATAAGAGTTGAAAGATTCAATGGCATGAACTTTAGGTTCTGAAAGATGCAGGTTAAAGACTACCTGTACCAAAAAGATCTCTATCTTCCTTTCGGCGAACCCATAAGCCAAAGAAGATGTACGATGGCGAGTGGGAGATTTGAAAAGCTCTAGGGGCGATCCGATTGTCCCTGGCATTGACGGTTGCCTTTAACATCTCCAGGGAGAAGACGACCTAAGACTTGATGGCGGCGCTATCCAAGATGTACAAGAAACCATCTACGTCAAATAAAGTATTCTTGGAAGAAATTATTCAACCTAAAAATGGCTGACAACGAAAGTGTTGTTGGGCATCTTAACAAATTCAACATGCTAACGAGCCAAGTAGAACTGATTGAGACTATTTTCAAAGACGAAATTAGAGCTATGGTTCTGTTGTCCAATCTGCCGGAGGCCTGGGATGGTCTCGTGATGATAGTGAGCAATTCCTGTAGGACAGTGTGGTGGGTGTACTTTTTAGCGAGGAGGCACGCAAGAAGTCTTTGGGGTCGATTGAGACATCAGGAGTGCCTTGAGTGTCGATCAGAGAGGGAGGTCAGCGAATAGAGATAAGAAAAAATATAGGAGGTTAAAATCCAAATCGAGGAGAGGTACATCCAAGTCAAGGGGTGCGGGATGTTGGCAGTGTGGTAAGATGGGGCATATTCAAAAAGACTACAGCGTATATCACAGAGAGTGATGAATCCGACGCCTTGACTCTCTCCTTAGCTGAGTCCAATGAGTTCTTTGGTAATTGACTTTGACGCCACTTTCCGACAAGATATCTTTGAAAACTATGTGAAAGGTGGACTCGGGAAGGTGGACTTGGGAGAAGAACCATATGACATTGTCGGGAATAGCGATGTGGTGGTTAGCTTCTTTAATGGCCCGACACTGAAGTTGAGGAACGTTAAGCATGTACCAAAACTGAAGAGAAACCTGATCTCTATCGGACAGCTTGTGTACAAAGAGATGAAGACGACCTTCGATGGTGATGTATGTAAGATCACCAAGGGTGTCATGGTGATGGCCCACGGAAAGAAGGTACTCTCTACATGACGTCAGGTTCCGGTGCATCAATTTTAATTGCTTCATCTGAAGAGAATGTCAGGGCTGTGGCATCAGCGACGGGCATATGAGCGAGAAAGGAATAAAAGTGATGCTCTCTAAGGATAAGTTGTCAAGGTTGAAGTTTGTTGATCTGAACTTCCGTGAAGACTGTGTCTACGGGCAGCATAAGCGAGCCAGTTTCTCAACGGTGAGAAATACTTCGAAGGCAGAGAAGTTAGAGTTAGTGCATACTGCTGTCTGGGGTAAGGCTTCAGTTCGTCCCTCGGAGGCTCATTATATTTTATGACCATTAATGAATCTAGTAGAAAGGTCTGGGTGTATTTCTTGAAACACAAGTCGGATGTGTTCGAGGTGTTTGGCTGGCCCAAGTCGAGAATGAAGCAGGCCGGAAGCTTAAGTGCTTGAAATCTGACAATCAGGGTGAATATTGTGATGGCAGATTCGAAGGGTTCTGCGCAAGTCAGGGAATCTAAAGAAGTGAAGATGATTCTCAAAAACCCTCATCAAAATGGAGCAGCGGAATGCATGAATAGAACTATTTTGGAGTGTGCCCGGAGCATGTGGATATACGTTGATTTGCCCCAGCAGTTCTAGATAGATGCAGTCAACACGGCGGTGCTAATCAACAGAAGACCCCGGTGCCTTTGAACTGTGGGATTCCTGAGGAGATATGGACCGACAAAGAGGTAAACTTGAATCATCTACGTATATTTTGTTATATCTCTTATGTCCATATTAAGCTAACTGATGAGTAAGGCTTTAGATCGATGATTCTAGTAGGAAGGTCTGAGTGTATTTCTTGAAATACAAGTCAGATGTGTTTGAGGTATTTAAGAAATGGCTTGCCCAAGTCGAGAATGAATCAGGCTGGAAGCTTAAGTGTTTGAAGTCCGACAATGGGAGTGAATACTGCGATGGCAAATTCAAAGAGTTCTGCACAAGTCGAAAAATCCGAAGAAGTGAATATGATTCTCGAAAACCCTCATCAAAATGAAGCGACGGAGTGCATGAATAGAACTATTCTGGAGCGTGCATGGAGCATGTGGATTCCCCCTGATTTGCCCAAGCAATTTTGGACAGATGTAGTCAACACGACGATGTATCTGATCAACAGAGGACTCTCGTGCCTCTGAACTGTGGGATTCCCGAGGAGACATGGACCGACTAAAAGGTAAACTTGAATCATCTGCGTATATTTGGTTGTATCTCTTATGTCCATATTGAGCTAAATGACAGGAGCAAGTTGGACCCAAAGTCTTGGAGGTGCATCTTCATTGGATACGAAACTGATGAGTATGGCTATTGGTTTTAGGATCTCGAGATCCGCAAGATCCAAGCACAAGGATGTGGTTTTCAACAAGCAGAAGACATTTTGAGACTTGCAGAAGGAGAGGAGCACCTCGAAGGATGATCCGTGTGGCACCTCAGAGCACATTCGAGTAGCAGTGTGCTGAGGATTCAGAGTTCGTCGAACTTGAAGATGCTTCCATGGACAAGGCTCAGAATATTCTCGAAGGGAATAAGGAATCATGAGCAGCGCCTCCGACCCCCAACCTGAGCTGAGGCGCTCAACCAGGCAGACGAAGGCTCTAGAAAGATATTCTCTTGCCTTACACTATATGTTATTGACTGATAGCAGTGAGCCCAAGTGTTATGAGGAGGCTTTACATGCGAAAGCCAAGGCTAGTAAGAGCTTGCTATGGATGATGATGAGATAGTATTTCTCATGGAGAATCAAATGTGGGTTTTGATTGAACTACTAGAGAGCAAGTGTGCCCTGCATAACAAGTGGGCCTACCGATTGAAGGACAAATGATGGCACCAGGAGGTATAAGGCAATGCTAGTTGTAAAAGGTTTAAACAATGAGAGGGTAATGAATTCAACGAGATTTTCTATTCTGCTAAACATACTACTATTAGATATGTGCCCAGTATTGTGGCAGTGGAGAATTTACATCTGCAATAGCTAGATGTTAAGACTTTGTTCCTCCGTGGAGATTTGAAGGACATGTACATGTTGTAGCCACGAAGGTATATCACGCCCGGGACGGAGCAGTTGGTTTGCAAGCTAAAGAAAAGTCTTTATGGCTTGAACAGGCTCTGAGGTGGTGGTATTTAAAGTTTGATAGATTCATGGTGAGCAATGGTTTCATAAGACTAGAGGCTATTGCTGCTATTTCAAGTGGATCGAGAATTTCTATATCATGCTACTATTGTACGTAGATGATATGCTTGTTGCTGGGTCCAACATGAACGAGATTGTTAATCTCAATGCCAGGTTGGCAGAAGAATTCTTAATGAAGTACTTGGGTCCTGTGAAGAAAATTCTTGAAATAAGAACCAGTAAAGAGAGAAACGAGACTATTAAAAGTATCACAGGCCGAGTACGTGAAGAAGGTGCTGAAGAGGTTAACATGGCAGGTGTTAAACCTGCGAACGTTCCGCTCGGATGTCACTTCAAGCTCTCAGAAGCACAGACTTTGGGAGGTGCCATATGCATCAGCTGTAGGCAGCTTGATGTATACTATGGTCTGTACGAGACCAGACATTACTCAAGCAGTGAGAGTTTTCAGCAAATACACGAGCAACCCCGGGAAGAAGCACTAGAGTTTTGTAAAGTAAATCCTGAGATATCTGAAGGGTAGTTCAAATATAGCATTATGCTATGGGGGCGCAAACATTCAGCTACTGTGATATGTTGACTCCAACTTTGTGGGTGATGTAGAAGTCAGAGCAGTACTGCTGGTTTTGTCTTCACTTTGAAAAGTGGAGTTGTGAGCTGGGTCTCAAGGCTGTAAAAGATGGTCAACCTTGTCAACAACGGAGCCCTAGTATATTTCAGTAACAAAATCTTATAAGTAGCTGATATAGTTGAACTAATTTTTGAAGGAGCTTAAAAAAGAGCTGGAGGTTCCGTCACTGCACAATGACAAACAGAGCGCGATTGACCTTATAAACAATCTGGTCTATCATGACAGAACCAAGCACATTGATGTGCGGTATCACTTTATTCGCAAGATGTTGAAGCATGGTGTGCTCTTATTGTTGAATATACATACGAGCCAGAATCCAAGAAACATATTGACTAAGGTGGTTGCGATAGAGAAGCTGAAATGTTATTTAGCTTCTGCGGGTTTTTAAGGCTGAGGATCCGAGTTTGAGTCACTCAGAGTCATTATTAGTCGGGAACAAGAGGAGAACGAAAGGAAGATGGGATGCTGTTGCTGCGTCGACTCAGGGCCTGTTTGTTTCGCTGCAAAATGTCGCAAGTCGTAAGTCGTAAAATGAGAATGGAAAAAGTGAACTGCAGCAGAGAAAATATATTGTGTTTTACAGTGTTTGGTTGGTAAAGTGAAATTGTAAATGAAAAAGTATATTGTGTTTTACGGTGTTTGGTTGGTAAAGTGAAAGTGTGAATGAGAAAGTATATGTGTTTTACGGTGTTTGGTTGATAACTTAAAAGTGTAAGTGAAAAAGTTGGCCACAAAATTAACTGTAGCAGTGATTTAAATATTATAAATACTATTAAATTAAATATACTATTGAAAATTAAATTGTACTAATAAATTTGAGATAAAATATTAATATTTTAATTATAACAATAATATTAATAAAATATTAGTAAAATTAGTAAAATATTACTAAAATATTAACTAAATAAATAATTATAAAATTTTAAGAAAATATAAAGAACATTAATAAAATTTTAAGGATACTAATAAAACATAAATATTAAAAAAATCTTAAGAAAAATAATAAAATATAGTTTTAATATTATAATATTATAAAATACTTAAGATTATTATAATATTAAATTTTATTATAATAATATTGTAATATTATAAAAATATAAAATAAACAAAGTAAAATATAATTATAAATTTAATAATAAAATTATATTACAATAGTAACATAATAAAATATTAATATAATTTTAAAGTATATTATAATATTAATAAAGTAATTATTTATATTAACAAATAAATAAATTAAATATATAATAATTTTATATTAAAGCATATTATTGTTATATTAATAAAATATTAAATCTAAATAAAATATTAAGAAAATTGGTGTAAATATTAATAAAATAATAAAGTATTAAATAACAATATTAAATTAAAATAATAAATTAAAATAATTAAATATTAAATATTAAAAAAATAATAAAAATAATAAAAACTAAAAATACAAATATAAAATAATTAGATAAGAAATTAAACACAATTAAAAATATTAAAAATATTAAAATTTAATAATATTAAATTATATATTGATTATCAAGTAACTGCTTTGGGACTGCAAGTGTACTACAAGTAGAATTTACATGACCGCAAAATTAACTGTAGCAATTACAAGTGGGAAAATGTGAGTGTAAAAGTGAGATTTACATGACCACAAATTTAACTATAGCAACTGTAAATGGGAAATGAGAGTTGTATTTTGCAAGTTATTTTGCATCGAAACAAACAGCGGAAAATAGAAAAGAAGAGGGTTTACGACTTGCGATTTTGCAGCCTTTTGCGGGGAAACAAATGGACCTTGTCTCCAAGTGGGAGATTATTGGAGTTATAAAGCCTGATTGCTAACCTTGACAGAGGACAACCCTCGAAGAAGTACTACACTGGAAGAACTGTGAGGCACATTTACAGTGGGAGTTAAGAGGACGGGAAGTCCATCCTCAGTAACTTAGAGATGAGGCCTCAGGAAGAGTCTCTCGAGGACTGGAACACCTTGTTAACTCCCCGAGTAAAGACGTATTACAAGCGAGTGTGGAAGAGCTTGGAGTTTCAGATGGTGGCATGTTCAAGTGCTCGGAGGATTACTCAGAGTCTCAGGAAGAGCACTCTGAGTGACAGAGCAGAGGAAGATCCCTGAGGCGCAGTGAGGCACAGTGAATGCGGTCCAGCCTGGAAGCTTCATGATATAGAAAACTCAAGCCACGTGTCAAGGGCAGTTTAGGATGTCATAATTTGTAAAGCCTAGTTTTCTCTATAAAAGAAGATGCACAATAATTAGGGTTTAACAATGAAGCTGTTAGAGCTATTGTAAATAGTGGCTGTGAGGTTTCTTCTTCTCCCTGTAATCTCTCGATAAAGTGGATTTGCCAGCGACCCCGTGATTTTTTGTTTGGGTTTTTCACGTAAATTTTGGTGTTCGGTGTGTATTGTCTTGTGATAGATCTGTGATTTTATGCATCATTTTTGATCTGATATGTTCTTGTTTATCATCATCATGGAAGCCTTAACCCTAAGAGAACGTGTCAGAGCTGTCGACGTACTGTGATTGCTATTCAGTAGCAACCGTCTTCGGTTTCTTTTTCTCTCTGGGGAGGTCTCCTCGGAGACTGCTCTGGCCTTGTTTTCACCTCGACCTCTTCTAAGTGACTGCCGAAATGGTTCTGGTCATGGCCTGATCTCCTCTAATGTCGGTTGCTGTCCTGGTTGGAGTGAGATATCGAACCATTTGTTGGTATGTAGATGGTACAGCTTTCATCATGTGAAGCCAGGGTCTCTCGAGTATCGCATTATGGGGGGACTTTTTTGTATACCACATAGAATTCTGTGATGATATTGTAGGCACGCACTTATAGCGAGATGATCCTCGGAAAGTGCATCACATTCCCATCGAACCCATATAGGTGAGATTAAGTTTGATAATTGATCAATGCTTGGGTGGCTTTTAGGGAGTCTTCCATTCTGTCGAGGGCTTCTCTATATAGGATGTTTACGAAACTCTCTTCGTCGACCAGACTTTGGACACCTGGTAGTTTTCGATGAGCATTGTGATGATTAGGGCATCGTTGTACGGGAAATGCACGGTTGATGTGTTAGAGTCAGATAATGGAATTGGCTTACTTGGGGCTAGTGGTGGGCCTAGTTAACACTGTGGGATAGATGGGCTTTCGAACCTCGCCAATATAAATGGACCTCTCCCGAGGGGTGGAGCTTTCGATCGGAGAGGCGTTAAAGATGGCGTCGACCTCCCACTGTTGAATGACTTGGCTTTCTTGCTAGGAAGCTTTAGGGGACCTTCTTCACCTTGACTTCTGACGACCGTTCGGGATTGAGAATGAACTCTCAGAGATATCCTTGATCCACCATCTCTTGAAGTTGTCTCTGGAGGAACAACAATCCACGGTGCGGTGTCTCATACTGTCATGAACGGCTTAATATCCTCCGGCTTTTTGACCCTTTGGTTGGGTGGTAGCAGTCTCAGATGCCTAATGAGGTCTTGGCCCTTAATGGCGTTGTACACCTGGTCCACAAGGATTTTGAATAAAGTAGGATCTATTTCGTCCCCGCGAGTTTTGGTGAGGTTTTGAACAGACTTATTGATAGCTCTAACTGCCCGACCAGGAGTCTTAATTGGGAGACCGGGTTGTACCTTTTGTTCCTCCGATTCGCTCCTATGCTTGGGAAGCGGTTGGCAGAAACTCGGGCGACATCCTCAATTTGGATATACTTCTAGGCGCGGGTAAGGATGTCCCTTATTTTGGTGACTTCATGCTTTACCAAGTGCTTATAAAATGAGTAGGTAACTTACAGCTCACTTATGAACGCAGTGCGACCATGTCGTCGTTGCAGTTGTATATCAGAGCCATTTGACTCTGGAAGTATTGACGTATTACTTGAGGCTTTCTCTGAGTTTTATCTTGATGGTAAGAAAGTGGTTGTTGTTCCTCCTCAGCTCTCATCGATAAGCATATTGTTGGTAGAAGGCCCGCCTTCTTCAAAATTCTGGAGAGATTGACTTGAAAGTGAATAGAACTAGTCGTAGGCAGCGCCTTTAAGATTGGACGAGAACACATGACTCAGGAGCGCGTCATTGTGAGAATGGACTACCATCTTATCTTAGTATTGGTAGAGATGTTGGATGGGGTCGGTCGCTATCGAATAGTGTTCGAAACTTGACATTACGAACTTCTTCAAGAAGCAATGAGAGGTGATTTCCTCGGAGAGGGGCGAGTTGAGGATGGTCAAACTGAAGGGTTCCGTATCCTTCTGGAGCAGCTAACTGGCTCTTTCAACCTGCTTCATGATGACTTCCTCTATATCCTTCACTCGGGGATCTTTGAGACATATATTCTGAGTTCATTGAATTCTGGCTGTCACTCAGGGGGAGTGACCTATCGTCTTTTCAATTGCTTTCGATGTCGATTTCTGCCGATGAGGATGGAGGAGACAGGGAGGTCATGAACCCTCCCCCTCAGGATGCTCAGAAGGCTGCGACTTTCGGAGGATCTCGATTTGAGTAAGGAGCTAATTTCAGACACGGGCCGTCACGTCTCTCTCTAGGGAAGCCTGCTCATGTTCCCAAGCCGTCTTCACTTACTGCTCTTCCAATTATTTTTGGAGGTTGGCAAACATCTAAAGACGTTGACCTTCAGTGGGGTGTTGTGCTTCAAGCTAATTTACCCTTACCTCGGGCATGATAGCTGAAGGAGAGAGTTCTCCGTCGACTTGTTCGACGTGAACATCTGAGAGGATAGCGGGTTGACGGCTCCACTTCCTCCAACGACCACCAATTTGCCTTTGGAGGTTGTTGCAACTGTGGCTCTAGAGATGGCTCTTCTTGGAAAGGGCTATCTCTGATATCGACAAGGTTTTTTTAAAGAAGATTGAACAGGGAAAGATCTTGAGCGTAGGGGTTCAAATCTCAATGAAAGCACCAAAATGTAGGGGTAAATTCCTCGGTAGAATTTATCTACACTCAATATGTAATGAGATTTTGAAGATAAAGAATAGAACAATGCAAATGTTAGAGGATTTACATGGAAAATCCCGCAGGAGAAAAAAACCATGGTGCCAAAAGCGAGAGGTTTCATTAAACTAAAAAGTTTACAGCGGGACTCCAAGCTCTGTTACAGACTTTTTCTCTAGGACGCAATCCCTTATACAGAGTCATGGCTTCTGAGATTTCCGCCTCCGAATCTGTCCATGATCATAGTTGTGCGTAATGTCCCAGCTGTAATTGGTTACACGTGATGCGCAATAATTGTGAGAATTTGGATCCTGATCCGACTTTACATCCCTACGTGCTCATTATTTGTAACCGTGCGGACTGCCAAGCGGATGGCCAGGATCCTCAGGCTGAGAGGCGATCCGGCGACCCTGTGAACTGCTATCTCCTTCCCTTTCTTACCTCGGTCCACTCATGTCATCTCATCTCTACGCTCTTCTTTAACCTTAATCCACCCTAGTTCTCTCTTCTCCTCTCCGCATCCCAAAACTGAATTAAAGACCAAGAAAACAGTACTAGCAATTACTATGCTTCACTAATTTTATAAAACTTAGAGCTCCATCTTCCCACTAGAATGATTTTTCAAGCATAAACCTTCATACCACTAAATATATGACCCTTCACAAATGTTGCTCGCTCTCGAGACCGTCTTCAATATCTTTCAATCCTTCTTCAGACCTCCAAGACTTGCATCTTGTTATTTTCAACTATGACTTTATATAAGATGTGCCAAACCCTTTTGTATCTACCATCCACTTCCATCGCTTTCTTCTACCACTACTTGATACCCACCACAAGTTCCCCTACATTAAGATGATGTTGGACAATCAATGTGCATCCTCTCATCTTTTTCTGGACCGCATAAATTGGCCTTTAACTTCCTAGTCAACATAACTTTCTACATGGATCAAGGCTAAATACATGGTTTATTTGTAGTCTCTTGAACAAGGAGCCGATACCTGTGGGTTATGTGATACCCGACACCATACATGAGGATTGTAAGAGAAGCTAGTTTTTGATCCAGTAATCGAGTAACAAGGAGAGGTCTTTTGTATTTGTTTTCTTGGGCAACAAGTACATCTCTAGGTTCAATAAAGTCATGGGCTCTAAATGCGAACGTCGATGAAAGTTGATCATATTCTTTTATTGGGCAACTTTCCTAATGTTATATTTTCTTTCTTAAATATAATTATGCTAGTGCAGGTGACTTGGAGACAATTCAAATTTGTTTACTGATCTCTAACTTGGTGTCAAGACTTAAATGTTGACAATGATGTCTTGATAGGTTTGTTTTTTTATTTTTATTTATTCTTATTATAAAATGTTATTATGTATATTTTTTCAGATTTTGAAGGTAGGTGTGTGGTTGGTTTCTCGTGAAACATTTCTAAAACATCTATAAAAGGTTAGTTATTTGTTATTTATATGTTTTATATTATTTTTTTTACTGTATATAAAATTTTAATTTATAGTTAAATGTTTATTTATTTAAAGTTAAAGTTTGCAAAACAAAGTTACATCGGTAAGACAATCAAGGCATGTACACTAAAGTCCTTCTAAGTTGTTTTTCTAATCTGTTATACTCTAAGCTGATTCTTTCTTTTTTCTTCAAAACCGAGTTAGATAATTCGGACAGGGACGCATGCATGTTATGTATGTTCATATACATATATGCTTGTATGTATGTATTTGTGTGTAGGACTTTATATGTGTGTGTGCGTGTGTGCGCATGTGTGTGTCCCTATATATATGTTGTGTCTATACGTGTGTATGTAACTATATACATATATATGTACTATATATGAGTATTTGAGTGTGTATGTGTCTTATGTATGTGTATGTATTGTGTTTATACCTGTGTATGCATGGAACTACATATGTGAATATTTCTATATATGTGCATATATGTGAATTTATTTCTGTCAATACATGTTTCTGTATCTATTTATGTGAAATTATGTGTATGTATGTATACATATATGCTTATATAAATATAGTAATGTTTGTGTGCATTTTTATTTCCCTGTGTGTGCTATGTAAATGTATGTTATATATGTGCATATATATATATTTATGTACACATGTATAATTATGCATGTAATATATATGCGTATATAGGAATTAAGAGTCTTGAACGTGTAAAGCTTAGTTGTGCAAGTTTACTAGGGAACCAAAATTAATACGTTCGAGCCTCCTTTCCATTTCCTATTGTCTCTCACAATCGGTCTCTCTTTCTCTCTCTCTTCTCCTTCCTTCTCTTACACTGGGTAAACATGTCATCTCTCTGTGCCATATATCAGAACGTGCAACGGTGGTGTAACTTTCGTTGGCTATGTCCTTGAAGATATGCCTTACTATGGCCATTTAAAAGCCTGTCTTTCAAGGCTTTGGAAGCCCAGTTGCTTTCTTCAAATCCATTCTCAAGAGAATGACTTTTTATTCAAGTTTGGTTTTGAGGAGGAATGCACAAGGATCTTGCAAGAAGGATCATGGCTATTTGATGGGCGACTCAACCCAAGAAGTGGACACCAAACATAAGATTCAATAGTGATATTCTCTATTCTGTTCTATTATGGTGGCATTTAAAATTTGGTCCAAGGCTATTCCTAGCAAAGATATGAGTGTTACTGGTGTCTTCCTTTATCTTGATAAGATATCTGCAAGTGGAGCTAGGTTAAGTTATGCTAGAATTTTTGTTGAATTGAGTGCTTTTGAGCCACCGCCAAAGTTCATTGATCTATAGTTTGAAGAAAATAAAGAGCAGATTCAAATCTAGGTGACACATAATTAGAGCACCGATCATTCTTGTCTTAATCTCAATAATGCTTTAGCAGCAAATTTGACCATGCAGCTCACTTTTCTTTAGACAATTAGTAATCGGGGCCATGACAATGCTGAACTTTTTTGATAAATCATCGGTAAAAGATAGCAAGTCCATGAAAACTTCTCACCTCACAGATGATTTTCGATTTCGGCCATTCCTCGATGGCTCTTACTTTTTCTGGATCTGCAAAAACACCTTTTGAAGAAACTACAAATCCTAAAAAGTGGACTTGTGTTGAAAGAAAGGCACACTTCATCGGATTAGCATAAAATTCATTCTTTTTCAACACAATACAAAGTTGACACAAGTGTTCTAAATATTGCTCACCAGAGTGGCTATAAATGAGGATGTAATTAAAATAGACTATGAGAAATTTTCCCATAAAAGGTCACAATATTTTAGTCATCACTCACATAAATGTACTCGGAGTATTGGTCAATCAAATGGCATAGCCATCCATTCGTATAGTCTATCTTTTGTCTTGAAAGCAGTCATTCATTTGTCTCCCGGAGGAATGTGGATTTGATGATAATCTCTCTTTAGATCTATTTTTGAAAATATTGTGGCACCAAATATCATATCTAATATATCATCCAACCTCAAAATTGAAAAGCGATACTTGATTGTGATTTTATTAAGCACTCTACTATCTAGGTACATACGCCATGATCCATCTTTTTTTGTGTTAATGCGAGGACCGCACATGGGCTCATGCTCTCTCTAATGAAGTCCTTCTCTACCAACTCATTGATTGCCTCTTGAACTCTACATGCTCGGTCGGGTTTATTCGGTAATGTGGCACGTTTGCAGACTTGATCTGGGCACTAGATCGATAGCACGTCGAATGTCATGCATAGGTGATAATCTATTCGGGGAAAGTTTTTAGGAAAGACATCACTGAACACCTCAATCACCGGGTGACTTTTGAAAGAATAGGGTTATCTAGTGTTTTAACCACTTCTATAGCAGCTAAGTCATGATAGGGCACCGTTCTTAGGTTCTTGATTAAGTTCCGTCAGACTGATCAAATGAACTCTTTTCGACTTCTTCGGTGCATTAGGTTTAGGCTTTTAGCTATGGGTCGGAGAGATATTATCAACTTGATCCTCTTACCCTCATGTTCAAATGACACATGTTCAATCGACCATAAATATTAACATCCTTGTTGAAGAAGCATGATCGTCCTAAAATGATTTGACCTACATCCATTGTAGCTACATCACACTGTCTTATCTTTAAAAGCTCAAAGTCAATCGAGACAAGACATCATTGTTTCAAGTTTAGAGTCGTAGAGTTGATCCATGACTCCTTATATGGATGGGGATGATGTACAACCTTCAATCCAACTTATTCAATCATTGTAAATGGTATTGCATTGACACAACTTTCACTATTTACTATCACTTTTTAATTCTTTCCCCAATCTTAGTGAATGTGTGGAAGATAGAAGTTCTTCTCCAATCGTCCTTCTCTTCATATTGTGAGAATGCATACCTGATGAAAGATATGTAATTTAAAAGTGCGGGTCGAATATAATTGCATTCATCATCAAAACCTTCTTGGTTATATTCAGAATCATCACTTTTTTCTAGATTCGGGTGATATGCAAAATTCTTAGAGTCAGAATCGAGAGTTTTTATGGGAACTCCATCAATGAATGTGATCTTAATTTCATTACCACAGTTAGCTGCGACGTGCCAATAACTTTGACATCTATAACACTTAGTGGAGACACTAATTTTGGAAGAGTTTTGTTTAGAAGGTTTTCTACGATCATCTCTGTTTTTGTTCTTGAAATCGTTCTTTCAGGAGGAGGATGGGGTGCTAAACTTATTGAATTGGGAAGAAGAGGAGGTTCTAGACATATTTATTTTTTAATCAAAAGCCCTAGTGTTGTAGTTAGACATAAGAAAGTCTAGATCTTGAACTAACGTGTAGCTACCTCTAACCTATTGACTCTAATTAATAGTTCAGCTCGCAAGTCTTCTCTAAGTTTAGCTCTAAATCTAGAAAGAGAAGCTTGTCTCTCAGTGTTGAGGGTACTACAGCTGATGAGAAACTCATCAATTTTTATCACATACTCCTTTGCTGATTTGTTGCCATGAGTGTATTAGTGTCACTTGTCCATGAGACGGGCACTAAACGATGGTGGTATATATTTTATTTAGTGAGTATCTTTCATCCTATTACCATGTGTTAATCGGTGGTTGATCTCAGGCTACTCGTTTGTTTTTTAAGTTGGTATAGTACTGACTAGCTTGACCAGACAGATTTATTATGACAAACTTAACTTCTTTAAGCTCAGTAAGTTTATACCATGTGAAATACCTATCTAGTTGGAGTGTTCAATCTAAGAAAAATTGTGAGTCATGACGTTCATCAAAGGTTGGAACATCAATCTTGATGCTTTTCAGATATTGGGCATCGGGATTGGATGGATCAGCAGAGTTATCACGATGATGGTTCACAGTGGGGTTTCCTCAGTCTCGGATATTTTACGTTCAGCCTGTAGTTTGGTCACAGTTTGAGTCAAGGCTTCAAGTTTAGCCATGATTTCAGCTAAGGTGGATTGGGACTCCATTGAATGGACTCGGGTTTATTAGACTCATCTAACAAATATGAGTTACCACTACAAGTTGACGTGCAATTTATGAGTCCTATATGCAATATACAAACAAAGTTAACTATTTTTTATTTTAATTTATTGATATTTTAAAGATTGTCAGATTAATCAAACCCTAATCTTACCATTTCCATCGGTCAGGTCAGTGAAATAAACCAACTGGGAGGTGTTTTTTGCCTTTCAGTGTTTCTTAATTAAATAGCCACTTTGAAATACCCTTCCTTAGACACCAACCGTAGGGAAATTTCAGGAAAAAGGGTTTATCCTTCAAATTTCTTAAATAATTACACTAATTTTTCTAAAATATAAGCAAGTAAATAAATGTGCCAAGATACAAATCCTACCTAATTGTGCAATTTTTACTTAACTGTACTCTGATACTAAACTGATGTGAAACGTATACGTGGGTGAAAGAAATAGATAAAATAACAAAAAAAAAATGTTTCACAAATAAGAAAATAAGAAAATCATTGGTAGGAAGACGAGTTAAAACAAGTAATATTAGTTGTTGTTCTTTAACATGCCAGTATCTAATCAATATTAAATATCAAAGTGCTAATTAGATGTTATTTGCTATGTAGGTAAACAGATTTTACGTGCAATAAAGAAACTAGATCAATTACAAGAGAGAAACAGAATCACTCACTTTTGATGTGGACATCAAATCAAAATAGATAATCGACTGGATGCCGTATATATAGACTTGTAATTAAAGGTTGATGTAATAAAAATAATACATGGTATGATAGTAGATATGATTTTAGTTGTCTGATTATTATGGTTAATTTATGAATCACGCAGATGAGAACAACTGCAGTCAACGAGAACTAGATTGTTGTGAGATCGAGACAATCACACAGATGAGGTCGAGATTATAGCATTGTGGAGGACTTCAAAACGAACATTACAAATACTCTCACTTAAAATTTTGACCACGGGAGGGCTTGAACGAGCCCGTTGGTTTCCGCATATGTGATCGTCTGGCGCCTGGGTGTAGCGCGTCTGTGCGCGAGCGCGACGCTGGGCACAGTCTTGAGTGCAGAAGCCTCGAGCACTTCTTCAAAAATTATGGCAAGAGTCTTGAGCAGTTATGAAACAACAAAGGGATAAGGCTTTATCTTGAATAATTTGGAAAGAGAAATGATATAAACAAAGTTGAGGCGAGCCGTTGAAGGGTCATTGACGATGAGGACTCGACGAAGATTCAACAGAGAAAGAAATTTGATGTGTGAGATAGAGAGATTATAGAAAGTAACCGATAAATCAATTAGGATATCTCACCACTAATTGAGTCTGATTAGAACATCTCACACTAACAGAATTTAGTATTGATAAATTCAATAATCAAACTCAATTGAGAGTGAAGAAATTTTTTATTGATTGTATACCCCCTAATAGAATACACGAAGAGCCTAAATATTAATCCTAAAAGAAATTAAAAATCTAAGAGAAAGTAAAAATACATGAAAATGAAACTACTAATCTTACTACAACTCTGATTACTACTCCAATATATAAAATAGAAATCATACTACTACTTAGATGATAACATCTTCTATAACCAAATAGCCATGGTTCTCTTGAGTCTCCTTTGGTAAACACGCCATTCTTTGGACTTGGACTTTAGCGAGCTCCATGATGTCCGCATGAATACATCCATACAAACAAGCATATAGTGTGTGTGTGTGTATATATATACACACACACACACACGCATACAAGCATATAGTATATATATATATATATATATGTATATGTGTGTATATATATGTGTATATATATATAGATATATATGTATGTATGAGCATAATATATTATATGTACCTATGTATATGTATATGTAAATATTTATGTATATCTGGGTTGTGCGTGCGTGCGTGCGGAGACAAACATTACAATGCTACAGTTCAGAATTTCTCCATGGTCCTCACCCTGGCTCTCTTGACACCTTCCATATTACATAGGTAAATCTGAATAGTCTATATTTTTTCGTAGGCAATAATCACAAGAAGCACCCTTTTATTTCAGCATTATCCAGCAACCCTGGCGCATCAAATAACTCAACAACCAACACAATCGTATACAATTTTCATGGTTTTGAACCAGGAAGGAAATCAACCATCAGAACTCCTGCATGCGAAAAAAAATATGAGATTCTTAAGGTTTGCTTGTTCCCAAAAAGTTCAACATCTAGACTACCTATTATTCTACAACCAGGCATGAATTCAACAAAACCCCTCAAGCTTTGTAGCAGAAAGTTGCATCAGCACCATAACCGGTCAGAAACAGGTCATTCATGTTTTACACAAACAACAGTAGAATATGCATATATCAGTTTTAGCTAGCAAAAGTGCGTCAACATAGCAACATGCACGTGCTCGTGCACATGCACGTGCTCGTGTTATGCTTCAATTTTCAAAAGATATATGCACTTAGGAGGGTGCCACCTGGCTCCTCCTTGACCCTCGAGATCGCCCATATGGCATTTCTACAAAAGTAATATCTGCCCTACCAATTTTTAGCACTACAGACATACGCATCAATTTGGTACATACTCCCTAAACGCTAAATGATATAATCACAAATCTCCATTATTTCTACCTCTAACTGGCCACCCATTTTCTTGTTTGTATAGCAGTATTTCTGATAATCTCTTCTTTCTTTTCTTTAATCTGACGCATGGTATCTTTCTATCTCAAAAATCCTTCCATCCTCTCTTGCCATAAACTCCAGATTGTTGTTCCTAATGAAATTTTCACCAACTGACCTGTGAACTTTGAAAATGTTCTCTGCTGTAAGCCAGAAATCTTAGCCAGCAGACCTCTCATTCTACCCTGAGGAATTTTATTAAGTTTCAACCTCAAAATCCAATGCAGGTTTAATAGTGACTGACAATGAGCAACGATCACTGGCAGATGGCTCTAATACACATGCAGATGACAAAAAAAAGAAATTAACTCAAGTGGTTTGCAGAGGAGTCTATTTTACATGTGATTGTAATAATTCTACTTAAACCAAGAGAATGATTAGATCAAGATCATCACCTGGAGAGATTACTTTACAATAGTTGTAAATGCAGTAACTAAAATCAAATAATTGACCTCACTAAGAGTTTTACCTCCTATTTTCTCATGATGGAATCTCACTGAGCTGAGGTCCCCCATCATCAACCAATGCCTTGTAATAGGGAAACCTATCCTGATTAAATCTTGCCAAAGAACTTTCCTGCCTTCTTTAGTGTTGAAACCATATTCAATAGAAAGATCAAACTAAATAGTCCCATCAATGATCATGCAAACAATGTGAATGAGTTGAATTTGCATATCCCATCGGCAGACAAATTCCACAGCAGTACTAAGTTGTATTTGCATATCACAGGTTACATAAATTCCATAGCAGCCATCTCCATTTAGGGTCTAAATTATAATTTGCACAACTTTTCCCATGACCCTAATATTTTACAGAGCAGTACAAACTTGTTTGCATTCAACTTGTTTCAATTAACACAACTATTTCAGCTTTCTGAGAGCGTCGAGTGTACTATTTGCTTAACATTCTTAATTCTTTCTTTTTGAATTAAGTCCTAACAACGACACACAGTTGAACTACACATTTCTCATTCATTCCAAAACATGGGAGTAACACATCTCCCGCCACTATTTGTCTTTGGGATGTGTGCCAGTCAAAATTTCAAAAGGTGAATAGCGGTTAACTCTCACTTTTTGAAGTGAATAAGAAAGAAGTGTATAGTCAAGCCCATATATATATATATATATATATATATATATATATATATATATATATATATTGGTGGGGTGAGAGAGATGGGTTTGGTCACATAGAGGGAGAGGGAAAGAAACTAGAAAACAATAGACATAGAAGTAAATTTCCTCCTATGACGCACCCAAAACTTTATTTTTTCACTAAAATTTCAAAATCTAAACTGTTCAATTAATCTTCATTTCATGAAATGTATATAGATGAAAATTCATGAGTTTTTTAATCCCTTACCTGTGCATCAAGTGGTTGTAAAATTAACAATTTTTCTATAATAAAATAGATGCGACCACTAGATCTATGAGCAAATAAGGTCCAAACCTTATGAATTTTCTGTACACCTATATTTTAAAACAACAAATATCCTAATGTATGGTCGGATCTCAAAATTTTAGTGGAAAAGTTGAGTTATGGGTGCGCCATAGGAGGAAATTTTCTCCTGTGTCAACTTTTTCTTGTTTCTTCTCTTTATATATACACACTCTCTCTTGGGTCCTTTTGGAAGGATATGAAAATAAATCTTTTCCATTCAAATTTAATATTAGCCATTCAAATTGAAAATCCAACTCTCCTACATTGTTAAGAATGCTTAAAAAATTCAAGTGTTTTGAATGCTTTTTGCTTATTTATCAAGTAGGCGCAAAATGAATGGCCGAAACAATGAGATGGTTAGTTTAACATTGTAGAATATTTTAAATGTTTAGATCATAATCAAATAATTAGATTGAGAATTTGTATGTCTAAAGTCATATATTTAAGTAATATGCTAAATTCAGGCATTCATTTGTGCCTACTTTTGATGCATGGACAAGAAAACTACAAAATACTGAATTTTTGGATTTAGTTACTTTAAAAAGTATAGATTAACTTCAGCAGATGTTGATCTTATATTTAAATATCGTAATATTGAATTTGAGTAGAAAAGATTCATGCTCAAATCCTTTTAGAAATAGCCAAGTCTATATATATATTGAATAGTAAATTTTATTTAAAAAATTGTACATTGATAACATAAACTCTCCATTATGTGGTGGACTTTTCTAAGACCAAACATAGAGAGGGTAGTGATTACCACACTCTATTTTGATCAAGATTGTCCGATAACATAAAGACATTTGTATTAACATATGATGCATCACAAATTTCAAAATTCTATCTGAATCAATGAAGAAATCTAAGACAATGAAGTCCCCTCGCATCCCTTTTTGTCACTTCAAGTTCATAAGAAAATCTCATTTGTGATTTGATTGTGTACCTTTAGTGCTCCTATTATTTTAGGACATCCAAAGAAGTAATATTTTTTTTACTTGCCTGGTGTTCTTTTTACCTGATTTACTAAACGTTGCATTCTGCAAGTTCAACCTGCCACTCAAGGTTGTCCACTGCTATTTGAAAGTCTAATTTTTCTATAGCTTCTAATTTATCTTCTTCACTATTCCCATCTTCACTTTCTTCTGATATGAAATTCATCTCTTCTTCTTTATAGGAATCTGTTCAGTAACATCTATGACTACACCCTTACCTTTATTGGCTTGAATATGAGGCATTTCTTCATCCTGGCAGGATTTTCCCTTTGACTTAATATTTTTTGATGCAGCACTTATGTGCTTGATCTGTACTGATTGATATGTGTTGGTAGTATCTTATCTATTCTTTCCACTAGTTTGATGAGTGTCACATATCTCTATCTCTATCTCTTCATTCATTATGTCCCTATCAGAGTTCATGACAACCTCCATAATAGAAGGCTCTTTAGGCACCCACTTCTCTTTGGCAGAGCATTAAGAAGTGAGATGCCCAAAACTTGTACATTTATGACAATGGGGGGATTCCACCTTCTAGATTTTTCAAGTAGCATATGACACATCTGTTATAGGTATATGGAGTTTTTTATCTCAAGAAGGGCATCCAGTTACTATTGAATGATGCCAATCAAAAATACTCTACCTATAATAAAGAGTTTTACGCGGTGATTCAAGCGCTTCACTATTGGCGATATTATTTGCTATCGCAATACTTTATTCTCTTTTCTAACCATGAGGCTTTGAAATACATCTACTTTCAAAAAAAGTTGAATGCTAGACATGGTCATTGGATTGAGTTTTCACAAGACTACACATTCACCCTAAATCACAAAGCAGGGGTTGAAAACAAACCCACCGATGTTTTCAGCCGCCTATATTTATTCTGACAAGGACGTTAACTATAGTTAATGGTTTTGAGAAATTGAGAACTGAGTATGAGTCATGTCGTGATTTTCATGAGATATACGCGGAACTAAAAGATGGAATAGCACGAAAGTTTGATGGATTTATTCCGCATGATGGGTATTTATTTCTAAACTATAAGTTATGCATTCCAATAAAAATTCTTTGTTTGAAAATTGTATGTTGATAGTTTAGGTGGACACTTTGGGAACAAGAAGACTATAGAAGCTATAGGGTATAGGTTCTATTGGCCTAGTTTGAAATACGATGTTGCTAAGCATGTTGGTCGATGTTATATTTGTCAACTACCCAAATAAAAAATAAAATACTAGTTTGTATACCTCACTGTCCGTCCCAAATTTTCCTTGACAAGATGTAAGCATGGATTTCATGTTAGGTTTACCGAAAACTTTGAGAAAACATGATTCTGTTTTAGTTGTTGTGAACTGTTTCTCTAAAATGACATATTTTCTCCTTTGCTATAGAACTGCCAATGCCTCAAGAGTTGCTAAGATATTCTTTGATAGTGTTTTCAAAATTGCATGATTTGTCTAAGACCATTGTGTTCGATAGAGATGTCAAATTCATGAGTTACTTCTGAAAAATACTTTGGCGTATGTTAGATACAAAACTGAAATTTTTTAGTGCTTTTCATCCTCATACTGATAGTAAAACTGAAGTTGTCAATAGGACTCTAGAGAATATGTTACGCACATTAGTTGGTGAACATATTGGAACTTGAAAACTTAAACTTGCCGCTACAGAGTTTGCATACAATACAACTATGAATAGGACTACAGATAAATCACCATATGAGATTATTTATAATTTTAGACCTAGATAATCCATCGACCTTATTCCTATATATGATCATATTAGAGCATCAATATCTGCATCATCATTTGCATCGCAGTTACACAATTTACACAAGAAAGTTATGGATAAAAGTGCTCAAAGTAATGTCAACTATAAGCTACGAGTTGATGTAAGAAAAAAACTTAGAACTTTTAATGTTTGTGATCATATGATGATTGATTAGTCTCCAAAATTGGATTTTTTATACCACATCTTCACAGTTATTCAATATTAAATTCTGTTAATAATACCTCTCTTGTATGTTTCTAGGTCCATGACATGAAATGAAGAAGATGCACAAAAATCTCATTTACTTGGTGATTTTTGGAGCCTACATATAGCCACTGACTTTGGGGAGCTGATCTGCCAAAACAGGGTGCAGTTGTTCAGAAACCAGCAGTACATACCGACAAGGGGACAAACTAGGAAGCTGTGCCAGGCGGCACCACGCGCGGCGCCAGTACGGCTGCGGAAACACGACCTTACCATGGAGCATGCGTCAAGATTTGACGCGGGCCCCGTGATACCTCCCTGGTGCCTCCATTTGCTTATAAATACTCTGGTTCTAGAACAGAGAGGGGAGAAGAGTTTTTAGGAGAGTTTTTAGGGGTAGTTTCTCTCATTTGTGTAGTTTAGTGTAGTTTTCTTCTTTCTTTTGTTTTTCATTTCCTTTATAGATCGTGTAATAGGGAAGAGAGAGATGCATAGGATGAAAGTTAGGGTTCTTGTAATGAAAGGTGATAATCTATAAAAGGTTCTCTCGTTATCTCTACTTATTTTCTTCTCTCTAACTCTTTACATGTTTAGCTAATTTTCTTCCATGGCAACTATCTACTAACCACTAACTATGCTAACTTCTTACTTGATAATCCACATGAATCTAATAGCCTCTACTTGGCCTTACTCTTGCAAGAGCGATTGATGACTCATGATGATGGATTCTAACATTCTAACATATAACTCTCTAACAAGTTACCATTACTTTATTTCATACTTACTCTAGTTAGTTTTGATGGTTTAAGTGTAGCTTGCACTTGTTTATTGAGTTTGAATATGAAAGTAATCTTATGAGCCATGCTTTGTAAAGCTCTTGAACCAAGGATCAGTAATGCCAATGATACATGTGAGGCAACTATCACTAAGAGGTTAGCATGTTAGTGGAGCAATTAGTAGTTAGCAGCCATGAGTTTTTTTGTATCTCTTTTTATCTTTTCTTTTTTCCTTGATTCAAAAACCCAAAATTCATAACAACTCTTCTATGTTTCCTATGTCTTTGTTTTCACTGTATTCTTCTCATTTTTGTTTTGTTTTCTTTTGATTCTTTAAAACATTAAAAAATACTTAACACACACGTGAACATACCGGTAAAACTTCTATCGCCTCCCGTCCTTATGGATTCGACCCGTTTAGCCTTGATGCTTTATAACGAAAGTATCAAGAAAGCTAAAGCACACACACTTTAATTAGTGATTTCAAAATAACACTTTTTGGCATGATTTCTCCCCGATCAAATTTTGGCACCGTTGCCGGGGAAAGGAACGGTTTGATCTCACGTTTTTGTTAAGTTTTCTTTTTTCTTTTTGGTGTGTAGATCAAATTTTTAGTATTGTAGAAGTCCACACTTTCTTGCATCTCCCTGCTCAAGGAAGCAGGGAGCAAGTGCTTTAAAAATTATTATGTGGTTAGGTAAATCTTTGTATATTGCTATCTTCTGCTGCTAGTTTTTATTTTGATTAACTGTACATTATAATAATTAAGAACTAAAATACGGTAATTATATATTTTAAAATGGTTTAGACATTTGCATCTAGGCACATGTCAATTTTTATTCCAATATGCTGTATTTTGTTATGTTGTTGTGATCTAGACCGAGGTGTACATATTGCATTGCATATAGTTAAGACAAACACGTGGGTGATTTACTCGCTTTATTCATTCTTATCTATATTGCACACTTGCATGAATTGAACTTAAGGGCAAATCCTAATATAAGATAAGGTGAGAAAGTCATTACCCTCTCTTAACCCAAAAATGACCTCCCTACTCACACAACTCAAGCCTAAATAAAACTTGCTAGACATTGGCCCCTAGAGACATCTCAGAATCATTTAGGAGATTGACCTAAGGAGGAAGTTGCTAGAGTTTGACTCTTGTCAAATCGGTGTCCAAGGTTAGGAATTGAGAGGCGAAACCTCTATGAACAGTGGTCTGGCATAATTAGGTCCGTTGCTCTGGCACAGATATCTCCCACTGGTCTTGCCCCTACCTGATCATTAACTTGTGGTCTGATTTTTACAGTATACCCCCATGAACAGTCTAACCAATTAGGAGTCATCTAGGTCTAAGTCAACCCTAACATAGACTTGTTTTCTTTTTCTTTATCTTTTCTTTATTTGTTTGTTTGTTTTCTTTTTTGTAGATTGTGATATGGATTTCAACAATAACATTTTTTTCAATCCTAATATGAATCTATATTTCACCCCGATCTCATTTGACTCTGATAATTTCAACCCAGTTATGTACAACATGAACCAACTATATAGGCCGGATTGGACTTATCCGATTCAATATGACCCATACCCCCAATTCTATGACCAAAAATTTTAAAATAATTTTCACTCTGCATAGAGTCAATAGGGATTCACCTCTCCCCGAGTCAAATTTTCAACCATCTTATCCACAATTTTCACAATATTTATTCCCTGATTTTGATTCATATACTCCTTTTCCTGCTCTATCAACCGAAGAAAAATCCGATTTGGAAAAGAGTATAGAAGTCATGCATGAGTCCCAATAATAAATTCAAAACTTGCTCAATTCACATTCTTTCCCACATCAAACTCCATATACTCCTCTAATACCACCAATTGAAGAAAAATCTGAGTTAGAAAAGAGTTTGGAAAGTCTTTTGTGAAACAGCTTAACAATTTTAAAATATGTTAGAATCATTATTTCAATCAAATTTTCAAGAGTCCTACTCATATTTTCCAGTCTCATCAATTCAAAATGAACAACAATCAGTACTGGAATGAGTATGGAACCTTTGAGTGAGTCCGAGAAACAATCACAAAATTTGTACCACAATTTCCAAAAACTGCTTCCATACTCACCTTTTCAAGAAGAACCAATTCAAAGAGTATGGAAGATATGACTCAGATTCAAAATTCTGTTACTCGGCCTGTCAGTAGGTTAGACTCAATGAGCGAATTGATCAATGAGAATGAGAAAAATCTCTCTTGTCAACTTTTGACCAATACATATATCCCTAACTTTATTGATTGGAACCAAGAATCATATTATTTTGAAAATCAAGAATCAATTTCAGCACACCCATTTGAACTTGACCAAACTCCAAGTTTTGAAAGTCACATTGATATTTTGGCAAGTTATCCCTTTCTTGAAATTGAAATTGAACATGAATGTGATCCTAAACCTCATGTTGGTAATTTCATTTCACTTTTTGATTCAATAATGAATCTGATATCTTTAACATATTTTTTTTTCATATTTCGGAGTCAACATTGAATCCTGTACCAGTATACCGTGAAATTAAATAACCAATATCTAATGATCACACTTCATTGATGGGGACAGTATGTGAACATTAATTTTTTGGTTTAGACTCCATTTTTGAACCAATTTCGAGTCCCACTTTTGAATCTCGACTTGATCTAAGTCGCATTCCTGAGTCGGTATTAGTTCTTGATCTGTTTTTTCGTATTAGTTCCTAATCTGTTTGAGCCCAACTCAATCATCTTCCACAATCACACTTTCTTGTAGGACTAAGGTGTTGACCAAAATGACTCAAGAATTATTATTGTAAATTGAAAATTCGATGGAGATAATTTTTTTGAAATAAGACCATTCACTTCATTATTCTTTTAATGAGGTCATATTAGAGTGGTCACTGGTGGGTTCCTGCAAACTCCACGCAATTTGGATTGAGCCACATTTCGTGGACCAATCAGACCACCACCAGAACCACACCATGAGGTAACTTTCTTTCCCTTTCTATTTGTTTCACGCATATACACATTCACGATGCATTCAGGACAATACATGAGATAAGTGTGGAGGAGGGTTTACTAACGTAGGTTGTTCTAAACTTTCTTTCTTTTGCACTTATTTTTAGAAAATTTTTAGATTTTTTCTTTTGTATAGAAACTCTTATATTTTCTTTTTACAAAACTTTTAAAATAAGAGAAATAGTTTTTATTTATTTTAAGAAAGTTAAGAGGATCTTAGGAATTAAGAAGATTTAAAATTATGAATTCTTAAACCGAGTCAAAATAATAGATCTTATTTAAATTTTAGAATAAGAAAGTAAGATTATAAAGATAATTTGATCTCGAATTTTTTGCCTTATATATGCACTTCACACTTACACAATCTTTGAGATTGAAACAAAGACTGAAAATGTCATAAATATATATATAAATAAAAAATAATGATAATAAAATCACTTATTGAAGCTGGGTAATTATGCCTCAGAAAGCATGATTCTTCACGCCTAAAAACAACGGACAAAAATAAAATAATACTCTTTAGTTTTGTGGCCTTGTTTACTTGAGTCCTTAAGCCCGGGGATTTTTCTTATCTGGTGCCTTAAAATCATCTATTTTGGGAGTCACCAACTAAAAGCGCACTATCCGGCTAAACTAGAAAGTCTAAAAACTAAGAAAAGAAAAAAAGAAAAAAAATATTTTGTACGCAAATAAATGACATGAAAGTTAGAGTTGATATCCCATGATTTTTTATTGTTCACAAAGTGCATATTTTTCTAAGGGTTTTATGAAAGATCAAAGAATCAATTCAATTTTAAATTCTTACATTTAATTTATTACAAGTGCATTTAGACTTAGTTTAAGAAAGAATAATTTCTAGTTAACCTATGATCTTGGATCACTAAAATTTTCGCAAAAATATTTTAACACTTTTCTCTATTTCAAAATACGTTTCAAAATACCAACATTTGATTTCTTTCTTTATGGATTTTGTGGGTGTAATCCGTTGAAAACGCTCAGGAGACAACTCATCCTCTAGGGGAAACCTAGAAGTTTAACAGCTTATCGCACATGCTCAGTGCAATCGCGTCACATGTAAAAGTGGTGTAATATTTTCTTAGTTAGTTTTTTTTGTTTTGCTCGGGACGAGCAAAAGATAAGTGTGGGGATGTGGTTAGTCTCCAAAATTGTATATTTCATACTACATTTTCACATTTATTCAATATTAAATTCTGTTAATATTATCTCTCTTGTATATTTTTAGGCCCATGGCATGAAATGAAGAAGATGCACAAAAATCTCATTTACTTGGTAATTTTCGGAGCCTACATATAGCCATTGATTTTGGGGAGCTGATTTGCCAAAACAGGGTGCAGTTGTTCAGAAACTAGCAGTACATACTGACAGGGGGACAAACCAGGAAGCTGCACCAGTCAGCGTCGCGTGCGCGACGCTAGTACGGCTGCGAGCCGCGTTTCCGCGGCCTTACCGTGGAGTCGAGCGTCAAGATTTGACGCGCGGCCCCGTGACACCTCCATGGTGCCCCCTTTGCCTATAAATACCCCTGGTTCGAGAACAGAGAGGGGAGAAGAGTTTTTAGGAGAGTTTTTAGGTGTAGTTTAGTGTAATTATCTTCTTTCTTTTATTTTTCATTTTCTTTGTAGGTCATGTAATAGGGAAGAGAGATGCATAGGATGAAAGTTAGGGTTTTTGTAATGGAAGACGATAATTTATGAAAGATTCTCTCTTTATCTCTACTTATTTTCTTCTCTCGAACTCTTTATATGTTTAGCTAATTTTTTTCTCAAGGCAACTAACTATTATCCACTAACTATGCTAACTCGTTACTTGATAATCCACATGAATCTAATCGCCTCTACTTAGCCTTGCTCTTGCAAGAGCCATTGATGGTTCATGATGATGGATTCTAATACTCTAATATCTAACTCTCTAACAAGTTACAATACTTTATTCCATACTTGCTCTAGTTAGTTTTGATGGTTTAAGTGTAGCTTGCACTTGTTTGTTGAGTTTGAATGTGAAAGTAATCTTATGAGTCATGCTTTGTAAAACTCTTGAACAAAGGACTAGTGATGACTAATGATACATGTGAGACAACTATCACTAAGAGGTTAGCATGTTAGTGGAGCTATTAATAGTTAGTAGCCGTGAGTTTTCTTGTATCTGTTTTTATCTTTTCTTTATATTTATTTTAAAAAAACAGAAAACGCAACTTCTCTTCTATGTTTTTCACTTATTTGTTTTCACTGTATTCTCTTTTCATTCTTTATTTTCTTTTCTTTTGATTCTTTAAAATATTGAAGAACACTTAACACACACGTGAACATATCGATAAAGCTTCTATCGCCTCCCGTCCTTATGGATTCGACCCGTTAGGCCTCGATGCTATAATGGAAATATCGAGCAAGTCAAAGCACACACTTTAATTAGTGATTTCAAATTGACATTTTTTGTGCACGATTTCACCCCGATCAGTGATGTGGATTCGTCCGGAATAGTTTTCACCTGAAACTGTTAAGAAATTAATGCATGTACTGCTGGTCCATATCAAATTTTAAAGAAGTTAAATAATAATACTTATCTTATTGATTTT
Organism: Agave tequilana; assembly: GCA_038442645.1. NCBI lineage: Eukaryota > Viridiplantae > Streptophyta > Magnoliopsida > Asparagales > Asparagaceae > Agave > Agave tequilana. Next base: position 107,982 of record JAVJIF010006876.1, read on the forward strand.
CTTCAAGATTTTAGTATCAGTTTTTCATTCAATATTGAAGAACTAGTAGATTACAAGGGTCCTGATTTAACCCTAATAACCTATTAGATATGAGCCATCTCATGAGCCTATTTCTCATAGATCTTTCCTTCCACCACTTTTACCTAATACAGTGGATCAGATTGATAAAATTATGGATGACGAAATTATCACCACCCAAGATGGTGAGACTCGTAAATATTTGGTTTAATGAAAAGGAAAACCATCAACAGATGATTCGTGGTTATATCGAAGTTAGATGTAAAAGATTGATGCTAACAAATTAGAGAAGTATGGGAGTTTTTTCTCCTCAAACTCAATAGAGTCGAGTTCTTTCCAACACGGAGAGAAAGATGCGGACATCATAGAGCTGACATCGCCACTAAAGTTTAAATCCAAAGAATGACGCGTGTACAAAAGGAGACTCAAGAGACATTTGGTTCTAGAAAAAGATTTTGTAATTAGAGTAGTAGTAAGATTTTTATTTTATATATTGGAGTAGTAATCAGAGTTGTAGTAAGATTACTAGTTTTTTTTATATTTTTTTAGATTTTTGATTTCTTTTAGGATTAGTATTTTATTTCAATTGTAATTAGGAGTATAATTTTGTAGCATATATAAAGGGCCCTCGTGTATTCTAATACAACTAATGAATAGTTTCTTCACTCTCAAATGAGTTTGATTATTGAATTCTTAATCCTAAATTCTGTTAATAGGATGTTCTAATTAGACACAATTAGTAGTGAGATGTCCAAATTGATTTATTGGTTACTTTCAATTCTCTCTAAGCCTCACACATTTAAATTTTTTCCTCTGTTGAATCTTCATCGAGTCCTCACATCGATGACCTTTCAACGCCTCAGCTCCACTTTGTTTTTATTCTCTCTCTCCAAACTATTCAAGTTAAAGCCTTATCTTCTTGCTATTCCATAACTGCTTAAGATTCTTGCCACAATTTTTTAAGAAGTGCCCGCGGCTTTTGCACTCAAGATTGTGCCCAGCACCCAAGCGCTCGCGTACATACGCGCGGTGGAAACCAACAGGCTCGTTCAAGCCCCTCCCGTGGGTGAAATTCCGAGTGAGAGTATTCATAATGTTAGTTTTGATGTCTATTTAATGTTATCTCGAACTCATCTGTGTGAGTGTCTCAATCCCACGACATTCAGTTCTCATCGACTATACCTGTTCTCATCTGCGTGATTTCAGAAATCTGTTGGCCCGAAGGCCCATCACTCTAATTTTGATGATGATTAACTCATGTAGTTATAATACTAATGATCTTGTGTTTAATTAGTGACAGATTCATGATCAAGATCTTAGTAGGTGCATAGCTTCAACAAAAGATTTAAAGTCAAGATTTGGAGCTAGCACGGTGTTTGGACCAAGTCAAGAAGGCTTCAAGTGAAGACTTCAAGAAGATGAAGACTTGAGTCTAGGTTTGTTTTTAGAAGATTTTGTTTTTAGTTAAAATGTAAAGGATAGAATAGTTGGTGGATTGCTCAAGTATACATATACACACACACTCTTGATTTAGTTTGTTTGACAAAAGATTTTCTATTTTAGAAAATACATGTTTGGATTTTGGTTTTTAAGTTTACATATCTTTTAACCAAAATCATGTTTAGAGCTTAAAGTCAAAAATATAGATATTTCACCATGTTTGTGTAGTGGATCATATCCATACACACTATGCTTTAATATAGTTTAAATATCTTGTTTTTGTATTTGGAGATGTTTTGGAAAAAACAAGTTTTGAAAAAACAAGTTTGGAAAAATACTGTTTTAGTTTGAGCCAATTTTTCCAACTTACAAAAATAGTCCAAATCATTTGTAACATGTCTTGATTTTGTGCAAGCATGTTTGTTTATCAAAGTATATTGGTAAAACTATTTTTGTATATTTTTCAGTATTTTATGGGATTTTATTTGATAGGAGAATACCTTAGTGTAAATCCCAGATTTTCCTCGAAACAAATCCCTTGTGTTTGCGATTGCTCTCTCTCTCTCTCTATCTCCTTATTGTTTATATCTTGCATACTTATTATTGTGTTTACATTTATATGCTTGATATATTGTGTGCTTATTGATACATGCTTGGGGATTGTTTGCTAACACTTGTATTCAACCAAGAGAGCCAACGCGGGCACCTCAACCCATTCAAGGGGAATCTAGAGGAGTTTGTCCAGATCCCTTCACGGGGAATTCGGTAACACTCTTGTGTTATACGTAGTGTTTAGTGTAATAATTTGTTTAGGTTATAATAGTTTTTAATTCCGCATTATTTGGCATTTAGTGACCATTAGATTAGCCATCACCTATTCACCCCCCTCTAGGTGAACTTACAATTGGTATCAGAGCCAAGTGCTCTTGATTTGGGTCTTACAACCTAGAGTTAAAGATCCTCATTTTTAGGCTAATCACAATATTTGTACACACACCATGGAGTTCATGTCACCACCCTTGTTTGACATTCTTAACATCCAAATTTGGAAGGTTAAGATGTCTTCGTACCTCAAAGCCTTAGGGATTCATGTTTATCTTGCTACAATTAAAGATTCATATGTTAATGATAGCAAGTATATTGAGGCTAACTCAAAAGCCATTCATGCTTTGAAATGTACCCTAAATGATGAATATCTTTCTAGGGTTTCTAATATTGATTCGGCTTTTGTAGCTTGGAACATCATCACCTCCCTTGACGAAAAGGATCTATATTATGCCGGGAGCGATTCGGACGTTGGAAGCGACACCTCCAATGCATGCTATATGGTCCAAGGGGATAACCCCTTGAGGTAACTACCGAATCCGAGGTAGATGAAGATAATGACATGTCATATGATGAGCTCACTTCATTTTGCCAACTATTGCTTGAAAAATATAACATGCTTAAGAAAGATAATAAAAATTTGAAAAAGAAATTTGATTGCATGCTTAATGAAAATGATTCATTTAAAAATAAGGTTGCATGCTTAGAAAAGGAAAATGATGATTTGAAAAATGAAAATATTTCCTTAATGTCTAAATTGAATGATTTATGTGAAGGAAATATATTTTTGAAAAATAAAATTGTTGTGGTGGAAAAACAAAAGGAAATTGTTTTTCAAGAAAATAACTCTTTGAAAAGAAAAATTTGTGAAAAAGAAAAAGTTTCTAAAAAGAATAAGAAAAATGACTCTATATCTCACCTTTCTTTACATGCCACCATTGATGATAGTGAGATTGAATTTTTGAAAAATAAAATTGATAGTTTGAGCTCAACTTTAAGCTCTTGTGCATTTAACCACACTAGATTGGAGTCTTTGTTTTCAAAGAAACAAACTCCACATTCTCATGCACATCATCATTCACATCATGCTTATGTTGCACGTCATAATCACACTCACTCACATAAGCATCCTAAGGTGTACGAATGTACACATTGTGGCCGCAAAGGCCATTTAGCAAAGTTTTGTTTTGATAGATTACATCATATTAATTTTGCTAAGAATAAAAAATTTGGGTTCCATTAAATGCTAACCCCATGGACCCAAGAAAATATGAGTACCAAAACCCTCACATTTTGTTTTTGATGTAGGTGAGGGCTCTCACAAGACGTGAGAGATTTGGTGCCTTGATGGTGGATGCAATGGACTTGATGGACACATATTGAATGCATCACTATCAAGCAATTTTGGTGGGACGACCACCATGTTTGGAGTTTTGGAACATAGTTTCTTAGTTGGTAATTATTTCTAAACTCTTAGTTTAATTATATGCTTCTTTCATTTGATGATCATTTGAGCATGTTCATGTTTTATACTTCATGTCGTAAATACTAGTTTAAATGTAGTTTTTATCAAAACTTGCATGTATACATGTACAAATAGTGAGAACAATTTGATTCATATATGTTTGCACTTCACGCTCATTTGTACCTACTAGATGCACATGTATAAGTTAGTTTTGATGATTCTTTCATTTACACTTGTTTTGCCTATTTCATGTTTTTACTTCATGTATATGCATTTTTATTCAAATCTAATAAATATACATGTATACCCGTGAGTCTCTTGCCTTCATGCAAATACTATTAATAGACTCTTTTATGTTTGGGATATGTATGTATATTGTTAGTTTTGGATAAATCATACATATACCTAGAAGTTTGTTTTAAAAAAATGAAAAATAAATTTTCATGTTTTGTTTGATAAAATAAAATGAATAATGTGTTTTGATCATTTTGAGTCCTAATGACTATTTTCATGAAAATGCTATATACATAATTGTTGTACACTCATACTTCATTTATTTTTGTCATGACTTAGTTTCATGGACATATTTTTGAGATTTATAGACTATGAGTGTAAAATTTTGTGTATTTAGTATGATTTACGAAAAACATATGATTTCATGTTTTTGAAGGATCTTTAACTAGTTTTTCAAAAATTAATTTAACTAGTTATTTATTCTTCAATGTTTATGAGATATACACTTGATCCTATTATTATTTCAATTGGTATCATTGAATCATTTCAATTGGTATCAATTTGACTCTATATTTGTATATACTCATTTTTGTTTTATTATATATGTATGTATCAATGTCAATTGGTATTTTTTTCATACATATATATGATTTTCATGTGCTTAACTTACAATTGGTTCACATTTTTAAAGCACAAAATTTATGATGAAAAATAAATAAAAATATTTGATCATTATGTTTACTATTGGTATCAATATGTTTCAACTTCATATTTGTTAAATTTCAATTGGTATCAGAGCTCTTTATATATATATATTGTTTCTATATGACCAATTGGTACGAAACAAATCCCTTGTGTTTGCGATTACTCTCTCTTTCTCTATCTCCTTATTGTTTATATCTTGCATACTTATTATTGTGTTTACATTTATATGCTTGATATATTGTGTGCTTATTGATACATGCTTGGGGATTGTTTGCTAACACTTGTATTCAACCAAGAGAGCCAACGCGGCACCTCAACCCATTCAAGGGGAATCTAGAGGAGTTTGTCCAGAGCCCTTCACGGGGAATTCGGCAACACTCTTGTGTTATACGTAGTGTTTAGTGTAATAGTTTGTTTAGGTCATAATAGTTTTTAATTCCGCATTATTTGGCATTTAATGACCATTAGATTAGCCATCTCCTATTCACCCCCCCACTAGGTAAACTTACAAAATCAACCACAACAATCAGATAACAACTAAGATCATATCTACTATCATCCCAGGCATTATTTTCATTACATCAACATTTAATTACAAGTCTAAATATATGCTATCCAGTTGATTATCCAAATTTCACAATATCTAATCCACTTTGATATTTCATATTAATCACATAATGACATGTTAAAGAATCACAACTGATATTACTTGTTTTAACTCATGTTTCTACAACGGTCTTCCTGTTTGTGAAACATTTTTGAGTTGTTTTATCCATTACTTCCACCCACGTACATATTTCACATCATGTTTGAATGTATGAATGTATGTATTTGTGTGTATTATATGTACACATACAGGTGGCAGTCAAAAAGTTAAACTCTGCCCATCTATTTTTTGGATTAGGCTAAACTAGATTGTTGTTCATGTTTTATGATGCACATTTACAAAAAATGATGTGCATATCATGAGATTTACATTGCATCAAGTGCACAAATCTAATGGTTTTTCTATAGATCCAAAGGTAAATCTCATGCGCCTCTGGCAAGTAGAACTTGCCACAAAAGGGGCAAAATTTAGCAAACAACTATTATGAAAATGAATTATAAGTTAAAACAAAAATTGAAAACATAAAAAAACAAAGATTGCGAGTTACTTGCCTGACAACATTTAAAGGTTGCCTTCAGACGCAGCAAAATGTTTAGGGGTGCTTTCCGATCCTGCAACATCAATGTAACATATCACAAATTACTCTAAGGTATTGCTAGCTGGTAGTACCAAATATTCAAGTGTTAGAGAAAAAAGCCTTGATTACAGGAGAATTAAAATATCAGTACTAGTGCTAAATCAGTGAACACATGACTTGATCATACTTAATTTGACAGAAGATTCAGGTTCCTTACTATTACTGCCGCCTTTACCTTTATCATTGACAACAGAAAGTATGCTAGCTCCATATGGAGCACTACGAACAAAGTCAGCTACCGACAGCCTGATACATCGAGCGTGAACTCCAGCCGCTGCAAAGTCAACACCAGCTCCCTGCTTAGGTACTCTGCCTTAACATAAATGTAATTACCTTTTATTTCACTGCCTCAACAGAATTGCAAAAAGTTTTCAGCTTCATTGTGACCTTCAGTTATCATTTTTCTTGACTCACTTTCTTTAATTCTTTCCCTCTTCTGAAACAAACTCTAGCCTTAGCTGCACTGGTTCGATATAGAGTGAGAGAATAAAGAAGGGCTTAAATTTCTCTTAGTTTCACATTCTTTCAGTTTCTTTAATGGCTAAATTAGTTGTGAAGAAGCTACTGCTAATTTCTACCAAAAAAAATCACGACTTCCACATATCGAACCTTTTATAATTGGCTAACTCCAAAATTTTGAAAATCTGTTAGGTAAAATACCTTACATGGTCGAAAACTTTATGCCTATAAGGTGATGACTATTTTATTTCTTCCAATATTGGACTAGATTTCAGCTAACTGAAGGAATTCAATTGAAAATTCATCTAAAGTAGGATGTGCATAAAATTCCTACTGGATAGTTATGTGAAATTGCGTTAGAGATAATTTTTTGTAATTTTCCCTTCTTTTAATTCAATAACCAAGGGAAAGCAATTTATGACTCACACATTAAATCTGGAGAAAAAAGAATTATTCAAGGAAAAGGCATCACCATCTGAAAATTCACACCTTCCCCGTTCTCTAGCAACAGCATCACCATCTGGAACAAAACCATAGTTCCAATAACTAACAAGAATTGGAAGCTAGAAGAATCAAAAAGATATCAGATTCAAAAGGCTTAACCAATTTGCAGCGATTGACTTCTCCCAATTACTTGCACTTTTAGCTTCCATGTGTGAACTTTTGTGCCCTGTCTAAACTTTGTGCGCCTGAATTGATAAATGGGGATGTTTATTTCGTCATAATAGTCGTAAAATTTTGTAATTCGTAAATGACTTACAACTCAATTACAACTACGGCGTTTATTTGGATTGTAATTCGTAAAAGACTTACACAACTCAATTACCACTCACTTGTAACTCAATTACCACTCACTTACAGCTCACTTACAGTTAATTTTGTGGTCATGCAAATTTGTATTATTTTTAATGTTAATATTAATTTTTTTTTAATATTTAACATTTTTAGTATTTATTTGCAATATTAAAACTTTTAAATCATAGTTAATTTTGTGGTCAACTTTTTTACTTACGACTTACACATTATGACAACCGAACACCGTAAAATACAATACAATTTCTCACTTATAACTTTATATTACCAGCCAAACATTGTAAGACTTACATGCATGTAACTCATTTATAACTGTAAAAGACTTTACCAATTATGACTTATGAATTACGGCCAATTACGACAACCAAACAGACCCAATATGTAGACTCAGATGTATGATAAATCTGTATGCGTATATGTATGTCTGAAATCTATATATTTATATATTTATGTGTTTCAGCTTCTATATACCTGGTCTACTAAGTACCAACCATTTCTGTTTATAATTCCTATGCATGTTTGACCTTCGAATAATGTCTAAACTTTTCCAGGTCTACAGAAGTTTTTTCTGTTACCTAGCAACATTATTTTAAATCCCTATCTTTTGATCATGTTATATTGTTGTCAGGTGTAATAACCCGGCTTTCCCTTTAATATTGTAAATATAGAATAAAGAGGGATTTTATGATAAAGAACATTAATTATAGTTTTAGTAAGAAATAACATCAACAGGGATTTATTTGTAAAATTAATCTGATTCAGTAATTAGGTTATTTGTTTTTTCTTATCAATGAGCCACAAAAAAGAGAGAGAAAGTGAGAGAGAGAGAGAAAGTGAGAGAGAGAATGATTGGAAGAAAAAGAAACTGAAAGAAAGAAGAGACCGGGAGAGAAAAAGAGGCTGGAGGCTGAAAAATTACAGAGATAAAGAAGAGAAATCAGATTAAATAGGAACAAAAGAATCTCCAGAGAATAGATTAAGGTAAAAATCGATATTAAAGAATTTCTGGTTTGTTTATTATTCTTTTTGGAATTTTGTTGTGGTTTATAAAATTTGAGATTAAATTGACAGAGATGATCACTTGAGGTTCTTGAAGCTTTGTTATGACGAAATCTAAAAGGGGAAGAAGGATGTTCGTGAGAGCTCATTGATATTGTTGGATCTGGTAGTTAGTGGTGATCATGACTTATAATTTATATTGGTTTCCATCTTTCTTTTAAATTCATAGTTTCTCTCTCATTAAATTTCACTTATTCCAAGAAAGACATGATTCCTATTGTTTCTAATATATTGACTTATACAACAATTCTAATTATAATGCAAATCAAGATGTTCTATCCTGTAAAAAATATGCTATTTCATCCGGATTGTTATGCCACCCTATTGTGACATTATTTTTTTTTATCTAGAGTTAGGTGAGGCATGCATACATGAGCTAAATAAATATGTTGATTTTTTTAAGCCATATGCATATTAAGATATTATATTAAATTTTGTACCAATGATTGTTACTGTTTTAGTTCATGTATTGCATAATTCAAATCAATTAAAAATCGTATGCATTGGAAAATAAGTAAGTCATACAAGAGCTCAATGTATTCCCTCCTTGAGGGTTATATATTACTATTTGAGTCCCCAATTGTGGATTTTAACTTCCGACCACGGGATTATGTGGAACAATCAAGTCACCACGGTGTGAAGTATTGATCGCATTGAAATATGAATTACTTACTTTTTATTACATTTGTATCATTCTATCCTTAGTATATAGTGTTCTCCATATTATGAAATCATCAAATTATTATTTTCGCTTGTCTCTCTTGTTATATGACTTATTGGATCGTTAATTTTAGAATTATTTATCATTGTTATTTGTGCCTTTGGTTCAATTATTATACAAACTACCTGTCATGATTCACTTATTTGCTGAGTTGTGTAGCTCACCCCTTTCCGCTCTATAGTTTGATTGGCAAGAATTAACAAGTTTGGGTTTGATAGAAGATCTTCAGCTTAACCTTGAGACATTGAGGTCTTTATATACAAATGGATTTAAAAGTAAGTCATTGAGCATGGAAGAAGTAATTTTATTTGTAATTTACTGTGTACCAATCGCTGATTTTATCACGTAAAGAGAACATGTTTATTGTTCGGACAAAATCAGTGGATGAAATTATTTAATCGTTGGAGTTTTTTATATAGTCTAGGAGTAGCAATTCCTTATTCCTTGTGAGTTGGGATTCAGGTCGTTATATCAGGACTGATGCTTCTTAGATTATTCAGGCCATTCTTATGATTTTCAACAATTCATGGTTTTTATATTTTATAATTTGCATAGTTGTTTCTCATTTGTGTTTCTTACAAAAATCTCTATTCTTTTGCATACTGGTGCGATTTTTCTGCACGTCCTGACAAGTGAGAAATATTGGTGTTATCTTTTATGCACCTTATAATATTTGATGTCCCTCTGTATTTGTGTCTATATTTGCTCCTATATGTGTTCGTAGTTCTCATGCAGTATTTCTATTTCTATAAAATCTTAACTCCTTTAGCACTGGTTTGTTGGTGCTTCAAATTATATCTACTTTGTATACTTGCAATTGCAACTACTTCTGCAACTCCCGATGTGGATTACTCTTATGGTCTTGAGTAACAGATTGAAGTAGGTTGGGGGGAGCTTGTCTTAGTAAATCAATGTGCCTTCTCGTTTGGAAGACATGTTAGTAACTGCTCTCTCCATAAGTTGGTCAGAAGACTTTAAGAAGAAAGGAGGATCAAAATCATATTTAAAGGTAGACTTGAAAAAGGCTTTTGATAGTGTGAACAGGGAATTTATTTATTTCCTAATGCACTGTATGGGATTCCCTTATGTATAAATCAATTGGATTAGAGAGTGTATATCATCTCCCACATTCTCTATATGGTAAATGGCAGCCCCGCTGGTTTTCTTAAGAGTGAGGGGAATAAGGAACGAGTATCACCATATTTATTTGTCTTGGTCAAGGAGTTTTTTTTTTCAATTTGCGTGGAACTTGCTATGGTATCAGGAAAAATTTAAGCAAATTAAGAGAGGAGGGGTTTGCTTGGTCTACCATCTGGTTTTCACAGATATGCTGATATTTACTAAAGGCACCACTATGTCTCTTTAGGAAGTCGATAAACTCTTGGAATTGTTGGCATTGAACATTGGGTTATGTATTAACGAAGAGAAGATTAGAATCTTTTTGAACAAGGGATGCACAAATAAAAGGAGTTTGGTTGAAGCTTTTGGTGTAGCTGAAGGTAAATTGCCTATTATCTTGGCATACCTCTATCTGCTAATTATTTGAAAGCAAGGAGCTATTCTTTCTTGGTGGACAAGCGCAGGATCATGGTGGAAGGCTGGATGACTTCTAATCTCTCTTTTTTCAGAAGTGCAGAATTGATAAAGCCTGTGATATATGTCACAATCAACTATTGGTTGGCCTTTAATCTTCCAGTGTCAATTATAGCTAAACTAGAAAGGCTATATGCAACCTTTCTTTGGGGTGAGACAAATTACTCTTGAGGTATTGCTAGCTGGTTGTACCAAATATTCAAGTGTTAGAGAAAAAAGTCTTGATTATAGGAGAACAAAAATATCAGTACAAGTGCCAAATCAGTGAACATTGACTCATATCATACTTAATTCTGACAGAAGATTCAGGTCCCTCACTGTTGCCGCCGCCTTTACCTCTTATCATTGACAACAGAAAGTATGTTAGCTCCATAGGGAGCACTAGGAGCAAAGTCAGCTACCGACAGCCTGATACATCGAATGTGACCACCAGCTGCTGCAAAGTCAGCACCGCTGGCTCCCTGCTTAGGTACTCTGCCTCAACATAAATGCAATTATCTTTTATTTCACTGACTCAATAGAATTGCAAAAATTTTCCGTTTCATTGTGACCTTCAGTTTGCGTTTTTTTTCTTGACTCACTTTCCTTAATTCTTTTCCTCTTCTGAAACAAAACTCCAGCCTTAGCTGCACTGGTTCCATATAGAGTGAAAGAACAAAGAAGGGCTTAAATTTCTCTTAGTTCCACGTTCTTTCAGTTTCTTTAATGGCTAAATTAGTTGTGAAGAAGCTACCTTTAATTTCTACAAAAATAAATCACATGACTTCCACATATTGAACCTTTTATCATTTGCTAAATCAAAGTTTCCGAAAATTTGTTATGTAAAATACCTTACATGGTTAAAAACTTTATGCCTATGAGGTGATGACTATTTTATTTCTTCCAATACTGGACTAGATTTCAGCTAACTAAAGGAATTCAATTGAAAATTCATCTAAAGTAGGATGTGCATAAAATTCCTACTGGATAGTTATGTGAAATTGCGTTAGAGATAATTTTCTGTAATTTGCCCTTCTTTTAATTCAACAACCAAGGGAAAGCAATTTTATGACTCACACATTAAATCTGGAGGGAAAAGAATTATTCAAGGAAAAGGCATTACCATATGGAAATTCACATCTTCCCCATTCTCTTGCAACAGCATCACCATCTGGAAACAAAGCCATAGTTCCAATAACTAACAAGAATTGGCTGCTAGAAGAATCAGAAAGATATCAGATTCAAAAGGCTTAACCAAAGCCTGTTTTGCAGCGATTGACTTCCATGTGTGAACTTTTGTGCCCTGTCTAAACTTTGTGTACTTGAATTGATAAATATGTAGACTCAAATGTGTTGATAAATCTATACGCGTATATGTATGTCTAAAATCTATATATTTATGTGTTCGAACTTCTATGTTCCTGATCTACTAAGTACCAAATATTTCCGTCTACAATTCCTATGTATGTTTGACCTTCAAATAATGTCTAAACTTCTCCGGTCTACAGAGGTTTTTTTTTTGTTACCTAGCAACATTATTTTAAATCCTTATCTTTCTATCATGCTATATTGTTGTTAGGTGTAATAACCCGGCTTTCCCTTTAATATTGTAAATATTGAATAATGAGGGATTTATTTTTAATTATAGTTTTAGTAAGAAATAACATCAACAGGGATTTATTTTTAAAATTAATCTGATTCAGTAATTGGTTATTTGAATCTTCTGCATCAATGAGCCACAAAAAAAGAGAGAGAGTGAGAGAGAGAGAAAATGATTGGAAGAAAAAGAAAGAAAGAAAAGAAACTGAAAGAAAGAAGGGACGGGGAGAGAAAAAGAGGCTGGAGGCTGAAAAAAATACAGAGATAAAGAAGAGAAATCAGATTAAATAGGAATAAAAGAATCACCAGAGAAGAGATTGAGGTAAAACTTATATTAAAGAATTTCTGGTTTGTTTATTATTCTTTTTGGAATTTTGTTGTGGTTTATAAAATTTGAGATTAAATTGATGGAGATGATCACTTGAGGTTCTTGAAGCCTTGTCATGATGGAACCTAAAGAGGAAAAGAAGGATGTTTGTGAGAGCTCGCTGATACTGGTAAGTGGTGATCATGACTTATAATTTATATTGGTTTCCATCTTTCTTTTAAATTCATAGTCTCTCTCATTAAATTTCACTTATCCCAAGAAAGACATGATTCCTATTGTTTCTAATATATTGACTTATACGATAATTCTAATTATAATGCAAATCAAGAAGTTCTATCCTGTAAAAAATATGTTAATTCATCCAGATTGTTATGCCACCCTATTGTGATATTCTTTTTTTTTTTTTTTTATCTAGAGTTAGGTGAGACATGCATACATGAGCTAAATAAATATGTTGATTTTTTAAATCCGTATGCATATTGAGATATTATATTAAATTTTATACCAATGATTGTTACTGTTTTAGTTCATGTATTGCATAACTCAAATCAATTAAAAACGGATATGCGTTGAAAAATAAGTAAATCATACAGGAGCTAAATGTGTTCCCTCCTTGAGGGTTATTATATCACTATTTGAGTCCTCAATTGTGGATTTTAACTTCCAACTATGGGATTATGTGGAACGATTAAGTCACCAGGGTGTGAAGTGTTGATCGCATTGAGATATGAATGACTTACTTTTTATTACATTTGTATCAGTCCATCCTTAGTATAAATTAGATCAAACTAGTATATAGTGTTTTCCATATTATGAAATCATTAAATTATTATTTCCACTTGTCTCTCTTGTTATATGAATTATTAGATCATTAATTTTAGAACTATTTGTCATTGTTATTTGTGCCTTTGGTTCAATTATTATAAAAACTACCTGTCATGATTCATTTATTTGCTGAACTGTGTAGCTCACCCCTTTCCCCTCCATATAAAAGCTTAACTCCTTCAGCACTGGTTTGTTCGTGCTTCAAATTATATCTACTTTATATACTTGCAATTGCGACTACTTCTGCAACTCCCGCTGTGGATTACTCATATGGTCTTGAGCAGGTTGTGGGGAAGCTTGTCTTAGCAAATCAATGTGCCTTCTCATCTGGAAGACATGTTAATAGCTGCTCTCTTCTTGCCCGTAAGTTGGTCAGAGACTTTAAGAAGAAAGGAGGATCAAAATCATGTTTAAAGGTAGACTTGAAAAAGGCTTTTGATAGTGTAAATAGGAAATTTATTTATTTACTAATGCACTGTATGGGATTCCCTTATGTATAGATCAATTGGATTAGAGAGTGTACACCTTCTCCCACATTCTCTATTATGGTAAATAGCAGTCCTCCTGGTTTTCTTATGAGTAACAGGGAAATAAGGAAACGAGATCACCATATTTATTTGTCTTGGTCAAGGATTTTTTTTTCTTTCAATTTACATGGAACTTGCTACGGTATCATGGAAAATAAGCAAATTAAGAAGGGGATTGCTTGGTCTACCATTTGGTTTTCACAGATATGCTGATATTTACTAAAGGCACCACTACGTCTCTTTAGGAAGTTCATAAACTCTTGGATTTGTTGGCATTGAACATTTGGTTATGTATTAACAGAGAGAAGATTAGAATCTTTTTGAGCAAGGGACTCACAAATAAAAGGAGTTTGGTTGAAGCTATTGGTGTAGCTTAAGGTAAATTGCCTATTAGTATCTTGGTATACCTCTATCTGCGAATTATTTGGAAACAAGGAACTCTTCTTTCTTGGTGGACAAGTGCAGGATCACGGTGGAAGGCTGGCTGACTTCTAATCTCTCTTTTTCAGGAAGTGCAGAATTGATAAAACCTGTGATATATGTCACAATCAACTATTGGTTGGCCTTTAATCTTCTAATGTCAATAACAGCTGAACTAGAAAGGCTATATGCAACCTTTCTTTGGAGAAATAAGATGGAATGCATGTGGGGTGGGACAAGTTATGCAAGCCTAGAGAAGAAGGTGGACTGGGGATAAGAAGGGTGGCTGCTTTATGCAAGGCAACAGGAAGGAATAAGGTTGCTCTGGAATTGCATCACTTCAGATTCTTTTTAGGCAAGGTGGATGAGAATTCATTATGTGTCAAGTCAGGAAAGTTTTAGGAAGCTCCAGTATCTTTATTAGACTCTGGAAGTTGGAAATTTATTTCTGCAAGTCGGGGTTTGGCAATGCTAAACATGAGAAGCGTAACTTGTTAGTGGGAAGAGTACATCAATATGGTTTGATCCATGGTTAGATGAGGCGAGACTTATTGATCAGCTAGGGAGGGCTAATGTGTGTTTACAAGGAGTGGAGAATTGGACAGTTAGTAGATTGACACACAATCAGCATTAGCATCTCTCTCATTCAGCATTGACCCAGTTATGGAGACAGATTCAAAAAACTGAGTTCAGTGATACTCATGCACAAACACAAGATTCCTGAAATTGGATAGGAAGTAGCTCTGGACAGTTTGCTTTCTATACAGTTTGGGAGTTCTACAAACTTATTTGGTTTACAAGAAATTGTCCAAAGATGGCCTACATGTTTATTGACAGCTCTGCGAGGCAAAATTTTAACCAACGACAAACTGTCCCAGCTGGGTACATACACACATGTATGTTTGTACACACACAAAAAAAAAATGATAATAATAAAAAAAATAAATAGATACATAGGACTATATGAGTGCATACTACATACACATACATCTATACATGTGTGTGTGTGTGTGTGTACACTCACATACACACATATATTATGTATTTATATATGTATGTAGTTTAGAGTGTTTACAGGGGACATGTTCGATTTTGATACGTGATACCAAAAAATGTTAGCATATGTTTCTAGTGTCGCCTTTATTTTTCCATAGACAAAATATCAAGGGACAACTGACATAGTGATGTGCCAGGTTCGAAATATCAGCCAACTTTAATGCTTACCAGAGCTGTGATGCCTCTTCTATTAAATATGTGAAATCATTCTCAAGGAAAGTACTTAGAAAATCAGATCATAACTTAATTCTCCCATCCAAAATAATTACTCTTTTGTTTTTTATGGTGGTTTTGTATGGTTGCTCATGATTTAAGAGCATATTCAAAAGCTATAACTTCTGTAAACTTTTTTAGGCTTTCGAGCTTGACATGGAACACTGATTTTTGCAATATTTTACCAAACAGAAACTCCCTGGCTTGGTTATGTGTGCGAAGGCACAAACAGGTCCTGAAAGTCTCCCATTCAAATCTTTATTGCTTTAACTCATACTATGGTTCATGAGAGTATATATTTTGGCCAATAACCCTGCACCATTGCTACATATGCACATATATACTTAAGCTACCATACATTCAAGCACTTGTATATAAGCTTATCAATACCTCACCATCTTCCATCAAGACTCGATCAATGCAACATCTCTTACACACTTAAATACGTTAGAGGTAGTCCAGTCTGGCTAGTAAAGTCGATTTTGAAAACATGAGATCAGGCTGAGATCAGGCACTACTATCGAGAAGATTCAGTTGCCAGTCTCTGTTGCTTGGATGTTTAAGGCTATTGTGACTGGCACAACCTCACTCCAAAACTCATATTGCAGTATGGACATTGTAGCAAGTGCTAGCGTTGTTGCAATAGAGGTTGGGTATCATTAGTCGACTAACCGACTAATATGCACAACAGAAAGTGGGACATTTACGGAAGTTGACTTATAGTCATTATAAGTTGACTCATGAAGGTATTAGTCGACTAGTTTGTAAGACCAAGTTGACTGATCTGATGCACTAATCTGTTTGGATTTTGTGTGAGAAGGTTTCTCTTTCTGATTTGGAGTACAAATAGGAATAAGTTTCTATTCAATGAAAGATTCGTTCTTAAAGTTTGAATGGTCTAAAATTTTTCTAGATTAAGAAAAATTCTTCAAGCATCCGATGACCAAGATTATCTCATAATTTGAATATGATTTGTGTTGTAAAGTCCTATAAATAAAGGTTGTAACCTGGCATTGTAATCAAGAAGAAAAAGCTGAAAAGCAATGGAAGAAAGCTAAGAAATAGAGAGGAATGTGATGGTGCATAGAGAGAGAATACTTTTGTAATCATGAGGAATTCAAGGGGAAGTGAATACTTTCGTGGGATCAAGGGGAAGGTTAGATCTCTATTGTACCAAGTTTATTAATAAAATTCTCTCAAGTTCTCTCCCCATGGATGTAGGCCAAGTTTGGGCCGAACTACATTAAATCTTCTTGTTATTATTATTACTCTTTTGTCTTTGTATTGCTAGTTTGCACTATAATAATTTTTTTTTTTGCAAGTATTGTCATATCGCCAAGGTCTCCACTGCGCATACAATTGATATCCCATCTAAAAGTTGAAGAAAAGATGATATGTCAAAAATTGGAATTTCTACAATAAAGTTTGAGGCCGAAAAGTCAATGGCAAAAAAAACTTCAGTTTATGGCAAAAGAAGGTGAAGGCGTTGCTGGTGCAACAAGGTCTTCACAAACCCTACAGGGAAAGTCAACAAAACATGCAGGTACGTCAAGATGAGAGGGTTTGGAAGAGATGAATCTAAAAGCGGCAAGCACACATGTACAATATGATGGGTGAATAAATGACTATGGATTTGTGATCAAGGTTAAAAATATTGTATATAACAAAAAGCCTCTCCAACAAGCTGTATATCAAGAAACAACTATATATGGGCTGCGCAAGATAGAAGAGGCAGCGGTGTTGGAGCATCTAAACTTCTTCAAAAAGGTCATCAACGAGCTTCTAGCTGTTAGTGTCAAGATCGACGAGGAGGACAAGACATTAATACTTCTTAGTTCGTTTTCGGAGTTATATGGCTACATCGTTACCACCATACTCTATGGTAAGATAACTCTTATCTTGAAGGAGGTCATGTCAACTATATTATCTAATGAGATCAAAAAAGACTATATCAAGTTGATCAGGAGTGATCGGGCTTGGTGGCTATAGGAAGGAAGGAAAAAGAAGGAAAGAAAAAGTCTGGCTCATCGAAGGTGTGCCACTTTTATCATAAGGAAGGTCATTGGAAGAATGACTGCAAACATCAGTAAGAGTAATTGAAGCGGAAGGGGCAAGCTGTAGAGGCAGATGTTATATCAAACATCAAAGTATTAATAGCTTCCTACGTTGAACACAACACTTCTCAAGGTAAAAGCTGGATATTGATTATAATAGTACAGTTCATGTATGTTCCCATAAGAAGATGTTCAACTCCTTGGTTCAAAGGAGGAAGGGCATATCAAAATGGTGGATGGCTCGGCTTGTGAGGTTTTCGACACTTGGACAGTCAATGTTACATGCAGAGATGGGATGGTGCATGCACTGGAGCCAGTCGGTATGTTCCGGAGGCCCGGTACAATCTAATATCCATAGGGATGCTTGACAAAGAAGGATGTTGGATCCAAGTGCAATGAGGCATCGTCACAGTTAACCAAGGAGAGAGCGTAATTCTGAAAGGACAAAGTGAGTAGGATTATACAATCTGAAAGAAGAAAACTCAATTCAAGATGGAGTTTCAGGGATAAGCTGGAAGGTAGCTCATTGCGAGGTGGAGCTTCAAGGAAGACTTCAACGGGACATGAACCTGGTCAAAGGATTGCAGGAAGTAGAAAAGTTGCATTCAGACAAGGCCCAAGATGAACCAAGCCATGTGGGTAAACCAGTCAAAGGCCCTGAGGGACAAGAGTTAAAAGGCTTCACGGTATGGTTACAACCAAGGAAAGAATTAAGGTAATCTTAAGGTGTTTTACTAAAAGCTTGAAAAGCAAGTCAAGGTAGAGATTATTGAAATTTTACTTTATTTTCAAGAGGAGAGGATGGTCCAAGGTTGTCCACTCTATTTGGAGAAGAATAAGACTAAAGAAAAGAAGCAGATCAAGATAGATTAGTCGACTAACATGTATCATTAGTTGATCGACTATACTAGATGATAATATGCACAACAAGAAATGAGATGTTTACAGAAGTTGACATATATTCTGTAACGCCCCGATCCCACGGTACGGGGACGTCACTGCGACGTATATACGCAGGTCAGAAATACCCTCACGTATATACGCTAAGCATTAGTACAAGCAAGAATCAGAGTACTACAAAGCGTGGTATTCATTCATATGCCAACTTAAGAAGTACAAATTACAAAGTTATCACAGGATATGATGTACTATTACACAATACATGTGTCTTATATCACAACCATGTCCAAAAGTACGATTTACAATATGAACACAAGATGCTCACGAGTTGGATGAGGATCCCGTGAGTCGAAGAGAAAAGTCTGGCACGAGAGAAACCGAACTAGTCGGTCTGCTCAACAAGGAAAGCTTGATCTTCTGTGGACGGCTCCACTTCAATCCAAGCTCCGGAACCTGAACATACAAATTCAAGGGAGTCAGGACCTCCCAAACAAATGATCAGGTTACAGCCGAGTGGCAAAGAGACAAGAGCAGGAGAGTTGGAACAGTATAATAAATATTCAGCCAGCAAGTAATGGAAGCACTACAATTTAGAGTTGAAAAGACGTTGTACAAGTTTAGGTTACGGCTCTATGAGACTAGTACCTCGAAGGAATAATCCAAATAAGGAAACCCTCATCTATATACCTTTATCTCATGTCCCCGTAATCCAGGCGTGTACAACGGATCCACAGTTAGCGTCTTTTATTATTATTACTTGTCTTACTTTGATATCTAGCTATGTGAACTAGCGTCCCAGCGCACATAGATCCATATCCGAGTAAAGCAAGGTTGTTATTGGAAACCAGCGGGGGTATCAATGAACTATGTTTACAGTGGGTCCCGTGCTTGCCCGGGACCACGGTCCAGGGTGTTCCGTTGCTTGGTGACGGAACCAGCCGCAAGGCCTATCAGGAGGGACTTATGTATGCCCTTTATCATGATGGTATCAGGAAGAGGGAGCCAGCACTCCCCTCGGTCGCCTGGAGGCCCACAGGTCAGACCGGATAGTTTAGTTGCACAACATACCTAATACCACTGTAAACACGAACATATATTGATAGCCGCATATTTCTCCCGACCCGATGCAAGTTGTCTCATTTTACGAGTTCTTTAGATAATTATCAGATTTCGGGAATGAGCAGGAGCAAGTCAGGAATATCAGGAGTACAATCGTACTATCACTTAATCAAGTTATAAAACATGATGTCCGGTTATCATTCCCATTATCGTGATAATTATAAGAGTCAAGTGTATCATGTCTGGTGTCAAGAGATAGCATGGCAAGAGGTGATATTCGTCTGGGAGTAGCAGACGCGAAAATAGCAGACGCGGGGTTCGCGTCGCAAAGGTGCCGCAAACGCGGGGTCTGCGTTCAAGTCAGGACGCGAGGTGAACGCGGACGCGGACATGGGTTCTGCGTCGCGTTAATGCAAGAAGAACATCGACATGGGCATGGCAGACGCGAAAGTAGCAGACGCGGGGTTCGCGTCACGAAGGTATCAAAACGCGAGGCTCATGACCTGCGTTTAAATCAGGGCATGAGGAGAACGCGGACGTGAGTATAACTCCGCGTCATGTCAATATAAATAGAACACAGACGCGAGCTTTAGCTTTGCGTCGCATCGATACAATAAAGCGAAGGCCGCGTTAAGGAAATGCCTAGACGCAGGAGGTAACTCCGCGTCTAACAGTACAGCCACACCGCACGACATAAAATACAACAATAATAAAAATGAGTTTATAAGTCCATGTCTTGGCGAGTAAAGTTACTCGCCTAAAACTGATACTTGAAGCTTTATGCGTCCGAAATGATCTTTGTCGCCGAATATCACTAAATCGATCACCGGAATAATCGCGAACGATTACCGGAAAGATCTACGGTGATATTACCGACGAAGAAAGCTCGGCCCCAATCCAAAAGGAGGGTACCGGCCTTAGCCTTGCCGATGATGAAGAGGAGCACGGCCCTCAATCCAAAGGAGGTGGCCGGCCTCAAGGAGATGATGGGGTGATGGTTGTTGTTTGGAGAAGGTGAAGGTTTTGGTGGTGGTTTGTGGTTTGTAGTTGGTTTAATGGAGTTGAAGGAGGAAGGAGATGAAGGTAGGAGGTTGTAGTGGTTGTGGTTGTGGTGGAGATGAAGGAGGAATTGGTGAGGGTGAAGGCTTCTCTTGGTGGAGGCTAAGGCTTTGGTGAAGTGAAGTAAAAATGAAGGAGAAAGGAGAAGGAAGTGTTTATATAGGATTTGGATTTGTAAAGGAGATGTAAAAATGGAAAAGATGGGGGTTTATTTGTAAAATGGGAGGTGAGGTGGCTCTCTTTGCCGACCTTGGTGATGGGAGAGGGATTTGAGTGTTTTGGGATATTTATTTTGTTTGGAGAAGATATTTTGTTTTTGGTGGAGAAGATATTTTGGTGAAGATATTTTGTGGAAATTTGGTAGAAGGAAAAAAGGGAAAGAAAAAGGAAAAAGGAAAAGAAAATGAAAAGAGGAAGATATTTTCTTGGAAGAAAAAGTGAAAATAATTGGAGTGGCGGATTCCCGGGATTCGGTTGCGGATGCGGAAATCTTTTGGAAAAATACCGAAATCGTCCCGAAATCAAGTATCTCGGAACGACTCACAAAAATTCTCAAAATCGAGAATATTATACTAAGACTCCTGGTGAAATTCGTTTTAAGAAATTATTTATCGTTTTGAAATTAAAAATCCTGGATACTGGCCGATACCGACTCCGGTGGAATTTTCATAAATTCATAAAATCCTCAGAAAAAGTATTTAGGTAGGAAATATGATTCTAAGAGGAAATGTCTAAAGACTCTTCGAGAAATTCCAATCTGTCTGTAAATTAAAAATCCGGGAATCGATCAGCGGTACTGGTCGACACCGGTTTTGAAGATTTTCAATTTAATTCGAGAAAATTTCAGAAAATCTTAGAAAATATAAAATATTAGAAAATGATATTTAAAACTAAAATCGGTCAAATACAAGAAGTAAATCAAAAAATACGATCGAAAAACTGAATACGCAACTAAGTACGTATTCCGGGAACTGGGTATTACAATCCATCCACCTTACAAAAAATTTCGTCCTCGAAATTTCAGGAAGGGGAAGGTGATGGTAGAGAAGGATAGAGAGAAGGAATTTTACCAACTTAAGTTGTGAATAGTTGAGGATAACGTTCACGGATAACATCCTCTCGTTCCCACGTGGCCTCTCCTGGCACATGCCTATTCCAAGAAACCAACACTAATGGTATTGCCTTATTCTTCAAGGTCTTAACACTTTTATCCAAAATGGCCATCGGTTGCTCTAGATAGGACAGATCTGGTTGTAGTTCCAGTTCGGAATGATCTAGGATATGATTCTCATCCTTGACATACTTCCTCAACTGTGATACGTGGAATACATTGTGTACTCCGTCTAAAGATGGAGGTAATGCCAATCGGTAGGACACATCTCCCACACGATCCAAAATTTCGAATGGGCCGATGTATCTTGGGCTAAGCTTTCCACGAGTACCGAACCGGATTACCCTTTGGTGGGTGATATCTTTAAAAACACATGGTCACCTGTCCTAAATTCCAATGGTCTTCTCTTTGTGTCAGCCCAACTTTTCTGTCGGCTCTGTGCTGCCCGGAGGTGATCTCTAATGATTCGAACTTTGTCTGTTGTCTGAATTAGGATCTCTGGTCCCAAAAGTCTCCTCTCACCGACTTCGTCCCAACAAATTGGTGATCTACATTTTCTGCCATATAATGCCTCAAACGGTGCCATCTTGATACTGGCCTGATAACTGTTATTATAAGAGAATTCTGCCAGATGAAGATAGTCTTCCCATGATCCCTTGAATTCAATCATGCAGGCTCTTAGCATGTCTTCAAGAATTTGGATAGTCCGTTCAGATTGTCCGTCTGTCTGGGGGTGATATGAAGTACTGAATTTCAGACGAGTTCCTAGACTTTCTTGGAGACTTTCCCAGAAATGTGATCGGAATCTTGTGTCTCTATCTGATACGATGCTAACCGGAACTCCATGCAGACGAACTATTTCCTTCATATACTTGTCTGCCAGAACTTCTGTTGTTTGACCTACCCTGAATGGTATGAAGTGAGCTGATTTTGTGAGGCGATCAATGATTACCCAAACTGCATTATTACCCTTAGGACTGCGAGGTAGTGCCGTGACAAAATCCATAGTGATATGTTCCCACTTCCATTCGGGTATAGGTAAGGGTTGTAGAAGTCCAGCTGTTCTTTGATGTTCTATCTTTATCTGCTGACAAACTAAGCACTTGGCTACATACTGGGCTATCTCTCTTTTCATAGCATTCCACCAAAACTGTTTCTTTATATCTTGATACATTTTAGTTCCCCCTGGGTGTATGGAATAGGCTGAACTGTGTGCTTCTGCTAGAATTTTCTGTCGAACTTCTCCTTGGGGAACGCAAATTCTGTTACCAAAGTATAGTGCATCATCCGTATGAATATGGATATCTGTTCTCAATCCAGCTTCTACTTGAGCTCTGAATTTCTGTAATCTGGGGTCTTTCTTTTGGGCTTCTTTAATCTCATTTAGCAATGCCGATTGAATCTGAAAGGTCATTAACTGTCCTACCTTATCAGTTCCTTGTACTAACATTAAGTCCAATCTTATGATGTCTTGAATTAACTCTTTCTGTTGAGTAATTTGGACTAGCATTCTATTTTCTGGCTTCCTGCTCAAGGCATCTGGTACCGTATTGACTTTGCCTGGATGATATTGCAAGTCGATATCATAGTCTGCCATTAATTCAAGCCACCGTCTCTGTCTCATGTTTAATTCTTTCTATGTGAAAATATACTTAAGACTCTTGTGATCAGTGTAGATTAACACCTTATCTCCCAGAAGATAATGTCTCCAGATCTTTAATGCGAATATCACTGCTGCCAGCTCTAAGTCGTGAGTTGGGTAATTTTTCTCATGTGGTTTTAGTTGCCTGGATGCATAAGTTATGACATGGTCATGCTGCATTAGTACACACCCCAGGCCTTTTCGGATGCATCACTGTATATGACCATCCCTCCTCTTCCTGAGGGAGTCCTTAAGATTGGAGCTGTAATGAGTCTTTGCTTTAATTGCTCAAATGCTGCAGTACATTCCTCTGTCCATATATACCTTTCTCCTTTTCGGGTGAGCTTTGTTAACGGGGCTGCAATCTTGGAGAAATCTTGGACAAAGCGTCTGTAATATCCGGCTAGTCCAATAAAACTCTTAATTTCAGTCACTATCCTTGGAATTGGCCAGTCCTTTACTGCCTGGATTTTGCTGGGATCAACTGAAATTCCTTCTTCTGAAATCATGTGTCCAAGGAAGGCTATACGGTCTAACCAGAAGTCACACTTGCTCTGCTTAGCATGAAGTTGTTCTTGTTTGAGAGTCTGTAATACTATCTGTTGGCCCAAAGGCCTATCACCCTAGTTTTGATGATGATCAACTCATGAAGTTATGATTACTAATGATCTTGTGTTTAATTAGTGACAGATTCCTTATCGAGATCTTAGTAGGTGTGGAGCTTCAACAAAGGATAATATGTCAAGTTGGAAGCTAGCACCGGTTGATTCACGAGCCTATGCATCAAGAACACATCTAGAGATGAGCTCGGTGGATTGCATGTGGACCAAGTCAAGAAGATGAGAAGACTTCAAGTGAAGACTTCAAGAAGATTAAGACTTGAGTCTAGGTTTGTTTTTATAAGATTTATTTTAGATAAAATGTAAAGGATAGAATAGTTGGTGGATTGCTCAAGTCTATATCACACACACACTCTTGATAGAATGATTTTCATAAAAGATTTTCCTAGTTAAGAAAAGATTTTTATTTGTGATAAAATACAATTTGGTTTTTGGTATTTCATAGTTTACATATCTATATCCAAAACCATGCTTAGAGCCTATTGTCAAAAACTAGATATTTCATCTTGATTGTGTAGTGGATCATATCCATACACACTATGCTTTTAGAGTATATCTTGTTTTTGTATTTGATGAAAGTTTTGAAAAACATGTTGATATTTCAAAACCAAGTTTAGTGCTTTATGTCAAAAACTAGATTTGTCATCTTGATTGTGTAGTGGATCATATCCACACACACTATGCTTTAAAGTGTATCTTGTTTTTGTATTTGATGGAAATTTGGAAAAACATGTTGTTTTAGAAAAACAGTTTTTATTATGAGCCAATATTTTCAAGTTACAAAATAGTCAAATCTTCAATAACATGCCTTGATTTTGTGCAAGCATGTTTCTATATCATAAAACTATTTTTGTAGAATTTCTAAGTATTTATGGGATTTTTTTTAAAGCCAAAAAGACCTATCCTTTAATCCCAATTTTTCAGGTTCTGGCAGTTCTGATTTTTCAGAACTGACAGTGGCCGGTCGACCGGGTCGGTCGACCGGACGTACACAGCGTGCACGCCTGTGTGCACTGGAGGACGGTCGACCGGACCGGTCGACCGCTTAAGAGAGCTTTGCTCTCGGGAATTATCGGTCGACCGGGCCGGTCGACCGACAGAGAGTTTTCTCTCTTCTCCAGTTGCGCGGTCGACCGGCCGATCGACCGGAGGCTGCAACGGTCGGATTTTTGACCATTGCCGGTCGACCGGACCGGTCGACCGGTAGCTCTGACAGACCCCAACGGTCAGATTTTTCTGACCTCTATAAAAGGGGGTTTTGTCATTGTTTGAAGCTAAGTTTTTGAGGACTTCTTGAGCCAGTTTTTCCAAGTGATTTCAGAAGTTTTCTCCACAAAATAGAGTGCCAATATTTCCTATCAAAAGAGATTTTATCAAGAGAGTATTTATTGTGATTTCTTGAGTTTTCCATCAAAAGTTCTTTCCTTGATTTCTCACACTACACTTGAGCATCCATTGAGCTATTCATCCTATAGGGGAGTTGTAGTGAGAGTTTGTAATTGGTGATCAAGAGTTTAGATCACCAAGAGATCATTTCTTGTTCTTTGAGAAGGCGGACGGTTGTGTTCGCGGTTTGTTTCGGGTCCTAGTGAGGACTTGGTGTTGTTGGGTCCTAGTGAGGACTTGTAGCTTGAGGTGCGGCCTCGACGAGCCGGTGGGCTTGTGGTGTGTAAGGGACTAGAGAGTCCGAGGGCTTGTAGGTGTTGCGGCACCGAGGAGAGATCCGGTGGGATCTTGCATAGTGGAAATCCTTCGTGTGTCGAAGGCGGGGATGTAGAGCAAGTGTGCTCGAACCTCGAAACAAACCCTTTGTGTTTGCGATTGCTCACTCTTGCTCTCTTTCTCTTTTTGTCTCTATTTTATATCTTGCATTCAATTTATTGTGTTCATCTTATATATGCATGATATATTCCCTTGTGCTCATAATTGATATACATACTTGCGTGGGATTGCTTGTTAACACTAGTATTCAACCAAGAGAGCCAACGCGGCACCTCAACCCATTCAAGGGAATCTAGAGGAGCTTGTCCAGAGCCTCGCAGGGGAATTCGGCAACACTCTTGAGTTGTACATAAGTGTTTAATTAAAAGAAACTTTAATTTGGTCAACTTAGTTTTAATTCCGCATTATTTGTTCATAAGTGACCATTAGATTAGCCATCACCTATTCACCCCCTCTAGGTGATCTTACAATTGGTATCAGAGCTAGTGCTCTTGATTTGGGTCTAACAACCTAAGAGTTAAAGATCCTCCTTTTAGGCTAATCACAATATTTTTGTACACACACACCTCACCATGGACTTCATGTCACCACCCACCTTTGATATTCTTAACATCCAAACTTGGAAGGTTAAGATGTCATTGTACCTCAAAGCCTTAGGAATTCATGCTTATCTTGCTACTACTAATAATGATTATTGTTCAAATAGCAAGTACATTGAGGCTAATGCAAAAGCCCTTCATGCTCTTAATGTACCCTAAATGATGATTATTTATCTTGGGTTTCTAACATTGAATCGGCTTTTGTAGCTTAGAACATCATCACCTCCCTTGGCGAAAAGGATCTATATTATGCCGGGAGCGATTCGGATGTTGGAAGCGACACCTCCAAAAAGTGCTACATGGTCCAAGGGGATAACCCCCTTGAGGTAACTTCCGAATCCGAGGATGAGGATGCTACTATGTCATATGATGAGCTAAATTCATTTTGCCAATTATTGCTTGAGAGATATGACATAATTAAAAAGGAAATAAAAATTTGAAAAAGGATATTGCTTGCATGCATGTAGAACATGACTCTTTTAGAGATAACATTGCATGCTTGGAAAAAGATAACAAGAATTTGAAAAAGAACATTGATTGCATGCATGTAGAAAATGATTCTTTTAGAGATAAACTTGCATGTTTAGAAAAAGAAAATAAAGTTTTGAAAAATGAGAATGTTTCCTTATTTTCAAAATTAAATGATTTATGTGAAGGAACACTATTTTGAAGGATAAGATTGATTTGGTGGAAAAACAAAAGGAAATCGTTTTTCAAGAAAATAAATCTTAAAAAGAAAATTTGTTGAAAAGAAAAGGATAATGTTTTTCAAAAGAAAAAGAAAATGATTCTTTATCTCACCATGCTTTACATGCCACAACTAATGAGATTAAGAATTTGAAAAATAAGATAGAAAATTTGAGCTCTAATTTGAGCACATGTGCATTCAATCATTCTAAGTTGGAATCTTTGTTTCAAAAGAAACAAGTTCCCCATGCTCATGCACATACACATCATGCTCATGCTTATGTTGCACATCACGATCACAATCACACTCATAAGCATCATGATAGGGTGTACACTTGTACACATTGTGGTCGCAAAGGCCATTTAGCAAAATATTGTTTTGATAAGAAGCATAACTTATATTTTGCTATGTCTAAAGGATTTTGGGTTCCTTATAATAAAGCTAACCCCAAAGGACCCAAGAAAAATATGGGTACCAAAACCCCCACCTTTTGCTTGTGATGTAGGTGAGGGCTCTCACAAAACGTGAGAGGGATGGTACCTTGATAGTGGATGCACTTGGACATGATGGACATACTTTTGGGTTGCATCGCTATCAAGGAGATTTGGTGGATCAACCACCATGCTAGGAGCTTTGGAGTTGGTAACAATTTCTAAACTCCTATTTCATTTATGTACATGCTTGTTCATTCATAATATTCATAGCATGTTCATATTTTAAGATTTTGTGTGCTTTATGTGGTAGTTACATGCTTAGATGTAGATTTGTCAAACTTGTATGTATACATATACAAATAGTGAACTACAATTGATTCTTAAATATTTGGACTTCATGCTCACTTGTATCCACTTTATGTATTTGTATAGACTAGTTTGATGATTCTCCTTTATACATGTTTTGCCAATTTTTATGATTTACTTCATGTATATGCATGTTTAATTCAAATCTAGTAAAATTACATGTATACCCGTGAGTCTCTAGCTTTCATGCAAATATTTGATAGACTCTTTTACAATTTTGGGATATGTATGTGTATGTTAGATTTGTATAATTCATACATATACCATGAAGATTGTAGTTTTAATAAAATGATTTTGTTTGATAACAATGATTTCTATGTGATTTGAGCTTCAATGACAACTTTCATGAAAATACTATTTACATAACCTTTGAACACTCATCTTTTATTCAAAAATATATTTATGAGCTTCATGGACTATGAGTGCTTGGATTTTTATGTACTTAGTCTCATTCATGAAAAACATATGATTTGACATATTTGAAGGATCTTTAACTAGTTTTCAAAAACAATTTATACTAGTTATGTATTCTTCAAATAGTTTTTGAGATTGTCACATGATTCAATTTTTCTTAAAATTTAATGCTTCATGATTTGAATATTAGTTTATATGTTAGTTTTTGTCAACACTAGGATTTATACTTGAAATATCATGGGCCTCAAAAGATCTATTAGTAAATGTGCTTAAATGCTTATTTGAACCTTGAAATGTACTTGTATTACTTAGTTTTGATGATTCATACATATTTAAACTTATGTTCACCTTTTGGATTTGATTTATGATCATGTGCTTTTTATTTCATGTATATGTGTATTTTGCCAAACCTTAAAATATACATGTATAACTCTTGAGTCTTTTGCCTTCAATGCAAATCCATTCATATAGACTCACTTGAGTTAAGAGATATGTATGTATATTTCATGTATTGTCAAAACATAATATATCTTGACATATAGATTTTGTTTTCAATGATTTAATAAAAACGTGTCAGATGATTTTGATGTTTATGATTTTCTAAGGAATATTGTACCTTATTGCCATTTTCATGATGCCATGTTTCACATAACATTAGTACACTCACTTCTTTTGAAACTATTTGGACTTTATAGATTAGAGTGTTTGAGTGTTTTGTGTTTCATTGCTATTTCATGAAAATCCTTAGATTTATCCTTGATAGAAGGATTTCGTATAGTTGTTAAACACTCTCATTTAACTAGTTCGAATTCTTCATGTGTTGTTAATGCTAAGCTTAATTCAAATCTTATTTTTCAAGCTTATGCATTAGATTTTAAAATGGTATCAATATTTTTATTTGATATCAAAGAGAAAATTCAAAATTTGTTTTGATAAAATAGAATTAATGATTTTGTTTTGATGAGAAAAATTCAAAATTTTTGATTTGTATTGCCCTCCTTGACTTCCTTATTTTTGACATAAAGGGGGAGAAAGTTTGTTGATTTGATTTTACTTTGAACTCTTTGTTGATGATTGACAAAAAGGGGGAGAAGTATTTGTGTTTTTGTTTTGATATATATGCATGATTTCCTTGCTTAAGGGGGAGAAGTATTGTCCTTCTTACTTAAGGGGAATTAAGATTGTATTTATCCATATGTGTTTTTGATTTATGCAAATAGGAGTAAAAAGATTTTGATTTATGCTTGTTGCATCTCATATTTGCATCCATATTCATGTGCTTCATGATCATATTTATTATTTATTTTGTATGCATGAGTTAAGGGGGAGCTTCTTTGAAGCTTTACTTAATCCATGCATATATAACGTCATGAGTTTTGTCATCATCAAAAAGGGGAGATTGTTGGCCCAAAGGCCTATCACCTAGTTTTGATGATGATCAACTCATGAAGTTATGATTATAATGATCTTTGTGTTTAATTAGTGACAGATTCCTTATCGAGATCTTAGTAGGTGTGGAGCTTCAAAAAAGGATAATATGTCAAGTTGGAAGCTAGCACCGGTTGATTCACGAGCCTATGCATCAAGAACACATCTAGAGATGAGCTCGGTGGATTGCATGTGGACCAAGTCAAGAAGATGAGAAGACTTCAAGTGAAGACTTCAAGAAGATGAAGACTTGAGTCTAGGTGTTTTTATAAGATTTATTTTAGATAAATGTAAAGGATAGAATAGTTGGTGGATTGCTCAAGTCTATATCACACACACACTCTTGATAGAATGATTTTCATAAAAGATTTTCCTAGTTAAGAAAAGATTTTTATTTGTGATAAAATACAATTTGGTTTTTGGTATTTCATAGTTACATATCTTATATCCAAAACATGCTTAGAGCCTATTGTCAAAAACTAGATATTTCATCTTGATTGTGTAGTGGATCATATCCATACACACTATGCTTTTAGAGTATATCTTGTTTTTGTATTTGATGAAAGTTTGAAAAACATGTTGATATTTCAAAACCAAGTTTAGTGCTTTATGTCAAAAACTAGATATGTCATCTTGATTGTGTAGTGGATCATATCCACACACACTATGCTTTAAAGTGTATCTTGTTTTTGTATTTGATGGAAATTTGGAAAAACATGTTGTTTTAGAAAAACAGTTTTTATTATGAGCCAATATTTCCAAGTTACAAAAATAGTCAAATCTTCAATAACATGCCTTGATTTTGTGCAAGCATGTTCTATATCATAAAACTATTTTTGTAGAATTTCTAAGTATTATGGGATTTTTTAAAGCCAAAAAGACCTATCCTTAATCCCAATTTTTCAGGTTCTGGCAGTTCTGATTTTTCAGAACTGACAGTGGCCGGTCGACCGGGTCGGTCGACCGGACGTGCACAGCGTGCACGCCTGTGTGCACTGGAGGACGGTCGACCGGACCGGTCGACCGCTTAAGAGAGCTTTGCTCTCGGGAATTATCGGTCGACCGGGCCGGTCGACCGACAGAGAGTTTTCTCTCTTCTCCAGTTGTGCGGTCGACCGGGCCGGTCGACGGAGGCTGCAACGGTCGGATTTTTGACCGTTGCCGGTCGACCGGACCGGTCGACCGGTAGCTCTGACAGACCCCAACGGTCAGATTTTTCTGACCTCTATAAAAGGGGGTTTTGTCATTGTTTGAAGCTAAGTTTTTGAGGACTTCTTGAGCCAGTTTTTCCAAGTGATTTCAGAAGTTTTCTCCACAAAATAGAGTGCCAATATTTCCTATCAAAAGGGATTTTATCAAGAGAGTATTTATTGTGATTTCTTGAGTTTTCCATCAAAAGTTCTTTCCTTGATTTCTCACACTACACTTGAGCATCCATTGAGCTATTCATCCTATAGGGGAGTTGTAGTGAGAGTTTGTAATTGGTGATCAAGAGTTTAGATCACCAAGAGATCATTTCTTGTTCTTTGAGAAGGCGGACGGTTGTGTTCGCGGTTGTTTCGGGTCCTAGTGAGGACTTGGTGTTGTTGGGTCCTAGTGAGGACTTGTAGCTTGAGGTGCGGCCTCGACGAGCCGGTGGGCTTGTGGTGTGTAAGGGACTAGAGAGTCCGAGGGCTGTAGGTGTTGCGGCACCGAGGAGAGATCCGGTGGGATCTTGCATAGTGGAAATCCTTCGTGTGTCGAAGGCGGGGATGTAGAGCAAGTGTGCTCGAACCTCGAAACAAACCCTTTGTGTTTGCGATTGCTCACTCTTGCTCTCTTTCTCTTTTTGTCTCTATTTTATATCTTGCATTCAATTTATTGTGTTCATCTTATATATGCATGATATATTCCCTTGTGCTCATAATTGATATACATACTTGCGTGGGATTGCTTGTTAACACTAGTATTCAACCAAGAGAGCCAACGCGGCACCTCAAACCATTCAAGGGGAATCTAGAGGAGCTTGTCCAGAGCCTCGCAAGGGAATTCGGCAACACTCTTGAGTTGTACATAAGTGTTTAATTAAAAGAAACTTTAATTTGGTCAACTTAGTTTTAATTCCGCATTATTTGTTCATAAGTGACCATTAGATTAGCCATCACCTATTCACCCCCCTCTAGGTGATCTTACACTATCCTCAAGTGTTCTGCATGCTCTCGGTTGTTCTTTGAATAGATCAAGATGTCATCTATAAAGACAACTACGAACTGATCCAAATATGGCGAGAACACTCTGTTCATCAAAAAATCCATGAAAACTGCAGGGGCATTGGTGACTCCGAAAGGCATAACTAGAAATTCATAGTGGCCATAACGGGTTCTGAATGCCGTCTTCGGAATATCTTCTTTCTTCACCTTTAGCTGATGATAACCTGATTGTAAATCTAATTTAGAGAATACTCGGGCTCCATGTAGTGGTCGAACAGGTCATCAATCCTTGGTAAGGGATACTTGTTCTTGATGGTAACTTTGTTCAATTCTCTATAGTCGATACATAACCGTTTACCACCATCCTTTTTGTTTGCCAATAGTACTGGAGCTCCTCATGGTGAAGTACTTGGTCGAATTAATCCCTTATCAGAGTATTCTTGCAGCTGTTTCTTTAGAATCTCTAACTCAGTGGGTGCCATTCTGTACGGAGCTTTGGATATTGGAACTGTTCCTGGAATAATGTCAATGGAGAACTCAATCATCCTGTCAGGTGGAAGTCCTGAGATTTCAGCAAACACTTCTGGGAATTCATCCCAAACCGGTATTCCCTTCTTCTGAATCTCAGCAGTAGTCATCTGAGTCTTTCTCTTGACAGCCTTGGGTTCCCCGTTAAATTGAAATTCCGGCTGACGTGGAATTTTGAACTCAATTCTCTTCTCCCGACAGTCAAGCGCTGCATAGTATTTGCTTAGCCAGGTCATGCCTAAGATTACGTCGTACCCTTTGGTATCTAGTACGAGCATATCTATGGCCAATGTTCTGTTACAGAGTTCTATGGGGCAATCAGTACAAACCTTAGTAGATATGACTACTCCATTCCCTGTACTAATCTCCCATTGGTGGTCTAAAGTTTTAACAGGTATAGAATGCAATGCAACAAAATGATCTGAGATGTAACAATGGGAAGCACCTGAATCGAAGAGGGCTAGAACAGGTTTTGAGTGTACCATGATTTTACCTGTTATCACTTCCTCAGAAGCCTCGGCCTCTTCTTCCGTTAAATTGTAAGCTTGTCCCCTTCCACGTCCTGCTGCAGTCTTAACTCCCCTCTGGACTGGGCGGATAGCTTGCTGTGGGGGAGGGGGAAGGGCTCTCCTAACCATTGGTCCCTGGTTCCTCTGTCCATTTGGCCCTGGAAGTGCTGGCAGGGTTTGGTTGGCTATTCCCATTCTTTTGTGGGGACAGACTTCTATGGTATGGTCACGGGAACCACATACCAGGCATAATCCATTTGCCCTACGGCAATTTTGTTGAGAGTGACCTGGTTTCAGGCAAAAGTGACAAATAGGACCTGGTTGGGCCATCTGGGGTTGGGCCATCTGGAAAGGAGCTGGTCGGAATGGTCGTCTCATTATTGGAGCTTTGCTGCTCTGAATGGACCTCCTCTCCCCATTTGTGGGAATGGCCTCTTCATGGCCTGGTTCCTTATCAGGTTCAATTTCTTCTTCTCCAGTCCACGCTCCACCTCCCGAGCTATGGTGAGGACTTGGGCATAAGTTTTCAGCTGTTGGGGCATTAAGAAGACTTGAATGTCCATGTGTAAGCCTTGTTGGAATCTATTTGCCCGCTTCTCTTCATCAGTCACCATATATGGAGCAAAGCGGCTAAGTCTCAAGAACTCGGCGGCATACTCATCCACAGACCGGTTCCATTGCTGAAGTCGGATGAACTGTTCTTCCATTTCCTTCTGAGCTGTGGCAGGGAAGAATCTATTATAGAAACTTTTAGAAAATTGGTCCCAGGTGACAGGTTTCTCCAGTCTTGCTTCTTCAGCTAGCCACTAGGTTCTGGCTACATCTTTTAGTTGAATCTTGGCGACCTCTACTTGATTGTCTTTTGGGACTCGGGCTGCGTTCAACAGATCTGTGGTGTCGATCAGCCATTGTTCGGCCTCTAGTGGTTTCTCTCCTCCTGTGAATATGCTGGTTGCAACCGCCTAAAGTCTGATATGTTCCCCGGCCTTTGTTCCTTAGGAGCTGCTAACCCTTGCCGAAAGAGTTCTGTCTGTTGTTGCTGATTCTCCATCATAGTCTGGATAACTCTTAGGATATCAGCATTCTCTCCCGTGGGTCCATTTGATGCTTGTCCGGAGTGGTTACGACCCGTCCTTCTATCCATACTTATGTTGGTAAAAAGATGACTGGAAACTGGAAAAATGGAAGGATTTTAGGATATGAAGGAATCAAGAAGGACTAGATAACTTTGTACATTGTAGTTGGCAATAGCAAATTTCATTAATTTGCTGCTTGATTATACTATAGGTGTGAGAGCCTAGGCTCTGATACCAACCTGTAACGCCCCGATCCCACGGTACGGGGACGTCACTGCGACGTATATACGCAGGTCAGAAATACCCTCACGTATATACGCTAAGCATTAGTACAAGCAAGAATCAGAGTACTACAAAGCGTGGTATTCATTCATATGCCAACTTAAGAAGTACAAATTACAAAGTTATCACAGGATATGATGTACTATTACACAATACATGTGTCTTATATCACAACCATGTCCAAAAGTACGATTTACAATATGAACACAAGATGCTCACGAGTTGGATGAGGATCCCGTGAGTCGAAGAGAAAAGTCTGGCACGAGAGAAACCGAACTAGTCGGCCTGCTCAACAAGGAAAGCTTGATCTTCTGTGGACGGCTCCACTTCAATCCAAGCTCCGGAACCTGAACATACAAATTCAAGGGAGTCAGGACCTCCCAAACAAATGATCAGGTTACAGCCGAGTGGCAAAGAGACAAGAGCAGGAGAGTTGGAACAGTATAATAAATATTCAGCCAGCAAGTAATGGAAGCACTACAATTTAGAGTTGAAAAGACGTTGTACAAGTTTAGGTTACGGCTCTATGAGACTAGTACCTCGAAGGAATAATCCAAACAAGGAAACCCTCATCTATATACCTTTATCTCATGTCCCCGTAATCCAGGCGTGTACAACGGATCCACAGTTAGCGTCTTTTATTATTATTACTTGTCTTACTTTGATATCTAGCTATGTGAACTAGCGTCCCAGCGCACATAGATCCATATCCGAGTAAAGCAAGGTTGTTATTGGAAACCAGCGGGGGTATCAATGAACTATGTTTACAGTGGGTCCCGTGCTTGCCCGGGACCACGGTCCAGGGTGTTCCGTTGCTTGGTGACGGAACCAGCCGCAAGGCCTATCAGGAGGGACTTATGTATGCCCTTTATCATGATGGTATCAGGAAGAGGGAGCCAGCACTCCCCTCGGTCGCCTGGAGGCCCACAGGTCAGACCGGATAGTTTAGTTGCACAACATACCTAATACCACTGTAAACACGAACATATATTGATAGCCGCATATTTCCCCCGACCCGATGCAAGTTGTCTCATTTTACGAGTTCTTTAGATAATTATCAGATTTCGGGAATGAGCAGGAGCAAGTCAGGAATATCAGGAGTACAATCGTACTATCACTTAATCAAGTTATAAAACATGATGTCCGGTTATCATTCCCATTATCGTGATAATTATAAGAGTCAAGTGTATCATGCCTGGTGTCAAGAGATAGCATGGCAAGAGGTGATATTCGTCTGGGAGTAGC
Source organism: Agave tequilana (assembly GCA_038442645.1). Lineage (NCBI taxonomy): Eukaryota > Viridiplantae > Streptophyta > Magnoliopsida > Asparagales > Asparagaceae > Agave > Agave tequilana. The sequence continues at coordinate 143,430 of JAVJIF010006876.1, forward strand.
AGACGCGAAAATAGCAGACGCGGGGTTCGCGTCGCAAAGGTGCCGCAAACGCGGGGTCTGCGTTCAAGTCAGGACGCGAGGTGAACGCGGACGCGGACATGGGTTCTGCGTCGCGTTAATGCAAGAAGAACATCGACATGGGCATAGCAGACGCGAAAGTAGCAGACGCGGGGTTCGCGTCACGAAGGTATCAAAACGCGAGGCTCATGACCTGCGTTTAAATCAGGGCATGAGGAGAACGCGGACGTGAGTATAACTCCGCGTCATGTCAATATAAATAGAACACAGACGCGAGCTTTAGCTTTGCGTCGCATCGATACAATAACGCGAAGGCCGCGTTAAGGAAATGCCTAGACGCAGGAGGTAACTCCGCGTCTAACAGTACAGCCACACCGCACGACATAAAATACAACAATAATAAAATGAGTTTATAAGTCCATGTCTTGGCGAGTAAAGTTACTCGCCTAAAACTGATACTTGAAGCTTTATGCGTCCGAAATGATCTTTGTCGCCGAATATCACTAAATCGATCACCGGAATAATCGCGAACGATTACCGGAAAGATCTATGGTGATATTACCGACGAAGAAAGCTCGGCCCCAATCCAAAAGGAGGGTACCGGCCTTAGCCTTGCCGATGATGAAGAGGAGCACGGCCCCCAATCCAAAGGAGGTGGCCGGCCTCAAGGAGATGATGGGATGATGGTTGTTGTTTGGAGAAGGTGAAGGTTTTGGTGGTGGTTTGTGGTTTGTAGTTGGTTTAATGGAGTTGAAGGAGGAAGGAGATGAAGTAGGAGGTTGTAGTGGTTGTGGTTGTGGTGGAGATGAAGGAGGAATTGGTGAGGGTGAAGGCTTCTCTTGGTGGAGGCTAAGGCTTTGGTGAAGTGAAGTAAAAATGAAGGAGAAAGGAGAAGGAAGTGTTTATATAGGATTTGGATTTGTAAAGGAGATGTAAAAATGGAAAAGATGGGGGTTTATTTGTAAAATGGGAGGTGAGGTGGCTCTCTTTGCCGACCTTGGTGATGGGAGAGGGATTTGAGTGTTTTGGGATATTTATTTTGTTTGGAGAAGATATTTTGTTTTTGGTGGAGAAGATATTTTGGTGAAGATATTTTGTGGAAATTTGGTGGAAGGAAAAAAGGGAAAGAAAAGGAAAAGGAAAAGAAAATGAAAAGAGGAAGATATTTTCTTGAAAGAAAAAGTGGAAATAATTGGAGTGGCGGATTCCCGGGATTCGGTTGCGGATGCGGAAATCTTTGGAAAAATACCGAAATCGTCCCGAAATCAAGTATCTCGGAACAACTCACAAAAATTCTCAAAAATCGAGAATATTATACTAAGACTCCTGGTGAAATTCGTTTTAAGAAATTATTTATCGTTTTGAAATTAAAAATCCCGGATACTGGCCGATACCGACTCCGGTGGAATTTTCATAAATTCATAAAATCCTCAGAAAAAGTATTTAGGTAGGAAATATGATTCTAAGAGGAAATGTCTAAAGACTCTTCGAGAAATTCCAATCTGTCTGTAAATTAAAAATCCGGGAATCGATCAGCGGTACTGGTCGACACCGGTTTTGAAGATTTTCAATTTAATTCGAGAAAATTTCAGAAAATCTTAGAAAATATAAAATATTAGAAAATGATATTTAAAACTAAAATCGGTCAAATACAAGAAGTAAATCGAAAAATACGATCGAAAAACTGAATACGCAACTAAGTACGTATTCCGGGAACTGGGTATTACATATTCATTATAAGTCAACCCATGAAGGTATTAATCGACTAGTCTGAAAAACACCTAGAGGGGGGGTGAATAGGTGTAATTGCTAATCTAACAATCTTTTTAAGATTATGATGGATGAATGATGCAACGATCTCTCAAAACAAGACTAAGAGCCGAATACCCCGTGAAGGGTTCTGAACTCCTTCCTCCTGATTCCCCTTGAATGGGTTAGAGGTGCGCAATGCAACCTTGTTGTATGAGAATTGATCGAACAAAGAATGAATAATATGCAATGATGAAATGCACACAAGATATATCACAAGTATCACAAACTAGAAGCAATAACACAAGGAAAGAAAACTAGATCTCAAGCAAGTAATTGAAAGCAATAGAGTGCAAGAGAAATTTAAAGCAAAATGGACACAAAGCAATCGCAAACACAAGATGTTTGTTTCGAGGTTCGAGCCGCCGCTCTACTCCCCGCCTTCACCTCCGTGAAGGGTTTCCACTATCCACCGAGGACGATTACAACGGTCTACCGAAGGCCCGAGCACCGAGCTCCACCACTTACAAGAACCTCTACCGAAGAGGTGTCTCCACAAGAACAAGAAGAAGAGACAAGTAACCAAAGTGATCACAACAAGATCACTAAACTCTTTACAATATCTCACTCTTTTACAACTTCCTTATAGAATGAGTAAGGGATTTTTGGCTCTATGAAGTGTAGTGAGAAAAACTCAGTTGTAGAATGAAATTTGCTAATAAACACAACTGAAAACAAGTTCAAGAAAGAGTGGAAATGAAGAGCTTAAACACTTTTCTTTTCTTTTTGAAAACTATGAAAACTTGAGGATTTTTCTTGGTATTTTGCAAGAGACTCTTCTCCTCTATTTATAGGGAGAGAAATAGGTTAAAACAATTTATTTTAAGCTTATTTGCTCTGAAAAAGATCTCCAAAACCTCAGAAAAAGTCTGCCAAAACAGATTAAAAAGACAGATTTCAGAATTGCACAAAAGAGGAAAGAGCCGTTGGCACTTTGCAGGCCTGACGGTCGACCGGTCCGGTCGACCGTCCGCTCAGCTGGCAAAGAGCTGTTGGGCTCCGGTCGACCCCAGGGTCGACTGTCCTCTAAAAGAAAAACACAGTTTTCTACGGTCGGTCGACCCGGCGGTCGACCCAGAAAACCCGAGAGCAAGACTACAGTCAGTCGGTCGACCCGGGCGGTCGGCCGACAGACATGCACAAGCGTGCATGTCCTGTGCAGGTGCCGGTCGACCGGGCCGGTCGGCCGGTCTTGCCTGAAATAGAAAAACAGCAGAATTCTGAACTTGGAAAATTTTGTAAAAATGTTTTGAAGTAAAGAAAACTAAGTAATATGCTGGAAAGAGTATACATACTTGATCTAAACATGATATTCATTTTTGTAAAACTTAGGGTCATGTATATATATACTAAGGCATGAAACAAAAGTTTTGACCATGAAAACTTGAATACAAAAACGTGTGTGTGTATCCTAGAGCCACTTTCCAAAACTCAAACTTTAACAATCTAATTCTTACATTGGTTCTAAGTACTACAAGTGCTTCAAGAGGGCTTTCACCATATGATCTTCAAAACTTGATTCTTGAGCCCAAATTGAGTTGACTTGAGTCCAAAACACCTTCCTTATGGAAGAAACCTTCTAGTTGAGTTAGAACCCTGAAACACACTTAACCAATAAACAATATTAGTACAAATAACTAATATGTTTTGTAATCATCAAAACACACTAAAAACGGGTGATTGTAACTTGGGCCAACAATCTCCCCCTTTTTGATGATGACAAAACATATAAGTTATTTAAACAAAAAGGAAGAAGAGCTTTGGAAAGCTCCCCTCAAATAATGCTATGTATAAAGAATGACAATGAGTAAGATACATGAAGCATTGAAAACACAATAGTTTTGTCAAAAACTTAAATAAACAATAAACAACAAACAAACTTATACTTTTCCCCCTTTTTGTCATACATCAAAAAGGGTTAAACAAAGCAAACAAAACATTAAAAAATTTATCTTTAAGAATCCATAATGCAAACATTCAACTCACCACAAATAAAAGAGAATCTAACATAGTCTAAAGGTTTAGTAAAAATATCGACAAGTTGAAAATCGGTAGAAACATAGTCTATATCAATATCACCTTTCTCATAATGATCTCTAAGAAAGTGATACCTAATGTCAATGTGTTTGGTTTTACTATGTTGATTTGCATTCTTTATCATGTGAATAGTACTAGTATTATCACAAAATATTTTAATATGATCAAAATGCAAATCATAGTCAAGGAGAGTATGTTTCATCCATAGAACTTGTGCACAACAAGCTCCGGCTGCAACATACTCCGCCTCGGCGGTTGAAAGGGCTACCGAATTTTGCTTTTTGGAAGACCAAGATACAAGACAATTACCTAAAAATTGACATGTTCCACTTGTGCTCTTCCTATCTACCCTACAACCCGCATAGTCGGCATCCGAAAAACTTGTCATTGAAAATTGCCCGGTTTTCGGATACCACAAACCCATTTCAATAGTGCCCTTAAGGCATCTAATTATGCGTTTAACCGCAATTATATGAGATTCTTTAGGACAAGATTGAAAACGTGCACAAAGACAAACGGAAAACATAATATCCGGCCTACTAGCCGTCAAATATAATAAACTACCAATCATGCTACGATAAAGCTTAATGTCTACACTTTTACCTTGTTCATCCTTGTCAAGCTTGGTAGTTGTTGCCATGGGAGTTTTGCTCACTTTAGATCCTTCAAGCCCGAACCTTTTGATTAATTCCTTTGTGTATTTGGCTTGATTGATGAAGATCCCATCCTTCCTTTGCTTGATTTGGAGTCCAAGGAAATAGTTGAGTTCCCCCATCATAGACATTTCAAATTCTTCCTTCATGCATGATTCAAAAACTTGGCAAAGAGATTCATTAGTAGAACCAAAAATAATGTCATCAACATAAATTTGCAAAATAAGAATATCATTTTCTACATGTTTTGTAAATAAAGTAGTATCTATTTTACCTTTCTTAAAACCATTTGAAATTAGAAATGAAGAAAGTCTTTCATACCAAGCCCTAGGGGCTTGTTTTAAACCATAAAGAGCTTTATCTAATTTAAACACAAAATCCGGATGTGTAGGATCAACAAACCCGGGGGGTTGTTCAACATACACCTCCTCTTCAATAAAACCATTTAGAAAAGCACTTTTAACATCCATTTGAAATAATTTAAAATCTTTATATGAGGCAAATGCTAGTGTCATCCGTATGGCCTCAAGCCGTGCTACGGGTGCAAAGGTTTCTTCAAAATCGATTCCTTCGATTTGAGTGTAACCTTGGGCAACTAACCTAGCTTTATTCCTAACAACGTTACCCGATTCATCCAACTTGTTCTTAAAGATCCACTTAGTACCAATTGTTGGTCAATCGTGGGGCCTAGGAACAAGGTGCCAAACTTGGTTGCGCTCAAATTGATTGAGTTCCTCTTGCATGGCTAGCAACCAATATGAATCGGCCTCGGCTTCGAGGACGTTCTTGGGTTCAACATGAGAAATAAATGCATAATGACCACAAAAGTCATGAAGTTTAGAGCGAGTGGTTACCCCTTTTGATACTTCACCTATGACGAGGTCCTTGGGATGATGAGGATTGTATCTCCAATCCTTTAGAAGTTGTTGAGTAGGCTCCACTTCAATTGATTGAATTTCATTTCCTTGAGCCTCTTCTACTTTAGCTTCACTTCCTTCATCATCCTTTGGCTTGTCTCCCATAGTAGGTGTGTCTTCCAAGGTCACTTTCTCCAAGCCGTCATCCAATGCATCTATTTCTACAACATTCTTAACAAACAAGTCAGATTCTTTAAACTTAACATGTATAGATTCCTCAATAGTCAAAGATGATCTATTGAAGATTCTATAAGCCTTACTTGTGTTAGAGTAACCAACAAAAATAGCCTCATAAGATCTAGCATCAAATTTTCCTAAATTATCTTTTGTATTTAAAACAAAACATTTGCATCCAAAAACCTTGAAATATGAAACATTTGGTTTTCTAGAAAAGTACATTTCAAAAGAAGTTTTTGAAGTATTTTTACACAAGAAAACACGATTTGATATATAGCATGATGTATTAACGGCCTCGGCCCACAAATAATGTGGTAGACCATATTCACTTAGCATTGTCCTAGCCATCTCTTGTAAAGTTCGATTTTTCCGTTCAACTACTCCATTTTATTGTGAAGTTCTAGGACAAGAAAGTTCATGCTTTATTCCATGTTCTTCACAAAAAGTGGTAAAGGGTAGGTTAATGAATTCACCTCCTCTATCACTTCTTATCCTTAAAATTGAAACATCTTTTTCTTTTTCAACTCTTTCTTAAAAGATTGGAAATATGAAAATGCTTGATTTTTGTGTTCAAGAAAGAAAACCCAAGTAAACCGTGAAAAGTCATCAACCAAAACAAATGCAAATCTATTCCCACTTAGACTTTTGGTTTGTGTAGGGCCAAATAGATCCATATGGATTAGCTCCAAAGGACGTGATGTCATGATATCCTTAATTGACTTGAAAGAAGACTTAGTTTGTTTCCCAAATTGACATGCGTCACAAACTCGGTCCTTTTCAAAATTCAAATAAGGAATACCTTTCACCATTTCCTTTGTGTTTAACCTAGATATATGGTCAAATGAAATATGACCTAATCTTCTATGCCACAACCAAGAGTCGTCATCGAGGGCTTTTAAACAAGTAATATTACACGACATATTAGACATATCTATCATATAAACATTACTTTCACGAAAACCGAAAAACACACAAGTATTAGAAATTCTATCAATTACTTTACAAACTACATTATCAAAAACAACATCAAAGCCTTTATCACAAAGTTGACTAACACTCAAGAGGTTATGCTTGAGTCCATCAACTAAAACTACATTCTCAATTAAAGGGGATGTGCCGAGTTTTACATTACCAATACCGATGATTTTACCCTTGGCATCATCTCCGAAGGTGACGGTGCCACCTTCATGGTATCTTGATAGGGTTGCAAAGTTGTTGATGTCCCAAGTCATGTGCCTTGAGCAACCACTATCAAGATACCACAATCCTCTACGTCGTTGGGCCTTGGAAGGTACCTACATCATTTAACAAAATTGTTGACTTTGGTACCCAAATTTTCTTGGGTCCTTAAAAGTTAGTGCTTCGAACCCAAACATTATGACAAGATGCACTTAGTCTATCATAGCAAAAATTAGCTAAGTGCCCTTTCCGCCCACAATGTGAACATGAGAACACTCTTCCATACATGAATGCATGATGTGTGTGTGAAGTGTGAGCATGTTTTGGGGGTTTGCCACGTTGTAAAGGTTGTGTGGTATGAACATGAGCATGAGCATGGTAAACATTTTTCTTAGGGGCTTGTTTCTTAGGAAACATGGCATCTATCTTCTTCTTATCAAACTCACAATTTTTCAAAATAATTCCTAATGAGTCTATTCTTTCTTTAAGCATGGTAATCTCATTAGAATCAATTAGTGGGGACTTGCCTTTACAAGAAATCTTATATTTGTCAAAATCTTTTTGGGTGGAAACAAGAGTGGAAAGTAATTCATCTTTTTCTTTAGAAAGAGTAAAAACTTGATGATTAAGAGATTCATTTTCCTTTTCATTTTTAAATACTTTTTCTCAAGAAAATCATAGTTATGTGATAGGTCTACAAATGCTTCTCCTAATTCATCCATGGAAAGTTCATCATTAAGAGAAGTGGAAGGGTTTACCTTACTTGTGCTTTCATTTGCCATGAAGCACATGTTGGCGGTATCAATCTCCTCCTCGGATTCGCTCTCGGAATCCCATGTAGCTTTCATTGCTTTCTTCTTGAAGGGTTTCTTTGAGGTGGAGGGCTTTACTTTATCCGGACACTCCGCCACTATGTGTCCCGGCCTTTGACAATTGAAGCAAATAATCTTCCTTTCTTCTTTACCTCCTTGCCATCTCTTTCTACCTTGGAACTTGGCCTTGTTATACATCCTCCGAACATTCTTGACAAGAAGTGAGAGCTCTTCGTCATCTTCTTCTTCATCATCTTCGTCGGAGTGTGATGATTGACTTTTGAAGGCTATGGCTTTCTTCTTGGAGGGAGCCATTTCTTCCCTTGCTTTTCTCTCCATCTCATGGGTTTTGAGGTTCCCAATGAGACCAATTAGCTCCATCTCCTCCTTGTCATTGAGTTCCTTCAAGGTTGTTGCTTTTACTTCCCATGAAGGAGGAAGAGCCCGGATGATCTTTCTAACTCTTTGGTCATTATCAATGCCATCACCTAGAGAAGAAAGTCCATTAGTAATCTTAGTAAATTTTGTAACCATATCATCTATGGTTTCATTTTCTTGCATGCAAAAGTTTTCATATTGGGACCGAAGAAGGTCTATCTTAGCCCTCTTTACTTGTGAAGTCCCTTCATGTGTAACTAGCAAATGTGTCCAAATTTCATATGCGGACTTGCAATGAATAACTCTAGCTATATCATCATCATTAAGGGCTTGAAGGAGTGCATAATGAGCCCTAGCATTGGCATCAAATTCCTTAGTCTCAATTTCGGACCAAGTGGATTCATCACCGGGGGTGCACTAAAGGGTTTGGTCACGGCCTTTGCAACTCGACTTCCTAGAGATTGCAAGAAAACGGTCATCTTAACCTTCCATATGGGAAAGTTAAGTCCATCAAACTTAGGAGGGGTTTTAATTCCATCGGCCATTTTTACTAAGTGAGAATGAATGAAATGATTAGCAATATTAGGATCTCTCTAAGGTTGTTAAGCCAAAAGCCTAGAGTCCAAGCTCTGATACTAATTGAAAAACACCTAGAGGGGGGATGAATAGGTGTAATTGCTAATCTAACAATCTTTTTAAGATTATGATGGATGAATGATGCAACGATCTCTCAAAACAAGACTAAGAGCCGAATACCCCGTGAAGGGTTCTGAACTCCTTCCTCCTGATTCCCCTTGAATGGGTTAGAGGTGCGCAATGCAACCTTGTTGTATGAGAATTGATCGAACAAAGAATGAATAATATGCAATGATGAAATGCACACAAGATATATCACAAGTATCACAAACTAGAAGCAATAACACAAGGAAAGAAAACTAGATCTCAAGCAAGTAATTGAAAGCAATAGAGTGCAAGAGAAATTTAAAGCAAAATGGACACAAAGCAATCGCAAACACAAGATGTTTGTTTCGAGGTTCGAGCCGCCGCTCTACTCCCCGCCTTCACCTCCGTGAAGGGTTTCCACTATCCACCGAGGACGATTACAACGGTCTACCGAAGGCCCGAGCACCGAGCTCCACCACTTACAAGAACCTCTACCGAAGAGGTGTCTCCACAAGAACAAGAAGAAGAGACAAGTAACCAAAGTGATCACAACAAGAACACTAAACTCTTTACAATATCTCATTCTTTTACAACTTCCTTATAGAATGAGTAAGGGATTTTTGGCTCTATGAAGTGTAGTGAGAAAAACTCAGTTGTAGAATGAAATTTGCTAACAAACACAACTGAAAACAAGCTCAAGAAAGAGTTGGAAATGAAGAGCTTAAACACTTTTCTTTTCTTTTGAAAACTATGAAAACTTGAGGATTTTTCTTGGTATTTTGCAAGAGACTCTTCTCCTCTATTTATAGGGAGAGAAATATGTTAAAAACAATTTATTTTAAGCTTATTTGCTCTGAAAAAGATCTCCAAAACCTCAGAAAAAGTCTGCCAAAACAGATTAAAAAGACAGATTTCAGAATTGCACAAAAGAGGAAAGAGCCGTTGGCACTTTGCAGGCCTGACGGTCGACCGGTCCGGTCGACCGTCCGCTCAGCTGGCAAAGAGCCGTTGGGCTCCGGTCGACCCCAGGGTCGACCGTCCTCTAAAAGAAAAACACAGTTTTCTACGGTCGGTCGACCCGGCGGTCGACCCAGAAAACCCGAGAGCAAGACTACAGTCAGTCGGTCGACCCGGCGGTCGGCCGACAGACATGCACAAGCGTGCATGTCCTGTGCAGGTGCCGGTCGACCGGGCCGGTCGGCCGGTCTTGCCTGAAACAGAAAAACAGCAGAATTCTGAACTTGGGAAATTTTGTAAAAATGTTTTGAAGTAAAGAAAACTAAGTAATATGCTGGAAAGAGTATACATACATGATCTAAACATGATATTCATTTTTGTAAAACTTAGGGTCATGTATATATATACTAAGGCATGAAACAAAAGTTTTGACCATGAAAACTTGAATACAAAAACGTGTGTGTGTGTATCCTAGAGCCACTTTTCAAAACTCAAATTTTAACAATCTAATTCTTACATTGGTTCTAAGTACTACAAGTGCTTCAAGAGGGCTTTCACCATATGAGCTTCAAAATTTGATTCTTGAGCCCAAATTGAGGTTACTTGAGTGCAAAACACCTTCCTTTAGGGAAGAAACCTTCTAGTTGAGTTAGAACCCTGAAACACACTTAACCAATAAACAATATTAGTACAAATAACTAATATGTTTTGTAATCATCAAAACACACTAAAAACGGGTGATTGTGACCTTGGGCCAACATAGTCTGTAGGATCAAGTCAACTGATCTGATGTACAAATTCATTTCTGTTTCAGATTTTGTGCGAGCAGCTTTTCCTTTCTAGTTGGAGTATGAATAGGAATCCGTTTCTATTCAATGAATTTTTGATGATGCAATAAAAAAATTAAATTCAATAAGTTATTATACAAATAATGGTGGCATATTTTATGCATTGCATCACAATCATGTAAACAATTATGCACACACTAGAATAAATTCAGCATAACTAACACGAGATACACATATATGCACCAAGTATCATGCAACGCTCTCCCACCCTCATGCAATTATAACAACTTATTCTAAATACTGAACATATCCAATTTAGCAAAAGGATCCATTTTTTGTCATCACGTATAATGATTGATGAATCTTGATAAACTTGTGCATCAAGAATTCATACACATGCTCATCACTACAAACTCTTGATCCATTTGGAATATGCTTTCATGTTTCTTGTCTAAACATAGAAAGTAGATGAATCCAAGAACATACATTCTACTGTTGGGGGTGGCAGTTAGCATTGAGAAAGAATGGAAACATTCCTGAAAGAAACTAAAATGATACAACTAGGACTGTCAATTCCTCTGATCTCATAATCATTATTATAAACTGAACTAATCTTTATTATAAACTTCTGCATTCTGCTCAACTAGCCCTTACAATTTTGTCAGCAACCAAAGATTTGAATCCTATTCCTACAGCAATAAATCAATAGTGCAACTCTCAATCTTCAACTTTTCTTTGGTTAGAAAAAAACCAAAGCATCATATTTAATAATCCTAGGTTTGGCTGCGGTCTCTAGGAAATTACATTTCTTAATTCTTTTTTTTTCTTCTTTCAATTTCAATCACTTCTATCAAATATGATTTGAATTAATCTTGAATTTCCATTATAATAACTCAGAAATATATATAGGGGTTACTGTACCTCAGCCTGCAGGCTGAGATAGTTTCTCAGCCGGCAGGACGTGGCTGAATATATGCCACACATCGGCCGCAGTGTGTTGGCGCCAAAAAAATCAAAAAAATCCCGCCTAAACAATCGTGAAACAAATTGACCAAAATACCCTTTTTTAATTCTAAACTGGAATAAAATCATGAACAAACAAAAATTCAGTTGAATATATATACAGTTATAAAATTCGTAATTTTAATACATCAAAAAATATAATTAAAAAAAATTGGATCAATATAATGTAAAATAAGCAGAAGCATTGAAAATTTAAAAAACATGTCATGGTCGCAGACTTAATACAATATAACAACTGCAACACAGTCGCAGTCACTAATCGCACTCATAGTATAACAAAACGTTTTTATGCGACCTAATACAATATAATTTCAATTTTATATGACAACTGCGACACAGTCGCAATCACTAGTCGCAGTCATTGTATAACAAAACTTCTTTATATAACGTCTGCGACCCTAGTCGTATTCTATCGTACAACAATGCGACCTCCTTCAGTACTGCGACCAAAGTCGCAATCTTCTTTCCTATGCCTTATGTAAAAGATTTTTAATATGCGACTAGGGTGGATTAGCCATGCGACCCTGAGATCAATTCGCGTATATCAAATCTTATAAAAATTATTATATTAATTACACTGAATTAAATGAAGTAATTAATATTCTTTCTACCGTGATACAACAATTGTCTAGAAAAAAGAGATGCACTAATGTTAATCTCGAGAAAGGAAAGATGTGCACCATATGTAATCTAAAGATATAGGCAAACAATTCTATAAAAAGTTAATTTGTACTTCAGATTCTCCCGCAATAAATCTTCAATTAAATATTTTTTTTTACCACTTCTTACCATACTAAACCATCACCTCTAACAATTATTATTACTATTCATGTTCTTCCACAAATATTCACCTTTATATAATGCTTGTTACTAATATATTATCTCATACCTAAAAACTATATTTTTGCTCTTCCTTTTCAATTTGATTTCAAAAACTTCCAAAAAAAAATTCATTCTTGAATCATGTCTTCCCCATCTTCTTCCTCTGAACACTTAGATTTCAACTTCAATCGTTCCCCCACCGGTCCTTTGTCTTCAGGATATTCTAGTGAATCTGATACCAGTCTGGACTTCACTCCTTTTGACTATCTCACTACATCAAATAATGTATTAACTGGTCCTCCTATTCATGATGATAATGAAGTTTTCATGTGAGTTAGTGAAGAAGACATTATTCCTCTGCCACTGGACGGAGACATGCTTGATGAAAGCATGTCCTCTGATGTTGTAGGCTCGCTTCCTAGCAACGGGTCAGACGAAGAGCTTGATAGAGACGATCCATTCTGGGAGTTCATCGGTGAAACAAAAAAAGATCAAAAACAGGAAGATGATGAGGAAATAAGTGATGAAGAGGAAGAGCAGAAGAATGAAGACGATGAATCTGCTTATGATGGGGATAATGACGAGGATTAGGATTTCCTGATCTTCTGATATTCAATTATATTTTGTCTTCTTTTAAAAGCTTTTAATTCTATTTTTTTTGTAAGGTCTCTTTCTCACTATATTAACTTATAAGCTCTTTTAATTACATATCCAAACTGCGACCATAGTCGCAGTCCTACTACGGATGCAATTTATGGTCGCAGTTAATCATTTATCAGTTCCCAATGCGACTATGGTCGCAATAATATACTGTTTTGGAGTTCAAAGTAATTTAAAGTTATAGTGTATTAACTTTTAAACTGTTTTGGATAACTGAACAGTCACCTAGGAAGTATACACAATTTTTGGAAAAGGTAGAAAATAAGTTTGGAAGATATTCACGTGGTTTGAGAGCTTAAACCCTTTGGAATTCCAGGATTAAAAATATATAAAGGGTCATCAGCAAAGGATTACAAACATACTAAATTATTTTTGCTCAAACTCGTTACTCTCACTGTTCGGTCAATAGACTCAAAAAAATGTCTTCTCCACCGGAAAGAAGCCAATCATCTAATAATGATTAGATGTATAGTTCTGAAGATATGCCTCGCTACGGGTCAGAGGATGAGCTTGATACAGACGACCCGTTCTGGGAGTTCATTGATGAACCAAAATACAAACATGAAGAGAAAGAAAGCGAAGAGGAGAATGTCGCTGAAGAGGAGGAAGAGACAGAAAGCATGACTCTTGACGACGAATCTGATTACGATGGTGATGACGAGGATTAGAAGTTTAAAAAATTGTATTTTGTATTTTTTTTAAATATATATAAATCTGTTTTCTAAAGTTAATTGTGTGAATTACATTTTTTACTACTATGTCATGGTTGAAATGCTGTACAATTGTTACAAATCTTCATTTTAAATATTTTACGCTAAACAAACATACTGCGACCATGGACGCAGTTAATAATTATATTACTTCACCCGTATAAATTTTTAAAATGAAAGGTTGCGACTTTGGTTGCAGTTGCAGGATGCAGACTTAATAAATAAACTGCGACCTTGGTCGCAGTTGCTGGTCTTTAGTCTTAATCAACAACACTGCTACCTTGGTCGCAGTTGCTAACCGTAGTCTTAATAAAATACAATGCGACCTTGGTCACAGTTGCTGGTTTTTGGACTTAATAAAATACACTGCGACCTTGGTCGCATTCGCTGGTCTTTATTTTTAATCAACAACAACACTTCGACCTTGGTCGCAGTTGCTGGCCGCAGTCTTAAAAAAATAATCTGCGACCTTCGTCGTAGCTGCTGGTCTTTAGTCTTAATCAACAACAACACTGCGACGAGGTGACACGTCACCGCAGAAGTTTGTTAGTCGCAATCTTTGGTCGCACTGGCGACCCTGGTCGCAGTTGTTTCTGTTTGCAATGTAGTCTTATGCGACCTTGGTCGCAGTGTCGTCTCTGGTCCAAGTTGTTTTGTTTGCAATGCATGACTGCGACCTACGTCGTAGTTTATTAAAAAATAAATATGATTTTTATTTATGTCCAGGCATTTATCTCCAGGCATGTGAAAATGATACAAAACGCTCTCTTATACAATAAGATTGAGTGTTACAATACAGCAGTACAAAGAAGACTAAACATCAAAAGACGCTATCTTATACAATAAGATTGAGTGTTACAATACAGCAGTACAAAGAAGACTAAACATCAAAAGAGCCCTTGTTGACTAAGAGCAGTGGTGTTATTGAGGTCTGGTGGCAGCAGAATCTCCGATTCCACCTGACCCTCCAAAGTGGCGGGATACGATCCTTCGTTGATGAACATCTCTTCCACCAGAAGGTTATCCAGTGAGCATGGAATTTCCTCGATGTCACTTCTGGGGTAAGAGAGGAGGTTTTAAGACCTCACAGGGTATGCTACCCACCATGACTTCTTCCCTTGTGGACGATGAGGTCTATGACTTCTTCCCTTGTGGACCAAATTGCTCTCGAAAGAAAACAGTCTAATTATGGGCTGTTAAAGGGAGAGTGAGACCTCACAAGGTATGCTACCCACCACTATATCCACCACATCCCCACCGCCATACCCACTCTGACCATGCCATGCCAGCAAGCTTGACTGGTGCATCAAGTCCAAGGAGATCTTGGTGAGGGTTAAGTCCTCGTCAGGGATCATGACTTCTTCCCTTGTAAACGACGAGGACCATGACTTCTTCCCTTGTGGACGATGAGGTCTATGACTTCTACCCTTGTGGACGAACATCGATCAAGTTCGTCCATACGGTCATCTTCATCCATGGAGGCAGGCCCCTGTTAGAGACTCTGAAGAAGGCGGAAATTCTCAGAGCAATTGCTCTCGAAAAGAAAACAGTCTAATTATGGGTTGTTAAAGGGAGAGGGTGAGCCCTATTTATAGGCAGCCCATAATAACCATAATTAATGGTTCATTAATCAGAACCGTCGGCTTTAATGGTCTCCAACCGCCAGCGCCGATTTGGCATTAAAAGACATTAATGCCTAAACCCAATGAAGAGCCGACGCGTAGACAACGTAGACTTGACGTTTAAAGATCTCATAAAATCTTTATGACAGGCCGCGTCTCTCGGAGTGACTCCAAGTCGCGTCCCCTCAGCAAACTTTTCATTTTTCATTTAGATTAAAAAAATGACTTAAACTAAAACAACACTTAATAAAACAACACTGCGACCTTGGTCGCTATGCATGTTAATATAAAGGAAACACTTACTTAACATACTGCGACCTAAGTCACAGTCCATGTAATGCAACCCTAGATTGCAGTTGCTGGCCATCTTTATCAATAACAAAACTGCGACCTTGGTCGCAATTAACCATGTACACTGCGACCAAAGTCTCTGACTAAGGTCGCAGTTTAAATGTACACAGCGACCAAAGTCTCTGACTAAGGTCGCAGTTTAAATTAAACTATAAAGTAAAATTTATCGCAGGCTGAAAAAATTGATCTGAAAAGATTTTATATTTTCAGAAAAAATTTTATCGCAGCCTGAAAAGTAGAAACTAGATCTTTCAAAAAAGAGGTAAGGAAATAGGGCGAAAAGTAATTTATATACCATAACCTAAATCTAATAAAGAGCGGCAAAAAAAAGAGGGAAAAATAATAATAAACAATAAGGAAAGTTATCGAAAAGGGGGTATTTGGTAATTTAACTTCTTCCTAAAAGCGGACCGAAAGACAGTGAGGTAACAAATTGAGCCACCTCACCGCAGGCTGACAAAGTACTCTCAGCCCGCAGGCTGATATACATTTTTCTCATATTATATATATATATATATATATATATATATATATATATATATATATATATATATATATATAAAATCCTGATTATCATCCTTTAACTGCTAAGGATAATAGGAAAGTAAGAGCTCTAAAAACCTAGGTCTAGTAGCAGGATATAGATTGCTTAATTGTAGCAAACATGCCTGAAAGTCTAAAATTTTCTAATCTGAGAGGGTTCCCACAATGTATAAAGACACAATTCAAGCAGGCCATATAAGAAAGTTCCAAGTTCTAACCACCATATATAATAGGCTCTATGTGTTTCCCATTTCAGACTATATTTGTGATCAGGTTTTTATTGAACAGTCCAAGTATATCATCTGTACTAATTCATCATTTATCTCAAAAAATGGTCCATATCTTTAAAATGACAAATTTCTAAACATATATACCAAAATTATTTTCCCACAAAAAAATCAACATGTCATGCTCAATTGTTGAAGTAGAAAAGATCATACACCAGACTTTTATTTTTCAACAGTCCAAGTGAAACAACAACTTGAACAAACTAGCCCAAAACTCTTGCGCTCGTTTACTCTCTCCCTCAGGCTGTACAGCTGAGGGATGTTTTCTGATAATAGTGTTGCGCGCGCCGGTGCAACAACCTCTCTGAGGAATCCACCAACCAGACTGAGACAGATGCAGCCAGAGATGTACCCAACACGACAAGAACAGAGAACAATAGAGAAAAGCAATCAACACAGTATTTTAATGAGGTTCGGCAATCAACACAGTATTTTAATGAGGTTCGGTAATTTGACTACGTCCTCAGGGCAAGGGGGAGAGATTTTATTGATTCAATAATCAATTACAACTTATTCTTTCTTCAAGAAATTTCCAAGGGAGATTTTCAAAGTGATTTTCAGGGATACAATACATGAGGGCTCTAGCCCTTATTTATAGCCACAGTCCCAGAGATTTAGGAAACCCCAATTGGATTTGATCCCAACTCAGAAAAGGAATCTAAATCCTAAAAGGAATCCAAATCCTAAAAGGAGAAGTAATTCGTCTATTAGGAAACTCCAATTGGATCCGACTCCTTTTCAAAACGATGTCTGAATCCAAGTTGAATTCCACAAGCTTCATCAAACTTTCATGTTTTCTCTCTCCCTACAAATAGAGATTTGGTGGTGAATAATCTCATTATCTAACATTTTTAGCACAAAGTTGGAACAACAGGCTTCAACTTCCTTCAAGAACGAAGCACCCATTTTCCTCGGCAATAGTGAACCCTCGTACGCCTTAATCTTCATTAGCCACTATTTTCGCCTGAGCCATCATCTTGATCGGCGCGGGCTGAAGCCCAGCCCTGCTTATTCAATGTCTCGACTAGTCCACACTCTCGTGCCTCTCTACACTTGCTGGCCCCTCGTAGCTCACAGTATTCTTACTTTTATTTTTTTTTAACACTTTTGACTACCTTTCGCGTAAATATCAAGGCTTTCTAAGGCCAAGGCACCTAACTAATTGATAATCAAAATTGCTACGTTTCTAAAGTGTCTTCTTCTATTAGGCTTTCTTATGTAATGAGTTTTGGGTCAATAACTCTCAAGCCAGAAGGCCTTAGGGTACTAAGTGTCAAAACACTCCTACAGACTTAATTGCTCGAATAACTGAGGCCATAAAACAAGACTTCTTAAAAAAAAATTTTAACTTTCTGTTTTCGAACTATTCTAGTTTTAATCAATATCCCAAGCCTATGAACTAATTGTGTAATTGTTATTGGGTAGATAATCACTTAAACAAAGTTTAGATGGTTTATCAGTTTTTTGATTCTACTCCTTATTTTCTGACTCTAAGACTCTCTTATATCAATTTCACTTTAAAATCTACTCATGGATCCTCATTCACTCACAAACTAGTTTACTATCTGTAGAGTTTTTTTTTTTGAAACAAAATTTCCTAAAAAAGAAAACAAAACAAGACTCAAGACTCCTAAACAATTTTTTTAATTTTCAAGAAAAAGATTTCTAAAAGAAAATAAAGAAAATGACCATAAAAACAAAATAAAAAGACGACTAAAAATAAACATCAATTTTCAGCCACACCTAAATTGTACCATGTCCTCATATAAGCATATAAATATAACAAACAACACTCACATGAATATGTGCACGTAATCATGATAATTAAACGAATCAAGCATATAAGATGAACAATGTGGAATATAATGAAATGTCAGAATCAGAAAGAACTCACAGTGCACCAAGATGTCCGGCTGCAAAAGCAACCAAAAGATCACTCGGTTGGCCCAAAGGCCCATCACTCTAGTTTTGATGATGATCAACTCATGAAGTTATAGTACTAATGATCTTGTGTTTAAATAGTGTCAGATTTATGATCAAGATCTTAGTAGGTGTGGAGCTTCAACATAGGATTTTAAGTCAAGTTTTGGAGCTAGCACCGGTTGATTCACGAGCCTATGCATCAAGACCACATCAAGAGTCGAGCTCGTTGGATCGTATTTGGACCAAGTCTAGAAGATGAGAAGGCTTCAAGTGAAGACTTCAAGAAGATGAAGACTTGTGTCTAGGTTTGTTTTAGATTTTGTTTCTAGTTAAAATGTAAAGGATAGAGTAGTTGGTGGATTGCTCAAGTACATATACACACACACTCTTGATAGTTTTATTTTTTACAAAAGATTTTTACTTTGGAAAATTATTTTTTGGTTTTTGGAATTTCTTATATGCATGTCTTTTATCCAAAACCAAGTTTAGAGCATAATGCCAAAAACATAGATATTTCATCTTAATTGTGTAGTGGATCATATCCATACACACTATGCTTTAATGAATTCAAAATATCTTGTTTTTGTATCATGAAGAAGTTTGGAAAACAAGTTTTAGAAAAATACTAGTTTTCATTTGAGCCATATTTTCCAAGTTACAAAAATAGTTCAAAACATTTGTAACATGCCTTGATTTTGTGCAAGCATGTTTGTTTATCAAAGTATTACATCAAAACTATTTTTGTATATTTTTCAGTATTTTATGGGATTTTAAGTGAGCCAAAAAGACCAAGTTTTTTAATCCCTATTTCAGACCTGACCTGGCTTCAGCCGGTTGACTGACCCGGTCGACCGACGTGCACAGACGTGCACAGCCAGTTCTGGCAGGAGGGCCGGCCGACCGACCCGGTCGACCGTCCAGAGAGCTCTGCTCTCTGCAAAGGCCCCGGCCGGCCGGGCGGCCGACCGGACAGAGAGATTGCTCTCTGTATCCTGGCTCGGTCGACCGGCCGGTCGACCGATGGCTCAAACGGTCTGAAATATGACCGTTGGCCGGTCGACCGGACGGTCGACCGACAGGCCTGACAGAACCCCAACGGCTAGTTTTTCTAGCCCTATAAATTTGGGGGTTTGGGCATTGTTTTTCACCAAGATTTTCAAGTGGGTTTTCACCAGTTTTTCTCACTCCATTAAAAGAGTTTTCTCCACTAAATTGAGAGCTAATACTTCCAATCAAAAGGGGAGTTTTATCAAGAGTGTAAAAGAGAATTTCTTTGAGTTTTCCTCACCATCTCTTTCCTAGTTTTTTTCTCACACAAACACTTGAGCCATCCATTGCTATATCTACCTATAGGGTTTTGTTGTGAGAGTATTTTAGGTGATCAAGAGTTGTGATCACCAAAGTTCATTCATTTGTTTTGAGGAGGCGGACGGTTGTGTTCGTATTGTTTCGGGTCCTAGTGGGGATTCGGTGGTTTCGAGTTCGTGTGTGAATTCCGTGTTTGAGGTGCGGCCTCGGCGAGCTAGTGAGCTTGCGGTGTGTACGGGACTAGAGAGTTCGAGGGATTGTAGGTGTTGCGGCACCAAGGAGAGATCCATTGGGATCGTGCATAGTGGAAATCCTTCGTGTGTCGAAGGCGGGGATGTAGAGCAAGGGTGCTCGAACCTCGAAACAAATCCCTTGTGTTTGCGATTGCTCACTCTCTCTCTCTCTTTGTCTTTATATCTTGCATACTTTTATTGTCTATCTTTATATGCTTGATATATTCATTTGTGCTCATTGATATACATGTGTGGGATTGTTTGCTAACACTTGTATTCAACCAAGAGAGCCAACGCGGCACCTCAACCCTTATCTAGGGGAATCTAGAGGAGTTTGTCCAGAGCCCTTCACGGGGAATTCGGCAACACTCTTGTGTTATACATGGTGTTTAGTGTAAGAGTTTAGTTTAGGTCATAATAGTTTTTAATTCCGCATTATTTGTCATTAAGTGACCATTAGGTTAGCCATCACCTATTCACCCCCCTAGGTGAACTTACACACTCCATGTGTGTGTTTGAATGCATCCCTACATTTTATGTAACACTTACAATAATTTGGCACATAAGTTGAAATCACCTAGAGAGGGGGGTTGAATAGGTGATAATGCTAATCAATGCACAAATTTAAAAGTTATGATGCAACGATCACCCGAAACAAGACTAGAAGCCGAATACCCCGTGAAGGGCTCTGAATTCCTTCCTCGTGATTCCTCTAGATAAGAGTTTGAGGTGCGCAATGCAATCTTGTTGTGAGAGTATTAATCGACAATATAAGAATGAATGGAAAGCAAGAGCAAATAAATAACACAAGTAAAACAATCGCAAACACAGAGATTTGTTTCAAGGTTCGAGCACCCAGCTCTACGTCCCCGCCTTCACCCAGAAGGATTTTCGATCCACTAGAACTTCCACAAAGGATTACAACCACTAGGGAGTACCCAACTCCTCAATCACACTCCTCTAGTCCAGAGGTAGTGGAGCCACAAATACAATAATCACTGGATGATCAAAAGACCACAAACTCTCTCTTGAAAACTTTCTTTACAAAAACCCTAGAGAATAATATATAAGATTGAAACTCAAGGTTTTGTAAGTGATATAAAAATAGAAGAGAGATTTTAAGAACCAAAAAAATTTCAGAAAACTTTTGAAAATAATAGCCCAAAACGTAAACAAAAGCTCTTTCTCAAGAAACTCAAAACTTTTGATCTTTGAATTTGTTGTTGTGAAAACCTCTACCCTAATGACCCCTTTATATAGGATTTAGGAAGAGTAAACATAGAAAAGTTTTACCTGAATATAAGAGGAAGAAATTGACCCTCTAATACAGCTAACCACGTTTTATTTAAACTTAAACACATTTTGAAAACATGTTAAAAATCAGCCTCCAGAAAATTAGCCATTACTGCCAATCTGACAGATTGGTCAAATTTGAGCACATTTTTCAGGCTGTAAACGTCCGAATTTAGAATTAGGTATATAGGAATAATTTGTAGATCTTTAAGTCTTCGTTTTAATGCAACTAAAATCAACTCAATATCTATTTTTATTAAAAGGTTATCAATAAAACACTGACAGGTGTCAAAACAGAAACTGTAAGCAATTTTCAGAACAAGAATAGAGTTCAACCAAATATTTGACATCTTTAAAATTTGAATCTGAAAATGATTATTGAATAAGAAATTTAGATATGAAAGTTATATTTGAAATGAAAGTTAAATCATGTTATTTGAATATAAGAATAAAAAGTTATGATAACAACTATAAAAGGGTGTCAAGCAGATCAGCAGAACTAAAACTGGTTGAAATCTAAAACCCGATATATGTACTTGAAATTCAAAACCGGTTAAACTAAAAACCAAACGTATTGAATTTGTGTGTGTGTATTTGAGCTTCAAAAGTATATACTATTCTTTAACAAACTAAAAATATAAAAACTTTATAGGAAGGTGTCTCTGAGCCGCGTTGCCGAGCTAGAGCCTTCTCTCCTATGAAAACGTCCTCTTGCGTCATTGCCTTTTAGCGCCATTATCCTTGCAATATGCTTAATAAGACCATCATGACTAGTACAAACTTGAAACTCATTCTAAACAACTTATTAGTACCAAATAACTTCTATGTGTTTTGTTATCATCAAAACTTAAACAAATAGAGAGTGTAACCTTTTGGGCCAACAATCTCCCCCTTTTTGATGATGACAAAACATATAGGTTATAACACAAGATACAAAAGGGATATAAAAACTCCCCCTTAAATAATGCTCTATTATTAAGTATAAAATATGAAACATGAACATATAAAAAACATATAAGAGTTAAACATGTACAACACATGAAACCAAAATATGAAACCACAAATACTTCTCCCCCTTTTTGTCATACATTAAAAAGGGTTAGGAAACAACCAATAAATAATATATGCTTGAACAAGATATAAACATGCATATATGCATACATAAACTCAAATATCTCTTCCTTGTCAATTCATCAACAAAGGGGCTAAAAAAAATAAACTATACAAGCACATCTAATGGGTTCAAATAAGCATTCAACTCAAACATATATAGATTTATTTGTGGCCCACTATATGCACAAGTATACACCAAGTTTTAATGAAAACTAACATCTAAACATGTAATCTACACATGAAGCATAAAACGGGATAAAAATCAACATGATAAACAAAAACATGATTATTAAGAAAATTCACAAGTTATTAGAACTATGATATACGCAATATCAACCAAAAAAATGAGAACACAAAAGAATTTATTCATATAAAACATGGGTGTCTCAAAATAACTAAACATGTATATCACAAGTCTAATAAGCATGGCATTTTCATACTAATCACTAAACAATAAAACATGCTATAAACAATGAAATGAAAAGCATGTAAACAATAAATGGGAGTAAAGGATTGTTACCAAAACCGAAGAAGCAACTCTCCTTGTCTCCAAAACGTGTTGGTCATCTCCACCAAATCTTCCCTTGAAAGTGATGCATCCAATTGATTTCCTTTAAGTACGGAGCGCATCTACTCCAAGGTACCTTCACTCTCACGTCATGTGAGAGCCCACACCTACATTAAAATTCTTAGGGGTGGTCTTTGGTACCCATATCTTATTGGGTCCATGGGGGTTAGTACCTTCTCTAACCCAAACAAAATTCTTTGCTAAATTATCAACATGTACTCTATCATAGCAAAATTTAGCAAGGTGGCCCTTATGTCCACAATGTGTACAAGTGTACACATGAGCATACATTGTGTGATGGTGTCCGTGAGGAACATGTGTATGCCGTGGAGGGTGTGCATGCATAAAGGATGGAACTTGTTTCTTTCGAACCAAAGATTCCAAGCGTGTATGATTCATGGCACAATGGCTCATAGTGGAGCCCAAACAATCTACTCTCTTCTTTAACATACAAATATCATCATTAATCTTAGAAGAAGAGGTACATGCATAAGGTAGACTAGATGAAGAAGGTACACTAGCATGACAAACATGTGCATCCATCTTATTTTGCAAAACAATGTTTTTCTTTAAACATACATCCAAATCAATTGAAATAGAAATAATTTTATTTTTCAAAGCAACATTCTCCTTTAAAACAAAATCAATTTTTGAAGATAAATTTTCATTTTTCTTCAAAATATCATGGCAATCATTTTTAGATTTTAAAAACTCATTTTCTTTAAGTGCAAGTTCTAATTGAGATCTCAATGAATCCCTTTCATTATAGACCTCAACCTTCTCTTGCAAAACATTGTTAAGTCTAGCATGCAAACTCTTATTTTCTTTTTCAATTTCTACACTCTTCTTTTTCAACAAATTATATTTTTCTATTAATTTTTCACAAACAATAGAAAGTTCTTCATTCAAAGCATGAGGATCAACATAATCATTTGAAGAACTAGCACAATCATCATTATCTAAGTGGGTTTCCGATTTACCTCAAGGGAGTCATTCCCTTGGACCATCAAGCATTGTGAGTCGGATTTCCACTAGACTCCTCTTCTTGGATTTGTACTTGAAGCTCGGAGGTGGTGGTTGTTGTCAATTTGTTCCACACTACAAAAGCGGAATCAAAGTTAGAAACACACATAAGATAATCTTTAAGTAATGTGCTTCTAATGGCCTCAAGGGCTTGTGCATTGGCCCCTATATGATTGCTATCACTAAGGAAGGATTCCTTGGTAATGGCAAGGTAAACTTTATGTCCTAGGGTTTGTAAATAAACGATCATCCTAATGTTCCAAACATGAATGTTGGAAGGGTCAAACATAGGTGGGGTCATGAAAGCCATGATAAACTATATGTGTGCAAACAAGCAAATGCAATTGTAGATTAGCAACCAAATGGATCTCACTCCTAGGATGTTAAGCCTAATATCAGGAGCACTAGCTCTGATACCAATTGAAAAAACACCTAGAGGGGGGTGAATAGGTGTAAGTGCTAATCTAGGAACTAAATGCGCTAAATGCGGAAGCTAATGTAAATCTTGCACAAACTTAATACAACACAACAAGTGTAGCCGAATTCCCCATGAAGGGCTCTGGACTAACTCCTCTTGATTCCCCTTGAATGGGTTAAGGTGCTATGTGAAGCTCTTGTTGGTTAAGTATAAGTTAGGCACACACATAAGCAAGCCAAGAAAATAAGGATGAATAGCAATATGAATATATGCAAGGCACAATGCATGAAAATAGATATGATATGACAATATGAGTTATGCTCAACACAAGCAAATATGTTATGAATGAAGTATGATGCTTTGCACAAATAAATGAGAGAGAGAGTTGAGAGATATTGGATCAGACGCAAACACACGGATATGTTTCGAGGTTCGAGCCCCTAGCTCTACATCCCTGCCTACACCACTGTGTAGGATTTCCAATCCACTATAGGAGTACTGAACTCCTCTCTCAATGCCACCGAGGCAATACAACCACAATCCACCTCTACCGAAGAGGGATAAGGCCCGTAGCCAATACAACTCAAACACAATCACCTCTACCGAAGAGGGATCCAAACTCAATACCACTCCGATCAACCTCTACCAAAGAGGGATACAACAAAAGCAAGGAGGGTGTTTACAACAAGTGGTTCCAAAGACCACAAACACAATCTCTCTTTCTTTTCTCTTTTTTCACAAAACAAAGATCCTAAATAGATTAGGATAGAAGATAACTCAAGTGTGGAAACAAGGTGTTTTTGGAAACAAGCAACAAAGAAAAACTACTAGGGAAATCTCTTGTAAATAATAGAGAATGAAAATCAATACAATCTCCCAAAACCCTAGTTTTCTTTGATTTTCAAAAAACCCAAAAACAATAAAGATGAAATCTTTTTAGCACAAAAACTCTTTTCAAAACTTGTTTAAAAACACTGAAGAAGTCAGGAATTTTTAGCTCAAAAAATCTTGGTGAAAACCTCAAACAAATGGGGTATTTATAGCCCCATCAGAAAACTAGCCGTTAGGCTGATGTGGCAGCCTGACAGGCTGATGGTCGACCGGCCCGGTCGACCGCCAATGGTCAGAATTGTGACCGTTGGGCAACCACGATCGACTGGCACGGTCGACCCAAACAAACAGAGAGCACTGCGCTCAGACCGGTCGACCGTCCGGGTCGACCGTCCCAAAGCTGCCAAACGTGCACAGATTTGTGCACGTCGGTCGACCGGCCCGGTCGACCGACTTCAGCCTAGTCGATTTGGTCAGTTGACTTAGTCGACTGGTTGAAGCCTGGAACAGAAATCTGGGTCAGAAAAACAGTTTAAAAATATTTTGAAAAATCTTTTAAGTCTTCTAAAAATCCACAAAACTTGTTTTAACATTTTGTATTGAAACACAAACAAGTGATAAAAATTTCAAGACATATATCAATCATATAATTCATTTTTGAGTCTTGCAAATTTTATCAAAAACAAAACTTGTATTTTTATCAAACTTGATTTTTCAATACATGAATAGGATAGTCAAAATAAGTTTGTCTAGCAAGTTTAAAGCATGTATGTATATCTAGAACATATCTAATATACATAAAAATAGAGTAAACTTGTTTTGATCTACTATTCATGAAAACTAAATCCAAAACATGAAAACGTGTGTGTTTGTGCACTTGAGCATATCAACTATACTAAGCTTTACAAATGGATCTAAAATACACTATCTAAACTATGGATACCTAAGTCTTCTTGATGATCTTCATCTTCAAGTTGACTTGCTCCAAAACTCCGTGATCCATGAGCTAGGCAAGGTATGATCTTGATGTTTTGGCCCTGGAATTAACATGAAAAGCTTCTAAACTCCTTTGTTGAAGCTAATCACCAACTAATATCTGGGTTAATGATCTGAAACTTAAACAACACAAGATTATTAGTAAACATAACTACATGAGTTAATCATCATCAAAACTAGGGTGGAAGGCCTTTGGGCAACAATCTCCCCCGTTTTGATGATGACAAAACTCATGGAGTTATATATGCATGGATTAAAGTTAAGCTTCAAAGAAGCTCCCCTTAACTCATGCATAAACAAATAAACAATAAATATGCAATGAATGATAATGCATACCAATTTAAACTTTCAAACAAACATGAAACACAAATCTTTATGTATTATTGTTATGCATGAACATGGTGATTCCAAAACATGCATACTCAAAATATGTATGCATCATCATGCATAAAACACATAAACATATTCTAGAAGCTCTAGATATCAATTAAATTAATAAAACATTAACAAAAACACTAGATGCTCTAGATACCAATAAAACTTAATATATGCAAAAACATAAGTATGCATATATAAACCACAAATTATTCTCCCCCTTTTTGTCAGTCATCAACAAAAACAAGGTCAATAAGGGGTGACTAAAATTAACATGGTATCAATAGAAAAATATGTCAATGAAACATCTTGATATCAATTGAAAATAAATAAAGATCAATAAATGTTATATGCTATATACATTCATGAAGAGGAAGACGCTAAGTTAGCTTCCCTACACATATGCATTACATGAAAGAGGGATGTTAAGCCCTAATTCACATAACACACATTATGTAATGCATAAGAGAAGATGTGAAGCTCCCCCTACACACGTGTACCACATAAAGAAGAGATGTTAAGCTCTTCAATACAAGATACACTCAACATGAATCTATATGTAGAAGAGATGTTAAGCTCTCCTTGCATATAGTCAATACAAATCAAAACTTTTGAATATTTTTCTTTAAAACAAAATTTTTTAGATACCAATTTAAAACACAACACATCTTGATATCAAAAGAAGGTATTTTTCCTTTTAAGTCATATAAACAATTGAAATGACTATTTTCTATCATAAAGTAAGGGAGTGGAAAACTAAATACCAATTGAAATATGAAAATCGAATTTTATCCCCCTTTATGAAATACCAACAAAAAATATGAATACTCTTATTTTAACAAGCCTATGCATAGTTTTTTTTTATTTTAAAAATAAGCTTGAATAAAGATACCAATTGAAAAATGAATCAATTGAAGTAATAGTTGAAACTCAAGCTCTAGTATAAACAAAATTTGTGTGAAAAATTTATATCTTAAGCACAAATAAAACAAGTATATGTGTATGAAGTAGAATGAGTACCAATCACTAATAGATGATACCAACTGAAAATATACATACACAAAAAAACATATGAGTATAAAAAAAAAAAATCAAAATGATACCAATTGAAAGGGTTCAATGATACCAATTGACGTAGCAATAAGTTCAAATGTATACATCATATTACTAATCCTCTCATCTCATGCACAAGATTAAAAAGATTTTCAATATAAACATACAAGGCATGGACTCTCATCCAACCTCCCGTGGATGGTAGGGGTTTTCAAAAATGGATTTGAAAATAAGTTTTGTTTGAAAAACTCTACCAAAATAAAGAATACCGTAACTAGTTATAAATAGAAAGTTTTGTTAACTAGTACGAAATCCTTCAAGTAAGGAATAAAACAAAATAGTTTTCATGAAATAAGAAATCCACATGAAAATCAACACTCTAATCTAATTAAGCATAATTTTGACTCATGAAAACAAAACATGAGCAAGCAATAAAAGTGAGTGTACAAATACAGTGTGAATATCATAATCATGAAAATTTTCATTAAGCTCAATTATTCCTTTAAACATGAAAACATGAAAACATGAAAATATGAAAATCATCTAAACTATTTAATCTTCAAGGCATATGTATGTCCTATACAAACTAAAGTATACATACATATCCAAACACAACGAGTCCACAAAATATATGCATTAAGGCACGTGGCTCAAAAGGATATTCATGTATATCTAATAATTTGGATAAAATGGACATATACATGAAGTTAAACAAATAATGAAGTCAAGAAAATCTTCACCAAAACAAATTTCATTTCAAGGTATATGTATGAATTGTCAACACAATAAGTATACATACATATCCCTAAACACAATTGAGTCCATATATAGATTTGCATAAAAGGCAAATGACTCAAGGGGTATACATGTATATCTTAAAGTTTGGCAATAAAAACATATACATGAAGTGAAAACTCATAAAACAAATCCAAAAATGGAATACAAGTTTGAAATGTATGAATCATCAAAACTAGACTATACAAGCACATCTAATGGGTTCAAATAAGCATTCAACTCAAACATATATAGATTTATTTGTGGCCCACTATATGCACAAGTATACACCAAGTTTTAATGAAAACTAACATCTAAACATGTAATCTACACATGAAGCATAAAACGGGATAAAAATCAACATGATAAACAAAAACATGATTATTAAGAAAATCCACAAGTTATTAGAACTATGATATACGCAATATCAACCAAAAAAATGAGAACACAAAAGAATTTATCCATATAAAACATGGGTGTCTCAAAATAACTAAACATGTATATCACAAGTCTAATAAGCATGGCATTTTCATACTAATCACTAAACAATAAAACATGCTATAAACAATGAAATGAAAAGCATGTAAACAATAAATGGGAGTAAAGGATTGTTACCAAAACCGAAGAAGCAACTATCCTTGTCTCCAAAACGTGGTGGTCATCTCCACCAAATCTTCCCTTGAAAGTGATGCATCCAATTGATTTCCTTTAAGTACGGAACGCATCTACTCCAAGGTACCTTCACTCTCACGTCATGTGAGAGCCCACACCTACATTAAAATTCTTAGGGGCGGTCTTTGGTACCCATGTCTTATTGGGTCCATCGGGGTTAGTACCTTCTCTAACCCAAACAAAATTCTTTGCTAAATTATCAACATGTACTCTATCATAGCAAAATTTAGCAAGGTGGCCCTTATGTCTACAATGTGTACAAGTGTACACATGAGCATACATTGTGTGATGGTATCCGTGAGGAGCATGTGTATGCCGTGGAGGGTGTGCATGCATAAAGGATGGAACTTGTTTCTTTCGAACCAAAGATTCCAAGCGTGTATGATTCATGGCACATTGGCTCATAGTGGAGCCCAAACAATCTACTCTCTTCTTTAACATACAAATATCATCATTAATCTTAGAAGAAGAGGTACATGCATTAGGTAGACTAGATGAAGAAGCTACACTAGCATGACAAACATGTGCATCCATCTTATTTTGCAAAACAATGTTTTTCTTTAAACATACATCCAAATCATTTGAAATAGAAATAATTTTATTTTTCAAAGCAACATTCTCCTTTAAAACAAAATCAATTTTTGAAGACAAATTTTCATTTTTCTTCAAAATATCATGGCAATCATTTTTAGATTTTAAAAACTCATTTTCTTTAAGTGCAAGTTCTAATTGAGATCTCAATGAATCCCTTTCATTATAGACCTCAACCTTCTCTTGCAAAACATTGTTAAGTCTAGCATGTAAACTCTTATTTTCTTTTTCAATTTCTACACTCTTCTTTTTCAACAAATTATATTTTTCTATTAATTTTTCACAAACAATAGAAAGTTCTTCATTCAAAGCATGAGGATCAACATAATCATTTGAAGAACTAGCACAATCATCATTATCTAAGTGGGTTTCTGATTGTACCTCAAGGGAGTCATTCCCTTGGACAATCAAGCATTGTGAGTCGGATTCTCCACTAGACTCCTCTTCTTGGATTTGTACTTGAAGCTCGGAGGTGGTGGTTGTTGTCAATTTGTTCCACACTACAAAAGCGGAATCAAAGTTAGAAACACACATAAGATAATTTTTAGGTAATGTGCTTCTAATGGCCTCAAGGGCTTGTGCATTGGCCCCTATATGATTGCTATCACTAAGGAAGGATTCCTTGGTAATGGCAAGGTAAACTTTATGTCCTAGGGTTTGTAAATAAACGATCATCCTAATCTTCCAAATATGAATGTTGGAAAGGTCAAACATAGGTGGGGTCATGAAAGCCATGATAAACTATATGTGTGCAAACAAGCAAATGCTTATAGATTAGCAACCAAATGGATCTCACTCCTAGGATGTTAAGCCTAATATCAGGAGCACTAGCTCTGATACCAATTGAAAAAACACCTAGAGGGGGGGTGAATAGGTGTAAGTGCTAATCTAGGAACTAAATGCGCTAAATGCGGAAGCTAATGCAAATCTTGTACAAACTTAATACAACACAACAAGTGTAGCCGAATTCCCCGTGAAGGGCTCTGGACTAACTCCTCTTGATTCCCCTTGAATGGGTTGAGGTGCTATGTGAAGCTCTTGTTGGTTAAGTATAAGTTAGGCACACACACAAGCAAGCCAAGCAAATAAGGATGAATAGCAATATGAATATATGCAAGGCACAATGCAAGAAAATAGATATGATATGACAATATGAGTTATGCTCAACACAAGCAAATATGATATGAATGAAGTATGATGCTTTGCACAAATAAATGAGAGAGAGAGTTGAGAGATATTGGATCAAACGCAAACACACGGATATGTTTCGAGGTTCGAGCCCCTAGCTCTACATCCCCGCCTACACCACTGTGTAGGATTTCCAATCCACTATAGGAGTACCGAACTCCTCTCTCAATGCCACCGAGGCAATACAACCACAATCCACCTCTACCGAAGAGGGATAAGGCCCGTAGCCAATACAACTCAAACACAATCACCTCTACTGAAGAGGGATCCAAACTCAATACCACTCCGATCAACCACTACCAAAGAGGGATACAACAAAAGCAAGGAGGGTGTTTACAACAAGTGGTTCCAAAGACCACAAACACAATCTCTCTTTCTTTTCTCTTTTTCCACAAAACAAAGATCCTAAATAGATTAGGATAGAAGATAGCTCAAGTGTGGAAACAAGGTGTTTTTGGAAACAAGCAACAAAGAAAAACTACTAGGGAAATCTCTTGTAAATGATAGAAAATGAAAATCAATACAATCTCCCAAAATCCTAGTTTTCTTTGATTTTCCAAAAACCCAAAAACAATAAAGATGAAATCTTTTTAGCACAAAAATTCTTTTCAAAACTTGTTTAAAAACACTGAAGAAGTCAGGAATTTTTAGCTCAAAAAATCTTGGTGAAAACCTCAAACAAATGGGGTATTTATAGCCCCATCAGAAAACTAGCCGTTAGGCTGATGTGGCAGCCTGACAGGCTGACGGTCGACCGGCCCGGTCGACCGCCAACGGTCAGAATTGTGACCGTTGGGCAACCACGGTCGACCGGCACGGTCGACCCAAACAAACAGAGAGCACTGCTCTCAGACCGGTCGACCGTCCCAAAGCTGCCAAACGTGCACAGATTTGTGCACGTCGGTCGACCGGCCCGGTCGATCGACTTCAGCCTAGTCGACTTGGTCAGTTGACTTAGTCGACTGGTTGAAGCCTGGAACAGAAATCTGGGTCAGAAAAACAGCTTAAAAATATTTTGAAAAATCTTTTAAGTCTTCTAAAAATCCACAAAACTTGTTTTAACATTTTGTATTGAAACACAAGCAAGTGATAAAAATTTCAAGACATATATCAATCATATCAATTCATTTTTGAGTCTTGCAAATTTTATCAAAAACAAAACTTGTATTTTTATCAAACTTGATTTTTCAATACATGAATAGGATAGTCAAAATAAGTTTGTCTAGCAAGTTTAAAGCATGTATGTATATCTAGAACATATCTAATATACATAGAAATAGAGTAAACTTGTTTTGATCTACTATTCATGAAAACCAAATCCAAAACATGAAAACGTGTGTGTTTGTGCACTTGAGCATATCAACTATACTAAGCTTTACAAATGGATCTAAAACACACTATCTAAACTATGGATACTTAAGTTTTCTTGATGATCTTCATCTTCAAGTTGACTTGCTCCAAAACTCCGTGATCCATGAGCTAGGCAAGGTATGATCTTGATGTTTTGGCCTTGGAATCAACATGAAAAGCTTCTAAACTCCTTTGTTGAAGCTAATCACCAACTAATATCTTGGTTAATGATCTGAAACTTAAACAACACAAGATTATTAGTAAACATAACTACATGAGTTAATCATCATCAAAACTAGGGTGGAAGGCCTTTGGGCCAACAACATTTTGAAAACATGTTAAAAATCAGCCTCTAGAAAATTAGCTATTACTGCCAATCTGGCAGATTGGTCAAATTTGAGCACATTTTTCAGGCTGTAAACGTCCGAATTTTGAATTAGGTATAGTAATAATTTGTAGATCTTTAAGTCTTCGTTTTAATGCAACTGAAATCAACTCAATATCTATTTTTATTAAAAGGTTATCAATAAAACACTGACAGGTGTCAAAACAGAAACTGTAAGCTATTTTCAGAAGAAGAACAGAGTTCAACCAAATATTTGACATCTTTAAAATTTGAATCTGAAAATGATTATTGAATAAGAAATTTAGATCTGAAAGTTATATTTGAAATGCAAGTTAAATCATGTTATTTGAATATAAGAATAAAAAGTTGTGATAACAACTATAAAAGGGTGTCAAGCAGATCAGCAGAACTAAAACTGGTTCAAATCCAAAACCCGATATATGTACTTGAAATTCAAAACTAGTTAAACCAAAAACCAAACGTATTGAATTTGTGTGTGTGTATTTGAGCTTCAAACGTATATACTATTCTTTAACAAACTAAAAATATAAAAACTTTATAGGAAGGTGTCTCTGAACCGCGTTGCCGAGCTAGAGCCTTCTCTCCTATGAAAACGTCCTCTTGCGTCATTGCCTTTTAGCGCTATTATCCTTACAATATGCTTAATAAGACCATCATGACTAGTACAAGCCTGAAACTCATTCTGAACAACTTATTAGTACCAAATAACTTCTATGTGTTTTGTTATCATCAAAACTTAAACAAATAGAGAGTGTAACCTTTTGGGCCAACATAAGTTAGAGAAAAGATACATAAAGGACTCACTAAATAAAAAGACTATACTGAATCGACTAACTAAAATAAAAATAAGACTCATAGACAAGTAAAATAAAAATAAGGTAAAGATATACAATTTACATCAACCCCCGCACCTAAATCAGACTAGGAGTCGATTCCTCCCTATTGATCTTTTTTCACTCTCAAAATGGATTCTCTTCAACGGGCTGACATATACATTAGAGCCCTTCATCGTTATGGCATCAATTAGTTCAAGCTCAGCCATCATACTCCTCTTTCTCATCCTCTTCATTTTCCTATTTCTTTTAATCTATCAATCAAAACCAGGATTCGCTCCCTTAGCATCAACATTTAACCAATAACATCATCTCCACTCTCACTTGAGCAAATATGATCATTAGCTATGAATCTTAGCTTATTGTCAAATATCTCCTCAATGCTTTGATCAAAGAATCATGTGGGAAATGTGTGTCATCCAGTTCATCCAGGAGTAAAATCTTATCCTCAAAGATCTCTTCAATGACTCTATAAAATTAGCCTGATGGTCTGTTTCGTTAAACAACCTAGTCTCTTCCTCATACAGCTCTTCAAATGTTTGGTATAAGCACTCTAAATCTGAATCAATTTGATCCTTCTCAACTGTTCACTTGAAAAAACTTGGATCATGTTTACTTCAAAGAATTGATTGGATGGATCACTTTGCTGCCCTTTCAAGTTGAAGATATTAAGATCAACAGTCATATTTCCAAATGTGAGTTGCATTTGATTGCTACGACTGTTGATCAGAGCATTAAAAGTTGCAAAGAATGGCCTACCCAATATCACAAGAAACTGGCCATGAGGGTTCGCCACTAGTATTGTCTCTAGGATGACAAAATTAATCAGAAGATAAATTCACTGACTTTAATGAGCTCATTTGCAATCTCTACCAGCAAAACTTTTACTGACCTGTCAGCCAGTTGGAGAGTGACCTTTATGGGTTTCAACTCACCCACTCCTAGCTACTTGTAGACCGAGTAAGGAAGCAAGTTTACAATTGCCCTTAAGTCCAAAAGTGCCTTGTCAATAATAGTGGTTCCTATTGTACATGAAATTGTCAGATAGCCAAGGTCCTTGTATTTCACTGGCATTTCATTTTGAATAATTCCTCTGATATTGGAAGCTAGGAAGACCTTCTTCGACGCTTGATGTGCTCTCTTCTTCGTGCACAAATCCTTAAGAAATTTGGCATAGGATGGGACCTACTTGATAGCATCGAAGAGAAACATTCACCTTTACTCGCTTGAAGATATGTGCGCAGTTTCTTCGGTTTTAGCCTATTCAAAAATGGAGTTGGTGGCTCATAAGGAGGCTCAGTGATTTTCGCAGTTTCTTTTTCTTCAGATTTATTTGAACCAAAAGAGGATGGATCAGCCTTGGGAAGAGAGAAAAAGTTCTGGTCAGGCATCATCACCTAATTGTCAATCTCTTTTCCAGATCATAAGGTATGAATTGCATTGAGTTGAGCATGTCTGGAAAGTGTTAACCTGACATCCTTGGGATTGGCAATTGGTTAACTAAGGAATGTTCCCTTCTCCCTCTCAGCAATTTGAGTTTTCATTTGACTCAATTGTAGCTCAAGATGATTTATCTTTTTCGATTGGAGTTCAATAGTTGTGTTGCCATTTGCATGAAGGAGTTGAATGTCTTTTCCATGGTCTAAGCTTTCTCTCTTGTTCATTGCCAAACCCTGGTGATGGAATTGGTGGATCTTCTAATGGTGGAGCTGAATGTGGGTTCACAAAGGTCTATTGATTTTGATATGGTCTTACGTCAGGCCTTTGGAGTTTTGGGCCACTAGCCTGATTGGTGTTGGCTAAGGGGCCTCCCTGATATGTCCCCTGGTTCCATGATAAGTTAGGGTGATTCCTCCACCCTAGATCATAGGTCGGGGCAAAGGGATCAGTCCTTTGACATTGAAATGTATAATTCAATTGGACTTGGTTGTTCGCCAGTGGATTAGGGAGCAATGGGCAATCTTCTACCATATGAGTTGGAGATTGACAGTTGAAACAGCTCGGTGCAAAGATCTGATTTATGTGATCAAGCTGTGGAGGAGTCCCTTTGAGTTCTCTCTATTCTTCTCATTATGGAAGCCATCTTAGCTTCAGCAGCTATGGAGTTCTCGATTGAATGGACGAAACCCTTTGATATGGAAGTTGCTGCAGAAAATTTTTCATTGAATTCGTACCACTGCATGGTCTTTTCTGTCATCTTTTCTAAAATTTTTCATGCATCATCCTCTTCATCATCATGAAGTCACGTGACTCATGGATTCAAGTAGGATTTTAGATTGACAATCTACACCGTCGTAAATATTTTGACAGAGATGCCACTTTTCAATGGCGTGATGGGAGCAGTGCACTAGAAGGTCCTTAAACCTTCCTAGGTATCTCCAAAAGGGGTTCTTGTCAAGTTGTCAGAATTGGTTAATGTCACTCCATATTCTTCCAGTCTTTTGCTTTGGGAAGAATTTATAAAGAAAGACTACAACGAATTCCGCCCACGTTGTATTGAGTTAGTAGCTGGGCCATTCACCCACTTCTTAGCGTTGTCCCAGAGTGAAAGTGGAATGAACCTCAACTTGACTGCATCGTCCCTCAACTGCTAGATCTTCATCATTATACAGACCTCCTCGAACTCACTTATGAACATGTAAGCGTCTTCATATTCCAAACCGGAGAATTTCGACAGCATGGTGATGTATTGTGGCTTTAGCTCATAGTTATTCTCGCTGGCCTACGGTAATTTGAAGCAAGATGGGTGTGAAGAGGGGGAGGATAACATTGGTGCATGAGGACCGGTGGTGAAATAGTAGTAGTCATTTTGGACTCATTCAAATCCTCACTAACTAGACATCATGTTGAGTCACGTGATCATGCTGACATAAATCAGGAACACAAACAAAGTGGGTAAAAGTGATGTGAAGAAGGAATGGTGACTTTTACAGCCTACAGATTTGTGGTGTTTTTGCAATAAAGTCCAACATAAAATAAAAGTTACACAGGCAATAATTACAGAAATTGCTTAACAAGCAATTTAAGTCCCATTTTGAGTTTAGGCCCTAGGACATTGCAAAATTGTATTTCAACCCAAACTGGACTCAAACTTCTTTGAATTGGATGTAGATCTTCAGCATGGATTTTAAGCGTAGTAGAGCAATTTCAACAACGTAAAGTCTCTGATCTTCCAATAAAACTTTTTAAGGACGCCTAAAGTCTTGTGCATTTGTGGTCAAATCTTCTCCTAACAGTTTTGTCTGCAAAAATCACTAAAAAGACCCGAGTAACATTATTTAAATACAAAAAAATAGATAAATAGGATTATAAAAATAATATAAAATTGTGTTGTTCAGTGTTTCCACAAGATTACCACTTGGAGCCTGAACTCCTACAACATGATCCCTCTAGATCACCTCAGAGCCTCAACTCCTACTATACGATCTCTCTGGATTACCTCGGAGCCTTAACTCGAACAACACTCGGAGCTGCAACTCCTACAATTGCGATCCCACAAGATTTACTTTTTGCAACCTCTCTTACTAGAGGTTTACAACCAAAGAACAAAGAAATAGTTGTGATCTCTGTACATCACTACAAACTTCTGTCGAAATACAAGCCCTATAGCTATAGATTTGAGAAGGTTAAGATCAAGCTTATGTATGTGGGAGATTGAAAAAGATTGGAAGAGAAAGCTTTGAAATCTTGTAGAGAATCCTCAAGAATAGAAGTGAATTTGGCTATGAGAAACTCTTGAAAACTAATGCAAAAACTTTTGTTAAACTCTTATTAAACCTCGACAAAAATAATTAAATTTATAAAAATAAAATTAAAATATTTGCTAAAATTTAGCAGAGAAAAGTCAACTAGCTGTCAAAAGGGGTGCAGGACTTTAGACAGCTAATGGTCCAAACGACTATATTACTTAAAATTTTGAAGTGCACTTTTGAAAGTTGTAAGGGCTGTCGAAAGCTCCTTTCGAAGTTTAAAAAAAACAGAAGAAAAACTATCAAAAATGGGGATGTTCTATAAATTCTCTTTGAAAAATGCTGTTGAAAGTTTTTTTTAAGGCTATCGAAAGCTTTTTAACTCAAAATAGAAATGTGCACATTGAGTAGCCATTTTCGATAATTGAAAACAGGGATGTCGAAAGGGATTAGCAGTGCTATCGAAGCAGTTCAGTAAAAACTGATTTTTCAAAACTTTGTATAAAATTGATTTCAACATCATAAATCATATAAAAAGAAGTTTCTTGAGATATATTTGAGCTCAAATATGTATGAAAAAATCCACTACATATTTTGAACGATAAAACTTATTTTTAATATTTAATTCATATTAAAATCAGTTTTCCATCAAATCATAAGTATATTGAAATTTGTTTTGAAAAACTTGATTTTTGTGTAAAATGTTTTTGAAAAACTCTTTGAACATCAAACAAAAAACCTTGTGTGTGTCAAGCGAACTACCATTCCTATAAATTATAGCTTTAACACAAATTCTAGACTTACAATTACACAAACTTCTTTATCTTGAAAATGTTGAAGTCTTTGGTATATATATCTTGACTTGAATCCGACCTCTTTTAGCTACATGATTATTCACTAATATTGCATATTTTATAATATTTTCATATTTAATTTTGATAAAACTGTTGTTTAACCTTTTTATTGTCTAATGGTGTGCAAGTTGTAATTAATGGAGAATGAGGAAAAAAAAGCCCAAATATATCCCAAATAATTCGGAATATATCTCAAATAATTCGGATTTTTAGTGATCAATTTTTCTAGTTCAAGAAATCAATGAGGATATTCTGAAATTCAAATATCCAGAGACAATCTTCTCGGAGAATTTGGGGGCAACTGAAAGATAGAAGTCTGTTGCAGATAACACAAGATCTGCGGAGCTAGGATTGCCGCGAATCCGCAGCAAAACCCAGAGCCATGGATTAGCATTTGATCATGGGTCTGAGGTTAAATTGGTATACTAGTTTTTTTTCCTATAAATACTCCATCAGAGGCAGGGGAAAGAGGCAGAGAGCAGAAGTTAGGGTTCTCCTTTTAGTGATAGTTTAGGATTCTATTTTCTTTTACTTTTCTTTTTCATGTAATTTTTTGTTCTTTGTAGATCTAGGATCAGAATAGAGAGAGATTCATGAGAAAAAAAGAGAGATTTGTAATAGATAGTGACAGTTTATGAATGATTTTTTTCTCTTCATTTTTTTCTTCTTTATTTTCTTTCTATATCAATATCTTGTTTTACTTCATGACAAATTTCCTTCTAACCCTCTGACTTACTTACCATTGTTTGATTTATAATCCACATGAATCTAATAGTATCGATTTGGTCTTGCTTTTGTAAGAGCCACTGATAGCTCATGATGATGGATTTTAACTATTAAATTCTATATCATTTCATTCTTACTATTATAGTTTTGATGTAGATTGTGATGAGATGTAATTCAGTTCTTATGGGCCATGCTGTGAAAGCCTTCCAATCAAGGTTAGTATTTGCCAGAAATCTAATGTGAGGCAATCATCAAGAAGTAAGTATGCTTAGTGGGAGCAATTAATAGGTAGTAGTCATATGTTTTTCTCTTTTTGATTTTGTTTTTATTCTATTAAAAATCCATTTCCAAAATCAATTCACTATGTTTTCATTTTCTTCTCCTTCTTTCTCTAGTTCTATTTCCTTTTTGTTTTCTTTCTTTTGAAACAGAGAATAACTCTTTAACTGGTTTAGTGAAATATCGAAAAGCTTACATCACATCCCTTCTTGTGGATTCGACCTGCATAGCCACTTTTCCATCGCAATACTAACGAGGAAGCCAAAGCACCATCTTAAACTCTTATTTCAAAACTCTATTTTTCTCTGCTCGGTTTTCCCACGATCAAATTTTGGCGCCGTTGCCATGAGGGAACGGTATTTTCTTTTGTTTTACTAATCGGTTAACAATTTATTCTCTATTTCTATATGCAAATGATATTTTACAAGAACTAAGCATTGTAGAAGAACACACTAATCTGTAGCTCCCTTCTCTAAAAAGTAGGGACTCAGTCCCCTAGAAATTGCCGCGCAAAATTATGCATTGAAATGTTCAGCTTAGGATTGCAGGAAAGTATATTATGAAATATTTTAGTAAATAATTATTAATTCTTAGAAAGTTATTTTTGATTAATTGTTTGCTCAAAAAAATATTTATGAATAATAGTAAATAACGAAAACCCAGGTAAGTGGTTAATCCTTTTTAACAAATTAAACAACAATGTGAGTGTTTACGTTATTTATTTATTTTATTTGGGCGTGTTATGTATCATTTCATATGAGTGTTTACTTTATTCATTTTATTTATTTGATCGGTTATTTGTATCATTTCTTATGACTATCATTTTATTAGTCTATTATATTTGTTTGTTTTATTGTATCATTTCATGTGTGTTATTTTTTTATAAATTGATTGTGTTAATTGATTAATTAATGTTCACTATCATGTTCTATCTGGAATCATCTGGTCTGTTCATGTATACTTTGTTACATGTATTTTTTTATAGTAAATAATTCTAGACCCTGAATGATTTGATTGGAGTAATTAGTAGACTTTAGGAGTGAAGGTTGATTTTGTGATTGGGGAGTTGATCGGGTTAGTGGAATAATAAATTTTAAAGATATGTAGTGGACTATCAGACTTGTATTATAATACACAGAGAGAGTTTGGATATTTAGGGATATTGGATCGGATATACCCTTGATATTAGACATACAGGACTCTGTTGTGCGCAGGACAACAACCTCTTTGAGGAATCCACCAACTAGGCGGAGACTGATGCAGCCGGAGATGTAACCAACACGACAAGAACAGAGAAACAATGGAGAAAAGCAATCAACACAGTATCTAACGAGGTTCGGCAACGTGCCTACGTCCTTGGGGCAAGGGAGAGAGAGATTTTATTGATTCAGCAATCAATACAAACTCATACAGAGGGATACTTGAGGGATGTTTCTAGGATACAATACACGAGGGCTATAGCCCTTATTTATAGCCACAAAGTCCCTAGGTTTTAGGAAACCCCGATTAGATTCGATCCCAAACAGAAAAGGAATCTGAATCCTGAAAGGAAAGTCAAAACGCGTCTACCGGTCGACCGGGCGGTCGACCAACCCATGTCCACGGTCGACCGCCTGGTCGACCGAACCCAAACAGAGAGTAGCCTGCTTTCAGTCAATCGATCGGGCGGTCAACCGTTCAATGCCACGGTCGACCGGGCGGTCGGCCGAGCTAATCCTGTGCACGTCGTGCACACTGGTCGACCTGGCGGTCAACCAGCCATCTCCACCGGTCGACCGGGCGGTCGACCGGGAGTATATTCTGGCCTGCTGCAATGCACCGTTCGCTCCTTTGTCTTCCGGTCTCTGTGTTATCTTCCTCTACCTCATCTATCTCCTCTCTCTCTCCCTACAAACTCCATCTCGGTGAAGATTTCCCAAATCTGAGCCGATCTCTAACGAACTCCAGTCTATCACCTGGCGAAATTGACACACGATCTCGGCTTGAGCGCTCCGGACGAAATGACACACGATCTCGTCTTGGAACCTTTAGCTCAGCTATCAACTGGGATGCACTACACATACCTTTCCTACACTTCACCTTAGGAGAACTTCTATACATGCCGATCACCGAACGTGTCTCCTACTCAGCAACTACATGATCTCATGAAGAACTCATCATGAGTCAATACTGACTCTGCAACTGACTGGCTCTCTCCCGTCTACATGTCTTCAGTTGACGGTCCAACCAAGTCTGAGTAGAGCACACCGAACACCATCATCGGCTTCAACAAACTGGATGCACACCCCTCCTATGCAAGCTTAACCATCTTCTCACCAGAAGATCAATTGTTCATCGAGATCACGACACCTCACATCTTCGTGAAGTCCAACTAACCACAACACTTCACCTTTACGTGAAGTCTCCCCACCTTTACATGAAGTTCCAATCGGCCATAACTCTTCACCTCTACGTGAAATTCCAATTAGCTTCTCGAGAACCCAAACAGCTTCATACGGGTTGCATCACCAAATTTGGTTGCGCCTTTACGGCTGCCTACGTGTCTTGCCCAAAGGATCAAGCCAACTGTAGTTCATTGAAATGAGCATCATCAAGCTCAAGCACCTGTACCTGAATCTTCAGCAGCGAACCTATCTGGCTGAGTCATATGAACCTCCTTACTACCGTCATGGAGAACAACTGCCTTCCACTTGAGCTTGTCGCGGTCACAAGCTTGAGATTCATGCTTCTTCACCCACGTGCATGGTTTTACGTTGGTTCCTATGGCTGTAAACAATTCGACATTCTCATCAATGTCTTCAACCTGTTCAGTATCAACCCTGACTACATGATCTCCACCCGGTGTCACATCCGGTGAAGTCCTTACTGATACCGAACCAACTGGAGATGGTGGAGTAACATTAACTTCCACCCGCTACAATACTTCCTTGGTGTCCGTCCTCTCCACCTGCTGAGAGACAGTAGACTTCAACATTGAAGTCTCATCAAACGTGACATGCCGACTCAATACGATCTTTTGTTTTCAGAGTCCCATAACCTGTAGCCTTTCATATTTCTCTTGACACCCAAAAACACAAACTTCTTTGCTCGCGGATTTACCTTGCCATCTTTGACACTGAAAATAGGTCAGACTTCCAAATTCCCGCAGCAAACCATGATCTTGAGCAGCTTTCTCAGACCAAATTTTCAATGGAGTTTTACCTCCTATCGCAGTCAATCCATTTATGAGATGGCTAGCATACACAATTGCCTCAGCCCAAAATGATTTATCTAATCTTGCATTATACAACAAGCACCGAACCTTCTCTAGTAAAGAACGGTTTATTTCCTTAGCCAACTCATGTATACCTTCTGTGAAGTGAGTACCAATACCAGTGTTCTGGCCAAATCATAGGAATTGGTTCATGTCTCTTTCAACTTTACTAATCTGTAACTCCTTGATCTTCCTACCTATCTGCTTCTCCAACATATCTAGGGCTTCACACCTTTGTCTCATAAGATATATCCAACAATGCCTAGATAAATTATCAATAAAGAGAAAGTACACGTGGACCTCCAAGCGATGCAGTCTCAGTAGGTCCCCAAACGCTTACATGAACACAATCAAGAAGACCTTCTGAGCGGTGAGTACTGGTACTGAATTTCACCTTCTTCTTGTCCATAACGCTATGTTCACCCACCAAGTTGCAGGTAGCAGCACCTTCCAATGATCCCTTCTTTGTAGGAGCTTGCAAAGACTTTTCACCTCCATGTCCGACCTTCACCTGCCAGACCTTTATGCAACCATCATCTGAAGAATTAGAAGTCTCCACCTGACCTGTAACTGTACTACCCTTCAAGTAGTAGAGATTGTTCTGGCGGACGCCCTTTATCACCATCATTGAACCTTTAAACAC
Source organism: Agave tequilana (assembly GCA_038442645.1). Taxonomy (NCBI): domain Eukaryota; kingdom Viridiplantae; phylum Streptophyta; class Magnoliopsida; order Asparagales; family Asparagaceae; genus Agave; species Agave tequilana. The sequence goes on from JAVJIF010006876.1 coordinate 186,189, forward strand.
CATCTCGTATAGATACCACAAGGCCTAACACTTCCAGAGTACCAACAGAGATAAGATTCCTTTTGAGTTGAGGTACATACCTCACCTCCTTCAATTCTCGTACTATCCCATCAACCATCTTGACACGGATTGTACCTATCCCTTCTATATTACACGGATGATCATCACCCATGATCGTGTAACATCCATCTAGCTTCTCAAAGCTAGAAAACCAGGCCCTATTAAGGCACACATGATAGGTGGCTCCGGTATCCAAGATCCACTCAGTATTATCTGAGTAACTAACAGTAGGAGTAGTAACAGAGAGAGAGAATACCGATGAGTATGATTCCGATCCATCCTCCTGTGCTAGATTCGCCTCAGTGCTTGACTCCATCTTTTTACCTTTAGCCTTCGGGCAATCAACCTTCCAGTGCCCGAACTCCTTGCACAAGGCGCACTGATTCCTCTTCAGATCTCTAAAGCCTGATCTAGACTTCCAACTGAGAAATGTGATGGTGATCAATTTTTGAATAATGAATGTCGACTTAAAAGAAAGAAAAATTTAAGAAAAGTGAGACTGGGGAGGAAGAGCGCTAATATGACAAAGAAATAGACCTCTCAAATTTCACCACTAAAAAGGACACATTGGAATGATGGAAAGCGAGCTAGAGGGAATAGACCTAAATAATTCTATTGGTGTACCTCTTTTACATTTTATTTCATACATACATGCATTCATTCATACATTGAGGACAATGCATGGGATAGGTGTGGGGGAGAGTTTACTAACATACTAACATAGGTAGATACTAATAATTTTTTATAAAAAAAAACTTTTTGAAAAAGAAAATAATATTTTAATTTATTTATGTAAGTAATTAAGTTAATTTTAAGGAATAAAAAAATCATAATTAAGATTTCTTAACACTTGGTCAAAATAAGAGTATTTGTTTTATTTTTAAGTTTAGGAGGAAAAATTGAAAAAGTAATTTAGTCTTGATATCTTTACCTTGATGAAATATGCATGTTTTTTACACTTACACACTTGGAATTCAAAACAAAGACTCTTGTGTATTAGAAAAAATATATATAAAATAAACAAATCTAATTATTGATTAGCTAGATACTTTGGCCTAAGAAAGTCTTGGTACTTACATGAAAAGTAATTAGATAAGTTTGAAAAAAATTAAAAATATATCATATGTATTAACACATCTAATAATCAATTAGCTAGGTATTAGGGCCTCAAGGAGCCTTTATACTTAAACGAAAGAAAATTAGATGAGTTATACATATTTTTTTAAAAAAAAAGAAGTGCTTAAAGGGCAACGAAGTGGTAATACTTCAAACTTCTTTAAAAAAAAGTAATAAATGTATAAGGCACGAAAGTTGAAGTTGAAGAATCCCAAGTAAAAAAAAAAATTCATGTTCACAAAGATGCATATAACTTAGGGTAAGATAATAGACTCGATGAGAAATTCAGTTTGAATCCTAACCTAAATTGATAAATAATTACTTGAATAAAGACTAAGTAAAAGAATGATCAATTTGGTAATCCTAAAAACTTATAAATTTCTTAATTTTTACAAAGATATTTCAAATATTGTTCTCTTTTAAAAATTGAATTTCAAAAATACCAACATTTTATTTTTCTTTCTTTATGCATTTTGTGGGTGTAATTCACTGAAAACCCTCACGAAACAACACTCGTCCTCTAGGGTAACCTAGAGGTTTAACGGCTTTTTACACGCGCTAAGTGCAATCGTGATTCCTATGAAAGTAAGTTAGGTTAGATTAAATTAGTTTCTAATATTTGGTTTTGCTCGAGGACGATCAAAAGATAAGTGTGGGGGTGTGATTGTACTCCAAAATTGTATTTTTATCATCACTTTTACAGATATATCCTTGATCATTCCTTTATTAATTAATGCTATTAACCCTTTTTTTTATTATGGTGTGTAGTTACTTAAATGAGAGGATAAAGATACAAGAAGCTTCATTTTATCCCTAATCCTATCCAAAGTTGAATTTTAAATTAAAATGAATCCAAAGGAGGAAAGGATTAATCTTCATCTCCTATTCAAGTTCAAATTCAGAAGATAAAGTCCTAAAAGATAAAGGGGATAAAGCTAATTCTACAAGGAATAAGGAGGATAATTCAAATTAAATGGAGTTCAAAATCAATTCAGACTCGGATTCAGACTGTACACGTTTTACTACTCAGATCATAACTTTTGTTACAGATATTCAAATCTGATGATTCAAGATGCTACAGAAAGAAGACTTGAAGGACTATAATGCTTCTGTTTATCACTCTATCAAATTCAACCGTCTGATGAGTCATATTCAGCAAACAACACGTCAACTTACTGCAGGACTGAATTCCTTATTGAATTAGGAAACCTTCTAATTTATATCCTAGTGTGATTAGCTTTGAGGCCTATTTAAAGAGCAGAAGTCTCTCATAATCGATCATAACCTCATCAAGAGAGAAAAAGAAGAAGGTTAGGGTTAAGGATTTAGGGTTTAGTTTCTTTTGAGTTCTCTTCTTTGTAATTGCTGTTGGCTTTGGCTTGGCTATTGTAAGGAGAAAGGAGAAGGAGCATGTACCCAAGGATTGCATCAATAAAGGTTATCTTTTCTTTTTTTTTTTATGTTCTTATTCTTATTCTTTTAATTTCAAGTCTACCTTTTTATTTCTTTGTTCTTGGTTTGATTTTTGGTGTTGTCTTTAATCTTTCTTCCTTCTTTTCTTTTCTTTAAAGATCTTAAAAATGAAAATATGGTTAAAACAAAAAGGATGCTAGGCTAGAATAATTCTAGGGTAGCTAATCACTAGATCGACTAGGGTTAGTGTTGGCCCAAAGGCCCATCACTCTAGTTTTGATGATGATCAACTCATGAAGTTATAGTACTAATGATCTTGTGTTTAATTGGTGTCAGATTTATGATCAAGATCTTAGTAGGTGTGGAGCTTCAACAAAGGATTTAAAGTCATATTTTGGAGCTAGCACCGGTTGATTCACGAGCCTATGCATCAAGACCACATCAAGTACTCAAGAGGAGTCGAGCTCGTTGGATTGCTTTTGGACCAAGTCTAGATGATGAGAAGACTTCAAGGGAAGACTTCAAGATCAAGACTTGTGTCTAGGTATAAGATTTAGTTTTTTAGAAGATTTTATTTTTTAGATAAAATGTAAAGGATAGAATAGTTGGTGGATTGCTCAAGTATATATATCACACACACACTCTTGATTTAGTTGTCTTTTCATAAAAGAATTTTCAGATTTAGAAAAGACTTTCATTTTGGAAAAATACTTTTTAGTTTTTGGAATTTCTTATATGCATGTCTTTTATCCAAAACCATATTTAGAGCTTAATGCCAAAAACATAGATATTTCATCTTAATTGTGTAGTGGATCATATCCATACACACTCTGCTTTAATAAATTCAAAATATCTTGTTTTTGTATCATGAAGAAGTTTGGAAAACAAGTTTTAGAAAAATACTAGTTTTCATTTGAGCCATATTTTCCAAGTTACAAAAATAGTTCAAAACATTTGTAACATGCCTTAATTTTGTGCAAGCATGTTTGTTTATCAAAGTATAACATCAAAACTATTTTTGTATATTTTTCAGTATTTTATGGGATTTTAAGTGAGCCAAAAAGACCAAGTTTTTAATCCCTATTTCAGACCTGACCTGGCTTAAGCCGGTCGACCGACCCGGTCGACCGACGTGCACAGACGTGCATAGCCAGTTCTGGCAGGAGGGCCGGCCGACCGACCCGGTCGACCGTCCAGAGAGCTCTGCTCTCTGGAAAGGCCCCGGGCGGCCGGGCGGCCGACCGGACAGAGAGACTGCTCTCTGTACCTGGCTCGGTCGACCGATGGCTCAAACGGTCTGAAATATGACCGTTGGCCGGTCGGCCGGACGGTCGACCGACAGGCCTGACAGACCCCAACGGCTAGTTTTTCTAGCCCTATAAATTTGGTGGTTTAGGCATTGTTTTCACTAAGATTTGGAGAGTGTTTTTGAGCCAGTTTTTCTAATCCTTTTCAGAGGTTTTTCTCCACAAATTTGAGAGCAAATATTTCCTATCTAAAGGGAAGATTGTATCAAGAGTGTTTGAAGTGATTCTTTGAGTTTTCCTCCACCTTTCTCATCCTAGTTTTTCTCACACTACACTTGAGCATCCATTGATTATTCATTCTGTAGGAGTATTGTAGTGAGAGCTTTTATTGGTGATCAAAGTGTTTAGATCACCAAGAGATTTCATTCTTGTACTTTGAGGAAGCGGGCAAGTGTGCTCGTGGTGGTTTAGAGTTCGGTTGTGAACTCTTGGTTTGAGGTGCGGCCTGGCAAGCTTGTGGGGCTTGCGTGTGTACGGGACTAGGGAGTCCGAGGGATTGTAGGTGTTGCGGCACTAAGGAGAGATCCATTGGGATCGTGCATAGTGGAAATCCTTCGTGTGTCGAAGGCGGGGATGTAGAGCAAGTGTGCTCGAACCTCGAAACAAATCCCTTGTATTTGTGATTGCTCACTCTCTCTCTCTCTCTATCTCCTTGTCTATATCTTGCATTCAATTATAGTGTTTATATTTATATGCTTGATATACTTGTGTGCTTAAATTGTTATACTTGCTTGGGTTGTTTGCTAACACTTGTATTTAACCAAGAGAGCCAACGCGGCACCTCAACCCTTATCTAGGGGAATCTAGAGGAATTTGTCCAGAGCCCTTCACGGGGAATTCGGCAACATTCTTGTGTTATACGTGGTGTTTAGTGTAAGAGTTTAGTTTAGGTCATTATAGTTTTTACTTCCGCATTATTTGGCATTAAGTGACCATTAAATTAGCCATCATCTATTCACCCCCCCTAGGTGAACTTGCAGTTAGATCTAGGGTTAGTTGATTAATCTAATGGAATTGTAATCTAGGATTAGATTAATCCTTTGAAGTTTAGTGATGATAGTCCAACTTAATGAGTTAGATAAGTAGGGTTTGGCTTTAGATTAAGTTTAGGGGTAGGGTTTGGCATAGTTTAATGATTAGGGATTGGCTTTGGCTTAGGGAAAAATTAGGGTTTGGCTTGGCGTAGTGTAGACAAGTTTAGTTGGACATCTTACTCTTCTTACTTAGGGTTAACAACTTAGATGAATGTTTCATTAGTTTAAAAGGATACAACCCCTAGATCGAGACTAGTCGTGAAGGTAGATTGGCGACCTAGACTCTCCCTCTTGATTAGATCTACTTTCTTATTTCAAACTACAACCAACCTTTCAAGTCTTGACTACAGATATACTGTGCTGTTAATGCTTCCATCGCCTCCCTCCCAGTGGAACACGACCCGCTTTGGCCCTTGCTGCAGCGGATAGAATTGAACAACGAGAAGAATCTAACCTTCTAATTCTTTGATTATTTGCTTTTATTTTTGTACATATTTATTCTCTCGTTCAAGTTTCAATCACTCCTTGAAGGAACAATCTTTCCTGCCTCCTTGCTTCGTAACTCATAAGAGCAGCAGACACCTCAGCATAGTTATGGGATTTTCTACCATTGATCAATGTAAGAGTAAAGGTCTCATACTCATCTACAGGAAGAGAGTTCAAAAGAATTACCGCCTTATCCTCTTCATTGATCTCTACATCCACATTAACTAGATCTGTAAGAAGCTTCGTGTAGCGATTCAAGTGTTCATTGATGGAGCATCCTCTTTACATTTGAAAACTATAAACCTTACTCTTCAACTGCAACCGCGATTCTATGCTTTTCGTCAGATATTTCTTTTCTAGGATCTCCCACAACTGCATCGCAGATGTCTCATGCAACACATGATACTTGATGTTTTGTATCAAACAAGATCTAATCAAGCCACACGCCGTACGGTTCATCTTGTCCTAATCTTTCCGTCGTTGATGCTCGTTTCTTCTCCAACCATTAGTGTCTTCGAGGTTTGATACCGTCAGCGCATCCATCACCTCACACCTCCACATACCAAAGTTGTTCGTGCCGTTGAACTTCACCACATCGATCCTCATCGGATGTGGATTCACGGATTTCTCCGACGATATATTTTCTCCAGCCATCTTCTCAACTGATTCCTCAAAGTAATGCAGAAACAAACAGAGTTAGATAAAACAAACTAGATAAAGATAGGTTCTTTACCTCCACGCGAAACCCTCGAAGAGTTTCTGAAGCAATCTAATCCTCCAAATTGATTCCTCGAGCAACCTACATGCTGTTTTGAAATCGACACACGATCCCACAAACAGTCCAACGCTGATCCGAGATCGACACACGATCTCCACCAAACAGCAACTGATGCCTTCAGAATCAACACACGATCACATGATGAACCTGGGATGCTCTGATACCAATTATTGTGCGCAGGACAACCTCTCTGAGGAATCCACCAACCAGGCGAAGACTGATGCAGCCGGAGATGTAACCAACACGACAAGAATAGAGAAACAATGGAGAAAAGCAATCAACACAGTATTTAACGAAGTTCGGCAACGTGCCTACGTCCTTGGGGCAAGGGAGAGAGAGATTTTATTGATTCAACAATCAATACAAACTAATATAGAGGGATACTTGAGGGATGTTTCTAGGATATAATACAAGAAGGCTATAGCCCTTATTTATAGCCACAAAGTCCCTGGGTTTTAGGAAACCCCGATTGGATTTGATCCCAAACAGAAAAGGAATCTGAATCCTGAAAGGAAAGTCAAAACGCGTCTGTCAGTCGACCGGGCGGTCGACGACCCATGTCCACAGTCGACCGCTCGATCGACCAGACCCAAACAGAGAGCAGCCTGCTTTCAGTTGGTCGACCGGGCGGTCGACCGTTCCATGCCACGGTCGATCGGGCGGTCGACAGAGCTAATCCTGTGCACGTCGTGCACACCGGTCGACCGGCCATTTCCACCAGTCGACCGGGAGTATATTCTGGCCTGCTGTAATGCACCGTTCGCTCCCTTGTCTTCCGGTCTCTGTGCTACTTCCTCTTCCTCATCTATCTCCTCTCTCCCTACAGACTCGACATTTGTTACTGAAGTATTAGTATTTCATTTGTCACTATTTGATTGTTTACAGTTTGATTCAGATCTAGTGGTGATAGATTTAGACTATAATTTGATTTGGCCTTGAGGTTGGTTAGTTCATGATAGTAGTTAATGTGTGGATTTCTTATATAATTAAATCTTCCTTATCTGTTGATAGTTTAGATGAGATTGATGATAGTTTGATTTGATTATACAGGTGAATACTGTATTATAAATATCGATGTGCATTATAAGATTGATTATAGGCTATTAGAAGTAAGAATTTCTGGATTCACTCACTTATTAATTTATTAGAGAATTAATGATTTCTTATTGATGTCGAGAACTGGATGTAGAGACATTCTAGATTTCATATTGCTTGAGAATGTTTCACTCTTTGGTTATAATCTTGATCGGATTGGATAGTGATTATTGGTGTGATGTGGCTAAGTTTCATCTCTATTGGTTGGGATTCAGATATAATGATAGATATAGAGGATTAGAGTAGATTGATTGTAGTTGGAGACCTATATTATTGATCAACTGAGTTTCTAGATTGGCAATGAATTAATACTTGATGGTTACAATGACGGTATTGAGATTATGAGTTAAAGAGACTTGTTACTATTATATCTTAGCACAGATGGATGAGTTCTAAATTAGTTCTAGATGAAATTGTCTATGGAGAAATTATTACATGTCATATTATGGAAAATTACTAAGAAAATATTGTCAGACCATAACACTTGTATTGTTCTACTGCTTTACGTTTACATGGTGATATTGTTCAAATTGTTATTGTTACTATCATTAACATTATTATTGTCACCGTATCATCCCAGTAGTCTAGATACATGGGTATTAAGTGATCTAAATAATAATGTAATGGATAACTTGCACTAAAATTGGGGAAATTGATAGAGGAGACAATGTCTGTACTTCGGTGGACATAGGATACAGGTTGTGCAGCTGAGTTACGGTTCCACTGCAGGATTTTAGGGGATGACTGACATCTCGTGTTGTTCACATTGTTATTGTTATTGACTACCTAGCGGTAGGACCTGGTTCAACGCCAAGTGATTGGGTCGTGGTTTCGGGTATGTACAGAACCCATCTAAAACATGGACAATGTCTCCACTGATCAATTTTAATAACGTAGAACCCCAATTGGTTTGAGTAGTAGGCATAGTATAGGATGCATTTACTGCATGTGACAATTGGTGTTCACTGACATAATTAATAAAAATATCAATTGACATGTGATCATTTGTGATATAGGTTCTATGATAGATATTTGTTTTATATATATCTGTGTGTGTGTGTGTGTGTTATGATAGACACCTAACTATACATATAACCTGACTTGGTATATGATCCTATTACATTCTATTTTTTCTTACCGTTCATTTATACAATGTTTACAATTTCATACTTCCATAATAGTATAGTGCTATGCATACACGTATATGCACGTGCACCTTCTCTCATTTTACACACTCATTGGGAATTTTTGACTTCCTTGAATTTGCACATCCAAATCTATGGTTGTTATATTCTTTTGTTCAGGTATTTGGAGAGGATGATACGCATTGTGGGAAGCACGGAGTTTCTCTCTACTTGATTGTCAGTATCCTTACTTCCTTTTATGCTTGTTGCTCCTTTGAATCCCTTTACATTAGACCCAGTGTTTGTTTCTATTACTTTATCATATGTTATCATGTGTGCAAATTTTTATATATTATTGCAGTGATTTTGACTATCATAGTTGAGTTATATAACTTGCTCAGGTTACATTAGGCTTAATGTGTACACATGAGATATTTTTCTCACGTATATACATCGCCGACTCCCATCGCTCCATTGTATTTTGGAAAGTGGGGCATGACACTAACCCACTAACTTACTTATCCTTGTTAGAATTGTGGTCCACATGAACCTAGTAGCATCGATTAGGCTTTGCTCTTTAAAGAGTCGCTGATAGCTCATGATGATGGATTCTAATCTATTAAAAATCTATTTCCAAAATCAATTCACTATGTTTTCATCTTCTTCCCCAATTCTGTTTTCTTTTTGTTTTTTTTCTTTTGAAATAAAGAATAACTCTTTAACCAATTTAGTGAAATATCAAAAAGCTTCTATTGCATTCTTCCTCGTGGATTCGACCCCCATAGTCACTTTGCTATCGCAGTAGTATCGAGGAAGCCAAAAGACCATCTTAAACTCTTATTTCAAAACTCTATTTTTTGTGCTCGATTTTCCCACGATTACTGCAATCCTCAACAAGAGATACTCCCAATTGTATCGGTTGAGGTTTAGCTTCACAATACGATCTTGAATTAATATGTTTCTTGATAAATAATATGTATATACTTAGACACAACTTCAAGATCATTGCTCACTAGCAACATGAGTTGGGAATCATCAAAACATGTAATTGATTGAACTTTTGGTTTAGCAATCTCAACTTTTTGGTCAACAACGCAATCTTCTTATTTTTTTGAGGGTCAGAGCCCATTATTTAATGTTAAATATGAGAATAGTAAACTAGCTAGAGAATTTGCGAGGATGAATGTGGTGTTTGCTTACTGCTAGTGTACTTCTTTCTAATTCATTATATATTTTATGTAACAAAATGTTTGAGCTAGCTAATTGTATAGTCTCATGAAAAAGTATCTTTGTTTTGATTTTTATTGTATTTCTTGCTCGCAATGCAAGGGAATGAATTATAAATAGGAAAAGTATATTATAGCTGCACTGTTAAAGTAATAAGTGTGTCGAAGGAACGGTAGCATTATAATTCTTTATTTATTATTATCTGTATAAAGGAGAGGCTCATCCCATCTAGGATAAACCACCAACTCATCTATTTTCTCCAAAATTTAATGTGATAAAGATCCATCTCTCTAAAAAAAATCGCCATTAAAATCTTCTTCTATTAGTCGTCATCGTCATGCCAATAGCGATCCTGCATTGGGCCGCAACATGCAGATGTGCCTAGCACTGGGGCATCGCTCTCAAGAGCCACACCCTCCTCGAGATCATAGATCCTATTTGCTACCATCTTCAAGCTGAATTTGAAAGCGGTTGTTCTTCTTCTTCCTTTCTTTGTCTACAACAATGACCGGCTTCTCTAGATTGTAGTAGATCTGATTGAAGTAACTCTTACAACTGGGTTGACTTAAATCCTTTCAGATCTGATTTGATCTCGCCTCATATCTATTTTGCACTCACGCCTCTCCTCTCCTCGATCTGATCTGACTCCAAACATGGTGATCTCTTCTTCTTTTCTCTTTTGATGTTGCCAGTAGGACCTCCTGTTCTTGTGGAGCTCATATGACACCACATGATAGCTAACTGATCCTCTTCTATTAACGATGACCGCCTCTTCTCCTCTGACTAGTGTTCTCTCCTCCCCTTTTGGGTTCTTGTATCATCCTCATTCACTTCTGGTGATGTTGACATCTCCTCGTCGATGTTGAAAATGCTTCTTCTTCTTGTAAATTCTTTCCTTTTTTGGATGTTCCTTCTCTGACTCTACTTTTATCATGAATATCATGATTTTCTTGTTCATCAATGAAATTCACAGTCATTCAGTGTCCACCTTGCTTTAAGTGAAAGAGACATGATGTATTTCAGAGTCTGCCTTGTGCATTCTAAGTAGATTTACAAGCTCGAAATCCACCTTAGTCCACATGAAAGAGACTCAAGTAAATCACAAGTTCTCCATCTCAATCAGGATCGATCTCTTCAGTAGATGCTTCATCCTTAGTTCTGTATCCATCAAAGTTCTCTTTTTTTAGCAGCTCTCCATCGCCTGACATCCCTCAACATCGTATTAGTCCAACTTCTTGATGGTTTTAGAATTTATTTTTTGGTACTTTAGTAGTGACAATATTTGTATCATTTTATCTTGGTTAAACAAACTCTCAATGTCATACCATCATGAGTTTGAAGGAGGGAGTTAAAGTAATAAGTGTGTAGCTCAAGTAAGGGTAGTTCTGTAATTCTCTATTTAAGAAAAAAACTATCGATGCGCAAAGGCTTATAAAAAGATGCCTCAACCCTTACTTTAACTTCAGAGTTTTGGTACAGTAGTGGAGACTTTAATATGGTATCAAAGCTATCCAAGTTCAATTCTCACTGGGTATGCATTTAAAAAGTGAATTTAAAATAAAAAATATCGCTACCGCATAAAGCCTAAGTTTTGGCCCATAAAAAGGCTGCTTGACCTGCGGGAGCGTATTTAAATATAAACACCTCAATCCTCATTATAACTTCAGATTTTGGTGTAGTGACAAGGACATCAATATGCATGAATATTTGTTTTCGGCTACATTATGGTTACACACTAGGAACATTCTTAAAGGAATAAAGTTGACAAAGATTGGGCATAAAGCCTAAGTTTTGGCCCATAAAAAGACTGCTTGACCTGCGGGAGCGTATTTAAATATAAACACCTCAATCCTCATTATAACTTCAGATTTTGGTGTAGTGACAAGGACATCAATATGCATGAATATTTGTTTTCGGCTACATTATGGTTACACACTAGGAACATTCTTAAAGGAATAAAGTTGACAAAGATTGGGGAAGCTTGCTATGTGACCAAGTAATATGGACAATATGGATTCTGAAATGAAAAATTTATGGGTAACTTTGTTCTGGAAATCGCGGATTAGAAGTATGCCTAATTCCCTTGAATTTATTATTTATTTGCTTTTGAATAACAACTGACAAAAGTGAGAATATATCTTCATAATAAAAATAAGTGTATAACAAACTGAGGATTAAGTGAATGTTTGGTCATTATTTTAGTAGAAGTGACCATAATTTCATAATAAAAGGTTGGGAGGCATAGCTTGATTGAAGGGGTCAACATAACTCACAATATAATAATAGACTTATAATATTTAGTTGACACATGCATTTTCAACCACTATTACAAAATAGTGTTCATGATATTTTAAGGAAAATTTGAACTCAAAGATTATCTTTACAAAATGATGCAGACATCTAGTCAAGAGAGCCAAAGAGACATATCCAAGAAATCTCAGTTCGAGTTGAAGAAGTAGTAGAGTTTTGAATAATTTTTATCTTCCTTTATTTTTCGTTCTTTTTTAGTTTCTAAATTTAGATTGTAATTTTATTTTGATTAGAAGTTTGAGTTTGAGTTGGATTCAATTTTTGTAAAAGCCTATATAAAGGCCCTATTGTATCAATAATAATCAATGAAGAATTTGGTGAAAATTAATTTGTGAGATTTTATTATCTCAATTTGATTTAGGATTATTCCTAACTATCCTCTCTTAAAAAAAAAAACCTAACCCTGTTGTAGTCTCTTTCTTTCTCTTTCTTCTTTCCCAGTGCCAGCCACCATCCAATCTTTCTCCTTCTCTTTCGTTCTCTCCTAGCAACCAAGCACAAAACCTATCAAGTGTTGGTTATTCTGCTTAATAGGAATCAATCTGACAACTAATCAAGATCACTGAGATATCAACAATCTAATTGGCCAGGTTGGCAAAAATCAGGTGGGAGGTTTTCCGTTCAATAGAACGTTCCTTAATTTAAGAACCACCTTTCAAATTTCTTCCTTAGTTAAACACCAATTAGACTGAATCTAAATCAGTCTCGATATACTGTAAGTATATCCCCTGTATAAAGGACTTAATCCACTTACACAGTATTTGGAGTGAGGTACGCTTAGAGCGAATCTCCTTAAGACAATTACGTCCCCCGTACTGTGCTAACGGGATAATGGACGCTGGTCTCCCAAGATACAACACTCTTTCACGGTATTTGGATAGCACTACCAAATCACCGTACGGTCGAACCGTAGTCAACCAGTACCTTCCACAGGATCGTTGAAGCAGCGGTACAAGGATAAATTTCGGATGAATATTTGCCTTTACTTTGGAGGAGCACCCACTGTTGAGGACGATGGAAGGTTGAAGAATATTCTTCTTCAGAAGTACCAGATTCAGACAACAATTCTATAAAAGAATATGTTGAATTTTCTGATTCCTCTTTTAGAATGAATTTTTGCGGAATCTTCTTTGGAAGTCGCTTCGGAAACCGAGTTACTGATTTCCCACTTCTCTTTTGGAAGTCACTTCAGAACTCTACTTCCCAGTTCAGAACGCAGAAAATTGAAGTGTTCAGAACTCAGAGAGAGAGAATAGAAGTTGTTTGTTTTTTGGTGTGTTGCTGTGTGTTTCGATTGAGAATATGGAGTCCTTTATATAGCCTTCCAGGAGGGGCCAACAGGTTCGAACCCAAACGAAAGGTTGCAACCTATCGACCCAACAGTCATGACTGTTGGCTGTCCAATTGGTTCGCAACCTTTGGCAGTCAACTGGCTGGTTCGCAACCATTGGCGGGAGCGGGTCTGGTTCGCAACCTTTGGCGCGAGCGTTGGCGCAACCGTTGGCAGTCCAACAGGTTCGCAACCGTTGGCAGTCCAACAGGTTCGCAACCGTTGGCAGACCAACAAGCTCGCAACCCTTGGCCGTCCAACTAGTCTGAACCTGTTGACGGATCGGTTCGAAACCTGATAGCGGAGCGGGTCCGTTGGCGGGGCGGAGCGGGTTTGGTTTGGGTAGCGGCCCATACCCTTTAGACCTGATTCAAAAAGAACCAGGCCAGGTAGGGAACCCAAACCCAAACCTAAACCCAAACCAGAACTAGAACCCGGCCCGGCACCGGCACCGGCGCCGGCGCTGCCGCCAGCGGCGGCGCGCGCACGCATGATAGGGCATGGTTCCCTCCCAATCGCGTGCGAAAACTCCAAGTACCCAAAGGGCACGCCCTTTGTTCTTAATTTTCTCTATTTATACACCACAAACTTCCATCCCACGGCCAATGTGGGACTAAATGCTTTTAGCTACCTTTAGTCCCGTTTTGACTTTGAATTAGGCAATCTTTAGACTTGAATATCTCATTCATTCGAAGTCGGAATTGAACATGTGAATATACCACGTTCATCCCCAATGGAAGGAGAACATACTCCAACCATCATCCAATTGATTCGATCAACGGATCTCTCCATAATTCAACTCAAAGATTCGCATTTATATTCTTCAATTCCAACAATCCCCCACAATGAATGGAGATTCAAGGAAATGACACACAAAGAGACTGACTCTATTGTGAAAGGTACTTGAGAAAAGAAAGTGCATAAGGATAGGTGAACTAGGTCTTGAACCTTCCATAGCGAAAGCTTTATCGGACTTACTGGCTAACCAGTGAACTAGGTCTTGAACTGTTAGCCGTTAGTGTAAGCCAAGTCAACAAGCTTCACACAGTGACTTTCCAAATTAACTTTGGTTCTCGGTTGTGTCCGTTTTGGCCCTGGACATTCTTAGTTTCAGAGAGTATCTTTAGGGAATAACAGCCTCCATAGAAATTCCCAAAGAGCCGACCCAACTCTATACTCACATAGGTGATGGACCTATTAAGAGTAGTCTACTCTACTCTACTTGTTTAGTAACAAGATATAGGCATCATTAAAAGCGTTAAGCTTATCCTTAATCCACTTGTAGAAAAGCACTTATGTGCACCTTAGGAATGGATTGGAGTCAAGCTCCCAAGTGCTTACTTGCTGAGTCAATCATAACTAGTTTTTCTCTTGAACTTAGTCCGTGGGATCTCCAGTCGCTAAGTGAGGTTTCCATTAAGCTGACTCGTAAGGTTAGGCTTTTAGACCCATTCCCCTCGATGCGCAGTTTATACACTCTCCACTTAAACCTTTAGTAAGCGGATCCGCTAAATTATCCTTTGATGATACAAAGTCAATAGAGATAATTCCATTTGAGAGCAACTGCTTCACGGTATTATGTCTACGACGAATATGTCTAGACTTACCGTTGTATATAACATTTTGTGCCCTAGATATAGCTGCTTGATTATCGCAGTGTATACATATAGCGGGCACTGGCTTTTGCCATAATGGTATATCTTCTAAGAATTGTCGAAGCCATTCTGCTTCTTCTCCAGCCTTATCTAAGGCTATGAATTTCGATTCATAGTGGAACGGGCAATACATGTTTGCTTAGAAGACTTCCATGATACCGCTGCTCCTGCTAGAGTAAATACGTATCTGCTAGTTGATTTTGATTCCTCAGAATCTGCAATCCAATTAGCATCACTGTATCCTTCCAGTACAGGTGGATACTGTCCATATCTCAAGGCATATTTCTTGGTATGTGATACGTAACCCAATACTCATAGTAGAGCGGTCCAATGTAGATCACTAGGATTGCTAGTGTATCTAATTAACTTGCTTACAGCGTAAGCAATATCGGGTCTAGTGCAATTCATCAAATACATTAGACTTCCGATAATCTAAGAATACTCTAACTGGCGTATTCCAGTTCCTGTATTCTTATGAAGGTGGACGTGTGGGAGAAAGGATTTGTATTCTCTTTTATCCCATGATCCTTGAATCTTTCTATCATCTTATCCACATAGTGAGATTGAGATAGACTGATTCCATCTGGTGTTCTGGTGATTTTAATTTCTAAAATTACATCAGCAACCCCCAGATCCTTCATGTCAAAACTATAGGATAACATTCTTTTAGTGGACTTAATAATCTCAATATTAGTCCCAAGTATCAACATGTCGTCTACATAAAGACAAACAATGATACATGCGTTTTCAACTATTTTCGTGTAAACACACTTATCGCATTCATTGATAGTCAATCCATCTTTGATCATGATACTATCAAATTTCTTATGCCATTATTTTGGAGCCTGCTTTAAACCGTATAAGGATTTTACCAATTTACACACCTTGTGTTCTTGCCCTTGACTTTAAATCCTTCAGGTTGCTCCATATATATCTCTTCATTTAATTCACCATTTAAAAATGCAGTCTTGACATCCATTTGATGGATATCTAAGTTATGCAATACTGCTATTGTAATCAACATCCGAATGGACGTTATTCTTGTTACTGGTGAATAAGTATCGAAGTAGTCAAATCCTTCTTTTTGTCGATAACCCTTGGCTACTAATCTAGCCTTGTACTTATCGATAGATTCATCGGGTTTTAATTTTCGTTTGAAAATCCACTTACACCCAATTGGTTTACTTCCGGGAGGCAAGTTTACCAATTTCCAAGTATGATTACTTAGTATGGATTCTATTTCGCTATTTATAGCTTCTTTCCACATTTGTGCTTCTGGGGTTGACATAGCCTCTTTAAATGTTTGAGGCTCGCTCTCAATAGCGTATGCTATGAAATCTGGACCAAAAGATTTTGAGATTCTAGATCTCTGACTTCTTCTTGGTTCAGTTTCCGCATTAACAGTCGGTTCCTCGGGGCTTTCGTCCC
Source organism: Agave tequilana (assembly GCA_038442645.1). NCBI lineage: Eukaryota > Viridiplantae > Streptophyta > Magnoliopsida > Asparagales > Asparagaceae > Agave > Agave tequilana. The sequence continues at coordinate 202,552 of JAVJIF010006876.1, forward strand.
TGAACGCCATCTCGTGTGTTCTTTTCCCAGAAGTCTTATCTGCTTCCCGTTTGTATGGAAAGATATCTTCAAAGAACACAGCATCTCTAGATTCGATAATCATGTTTACATGAATATCTGATATTTCTGATTTATGAACCAAAATCTGTAGGCACTACTATTCAAGGCATAGCCTATGAATATGCAGTCCATAGTTTTTTGCTCCCAACTTAGTCTTTTAGGTAATGGTTCTAGCACCGTTGCAAGGCACCCCCACATTTTGAGGTAATGGTAGGAAGGTGTCCTTCCATGCCATAACTCAAATGGTATAAGACCAAGTTTCTTATGGGGTACTCTATTTAGAATATAATTTGCAGTTAATAGAGCTTCCCCCCACAAGTTCTGCGGAGCTCCAGAACTTACGAGCATGGAATTGACCATCTCCTTTAAAGTTCTGTTCTTCCGTTCAGCAATTCCATTTTGCTGAGGAGTGTATGGTGCTGTAGTTTGATGGATTATACCAAAACTAGCACATAACTCATTAAAATCATTTGATTCATATTCTCCGCCTTTATCGGATTTTAGAATCTTGATTTTCTTGTTGAGTTGATTCTCAACTTCGGCTTTATATGCTATAAACATATTTATTGCCTCATCCTTACTGTTTAAAAGATACACATAACAATATCTTGTACAGTCATCGATAAAAGTAATGAAATACTTTTTACCGCCTCTAGTTGGCATAAACTTCAAGTCACACAGATCGCTATGAATTAACCCTAAAGGTTCTGTATTTCGATCAATTGAGTGAAAAGAATTTTTCGCCAACTTGGCCTCAACACAAATCTCACACTTGCGAATTTCTTCCAAGTTGAGTTTAGGAATATATCCCAAATTAGACAAGTTCTTTAATGACTTGTAATTTACATGCCCTAATCTAGCATGCCACAAAATAGGATACTCAAGCAAATAAATAGAAGAATTTCTTTTATTTATAAGCTTCGGGTACAAATACACAGACTTTTTATCTACCACTGCAACATTGGCTTTAAAAAGTCCATCAACAAGATAACCCTTTCCCATATACATCCCTCCCTTAGTAAGTACAAATTTATTGGATTCAAACACCATTCTAAATCCTTTCTTACTAAGTATTGATTCGGAGATCAAATTCTTGCGGATGTCTGGAACATGAAGCACATCGTTAAGACTAAGTTCTTTCCCCGATGTCCATTTCAGGATGACCTTACCTTTTCCTTCAACCTTTGAGACGGCTGAATTTCCCATGAATAGTTGTTCATCTTGCTCCAGTATTTGATATTCAGTGAATAATAATTTCTCAGAGCAGATGTGCCGAGTAGCCCCAGTGTCTACCCACCAATCCTTATTGTTGGTTGTCAGATTCACCTCTGACACCACAGCTGAAAGGCTTGGAGACTCATGGTCGGTCAAGTTTGCCTATGGATGGCTTTTCTTGTTCTTTTTGAGACGGCTGCGACATTCATTCGCCTTATGCCCCTCTTTGTTGCAGATGTAGCAGGTTCCCTTGAAGCGCATGTTCTTACCTTCTTGGACCTTGCCTTTGTACCCCTGGGAAGTCTTCTTCCGCTTTAAGCCTTTGGAAGTAGACGCTTTCCTCTTTGAGTCTTCGATCACATTTGCTTTTGCTTCGTAGGAGTTCTTGCTGCTCCTTTTCTCGGACTTGCGGTTGTCCTCCTCGATTCGAAGCCTCACAATGAGATCTTCCAACTTCAACTCCTTTCGCTTGTGCTTCAGGTAGTTCTTGAAATCTCTCCACGTAGGTGGGAGTTTCTCCACGATAGTAGCCACCTGAAATGTTTCAGGTAGGATCATACCTTCGGCTTCTATCTCGTGCAAGATAAGTTGGAACTCTTGCACCTGATTGATTACAGTCTTACTGTCCACCATTTTGTACTCCAGAAATCGTCCTACGACGAACTTCTTGGTACCAGTATCCTCAGTCTTGTACTTCTTGTCAAGACTGGCCCATAACTTCTTTGCCGTTGTTATAGGACTGTAGACATTGTAAAAAGAGTCATGCAGTCCATTTAAAACATAATTTCAGCAAAGGAAGTCACATTGAGTCCATGCATCAGTTGCAGGCTCTGGTGGATCTTCTTGCAGGAATCTGGCCAGATGAAGAGTGGTCAAGTAGAAGAGCATCTTCTGTTGCCATCTCTTGAATTCTGTGCCATCAAATTTTTCTCTGGCTTCTCCGGCTTCGGGTTAGGAAGTGGAGTAGGCATCAAAACTTGCATGTTTGGTGCCTTGCTAGTACTATCTTGATTAGTCTCAGACATTTTCTGCAAGTTCAAGCAGAATAGAAGTAAGAAACGGTAATTGTCTTAAGATTGTTGGTTATTCTGCTTAACAGGAATCAATCTGACAACTAATCAAGATCACTGAGATATCAACAATCTAATTGGCCAGGTCGGCAAATATCAGGTGGGAGGTTTTCGTTCAATAGAACGTTCCTTAATTTAAGAACCACCTTTCAATTTCCTTCCTTAGTTAAATACCAATTAGACTGAATCTAAATCAGTCTCGATATACTGTAAGTATATCCCCTGTATAAAGGACTTAATCCACTTATACAGTATTTGGAGTGAGGTACGCTTAGAGCGAATCTCCTTAAGACAATTACGTCCCCCGCACCGGTGCTAATGGGATAATGGACGCTGGTCTCCCAAGATACAACACTCTTTCACGGTATTTGGATAGCACTACCAAATCACCGTACGGTCGAACCGTAGTCAACCAGTACCTTCCACAGGATCGTTGAAGCAGCGGTACAAGGACAAATTTCGGATGAATATTTGCCTTTACTTTGGAGGAGCACCCACTGTTGAGGACGATGGAAGGTTGAAGAATATTCTTCTTCAGAAGTACCAGATTCAGACAACAATTCTATAAAAGAATATGTTGAATTTTCTAATTTCTCTTTCAGAATGAATTTTAGCAGAATCTTCTTTGGAAGTCGCTTCGGAAACTGAGTTACTGATTTCCCACTTCTCTTTTGGAAGTCACTTCAGAACTCTACTTCCCAGTTCAGAACGCAGAAAATTGAAGTGTTCAGAACTCAGAGAGAGAAGAGAAGTTGTTTGTTTTTTGGTGTGTTGTTGTGTGTTTCTATTGAGAATATGGAGTCCTTTATATAGCCTTCCAGGAGGGGCCAACAGGTTCGAACCCAAACGAAAGGTTGCAACCTATCGACCCAACAGTCATGACTGTTGGCTGTCCAATTGGTTCGCAACCTTTGACAGTCAACTGGCTGGTTCGCAACCGTTGGCGGGAGCGGGTCTGGTTCGCAACCTTTGGCGCAACCGTTGGCAGTCCAACAGGTTCGCAACCGTTGGCAGTCCAACAGATTCGCATCCGTTGGCAGACCAACAGGCTCGCAACCATTGGCCGTCCAACTGGTCTGACACCTGTTGACGGATCGGTTCGAAACCTGATAGCGGAGCGGGTCCGTTGGCGGGGCGGAGCGGGTTTGGTTCGGGTAGCGGCCCATACCCTTTAGACCTGATTCAAAAAGAACCAGGCCAGGTAGGGAACCCAAACCCAAACCCAAAACCCAGCCCGAGCCCGGCCCGGCACCGGCGCCGGCGCCGGCGCCGCTGGCGGCGGCGCGCACGCATGATAGGGCATGGTTCCCTCCCAATCGCGCGCGAAAACTCCAAGTACCCAAAGGGCACGCCCTTTGTTCTCAATTTTCTCTATTTATACACCACAAACTTCCATCCCACGGCCAATGTGGGACTAAATGCTTTTAGTTACCTTTAGTCCCGTTTGGCTTTGAATTAGGCAATCTTTAGACTTGAATATCTCATTCATTCGATGTCGGAATTGAACATGTGAATATACCACGTTCATCCCTAATGGAAGGAGAACACACTCCAACCATCATCCAATTGATTCGATCAACGGATCTCGCCATAATTCAACTCAAAGATTCGCATTTATATTCTTCAATTCCAACATCAAGCACCCCTCCATCTCTCGCTTGTGCAACCATCAACAGCAAGAAAACTCACAACCCAAACTCCTCTGCTAGTCACTTCTCTGTGCAAGAAGACCTTGACGACATCCGCCAACACCCTCCCCTCCTCCACTACCCGACACGCAAGCACAAGGTTACGAGCCTTTTGCCATCAAGCTGCACCTGCAACAACCCAGCAAGGCTTTCTGCCTCATTCCCCTCTTGCTACCACCCGTGAGCACTGTTGCTTCAAACCTCTTTTTCGCTCGAGCCCAAGCCGAGCGCTGTCGCCTGCTCCCAGATCGCACCCAAACGAACCACCAGTGCCTTGTTTGGATTCGTTCATTGGACATACAAATGTTAAAGAAAGGAAGTTGGATTTAGATCAGAAGAGGAAATCTGATCCGTGCTTACATCCAAAAGAGAGTTGGAAACTTCGGGTTTAACTTACTTACCCAGTTACTACAGTAATGAGTCCAGTCCAAGCAGACCCGTTAGCGATCCTCTCTCGTTTATGGGTCATATATCTCACATCTGATGTTCAATTCAAGTGTTTTCTAGGGCATTATGATCGTGACGACGAGTTTTACATATCATCATCCTCTACAGGTTGCTGAGAACCCTATGATCATTAATAGGTAACTCTCATTACACGATCTCATATTTGTAAGTTAACTATCCTCTATTATTTTTATTGATTATATCTGCTAGCACATATACTGTGAGACTGTGAGATGCTATTTGCCCCATATTTACTGATCATATGCATTAATTTTACAAGTTTTGTCATCTTAACTAGTATTTGCATTAGTTTATTTTAAAATAAGATTGGTACAACTGTCCTTGTACGTTTGTTAAATCCACATGTCTCATAATTAATTTTAGCTATTTTCCTACCAAGATTTTTTTTCTTAGTGAAATATAGTAAAGTTTTGTTCTATCACTGATTTTTTACTCAACTCATACACTGTTTCACATCATTTTGGTATCAGAGCACCGTTATGTTAGGATCTGCATCATGTAAGCATTTGCTAAGAATTTTTACTACTTTCTTACATTTAAAAAGATATTGTATTTAGATTTAAGATATATTTAATTTAGATTTACATCTCTTCATTCTCATTTAGGTTTTGTGTAGTACATGCCCACCTGTACTGGTTACCCATATCTGTTAGAAGAGTCTAGCGAATTTCACACTGCTCTAATGGATCCCCAGCAGATTGCGGCAATGTTCACCGAGATAAATGCCAAATTAGATACCTTCATACACTTGAAGAGAGGCTGACCAAAGTGGAATCAACACATAATCAAATTCTCCCGTGAAATAATTAACATAACAACACCGATAACCCATATAATCTCGATGATTAATATTTAAAAAGCATCAAGATTGATGTCTCCAACTTTGAGAAATGTCATGACCCACAACTTTTCATAGACTGGATACTCCAATTAAATATGTACCTCACATGGTACGAACTCACTGAGTTTAAAAAGTTAAATATGCTGCAATTAAATTATCTGGACAAACTAGTCAATATTGGACCAACCTAGAAATCATGCGTGCAACCTGAGGCTAACCACCAATTAACATATAGGATAGGATGAAAGAAGAGTTAGAAATAAAGTATGTGCCGTCATTGTTTAGTTATCGTCTCATGGACAATTGGAATCAATACACTCAATACAACAAATCTGCAAATGAGTGTGTTAAAAAATTTGATGAATTCCTCATCAGACGCAGTACCCTCTATAAGAATGGTGAAACTCAAATTCTTTCTAGATTTAGAGCCAGTCTTAGAGATGACTTAGAAAATTGAATGGTTAGTTAGAGGAGTCAATGAGTTAGAGGCAGTATATCTGTTAGTTTAAGATCAAGATTCTGCTAGGACCAGTCACCCTTTAAAGAGTCATGATTATAAAGCCTCATTGTCTAGACCTTCCCCATTTACCCAATCCAATAGGTCTAGTACCCAAACCCTTTTACATAGGAATGACATCAGGGATAAGAATCTTAAGTGGGACAACGAAAATATGAGCCCCGTGTTTCTCAAAGTTAGTTTCACAATCAAGTGCTACAAATGTCAATGTTATAGATATTTAGCTGCCAATTACCCTAGTCTCATCAAGATCACCATAATAAATGGAGCACCCACCAAATTCACAGAGTTAGATTCTAAGGAGTACACCTATCACCCAGATATTGTTGAAACTGACATGTTGGTCTTAACTGTATTAGGCCAACATTGGTGACCCATTTGTCTGTTGTCAAGTTATTCCCTCTCCTCCAGTAGAAAAGGTCCATTGGAGAAGAACTGCACCTTCTACACGTTCAATAAGATTGGAGACAAGAGTTGTAAGATGATTGTGGTCAGTGAAAGTTGTACCAATGCAATATCATCCAGGCTGTGTGAAAATTTTGGATTAGAGATTATACCCCACAGCCACCCACTCAACATGTCATGGATTGACTCAACGACACTTGAGGTCAAATAACGATGTCTTATCCCAATCGGTTTCAATCATTATAAAGACAAGATTTGGTGTGACATGATCACCATGAACGTGGGTCAAATTATCCTAAGTAGACCATGGTTATTCGACAAAAATATCACCATTTATGGTCAATCTAACATATGTCAGGGTAAACAGATTAATCTGCTATCTTTGAGACCCAAGACTAGCAGCCTAAGCAAACATCTACTTTGACTTTGCTGCCAACCCCAACTTCTCCAACTTTTCCACCTCTCATTGCTACTGTTCCTTCTGTATCTACCACTAGTCATGCATATCATGTCCATAAATCGCCCCTTGCTGCCAACACCATCCCACTATAAAACATTCAAGTTTGCACTTACATTTGTGTCACATGAATATATGCACAAACTACACAAAGAGATCTGTGATGGAAATAAATGGAGCAATGTGAAGCCTACCCTACGAACTGGCAGTAGAAAAATATTTAAAACTTTTAATGTAAGTGATTAAGTGGTGGTTTGGATTTTGTCCGAAACAGTTTTCTTTGGGAACTGTTAAAATGTAGCATGCCGGCAGTGCTGGAACCTTTAAGATCTTAGATAAACTGAATTGCAGTACTTAAGTTATAACTCTTTCTAAAGATTATGGCATTAGTTGTAAATGTTAATGATCTAGTGGATTGCAAGAATTTTGATTATAGCTCATTGATTGGTAAGCCTTTTCCTAAGCCATTTTCTGAGAGCCTCTCAATTAGTCTACTCCAAAATACTCATTCCATTACAGCAGAGAGAGTTGATAAAATTTTAGAGGATGAGACCATCACCACTAAATCTGGTAGAACTCACAGGCATTTGATCCGCTGAAAAAGAAAAGAACTAATTGTTGATTCATGATTAGATAAGGGTGATTTGCAGCGATCTGATCCAGTGCAACATGGTAGATCTAAACAATCTAACTCGACGGAGTCGAGTCTTCTCCCATCCAGAAGAATGATGCAGACATCTAGTCAATGAAAGAGCCAAAAAGACGGATCTTAGAAGTCCCAGTTCAAGTTTAAGAAGTAGAGTTTTAGATAATTTTTCTCATTCTTTAATTTTGTTGTTTGTAGTTTCTAAAATTTAGATTGTAATTTTATTTTGATTAGAAGTTTGAGTTTGAGTTGGATTCAATTTTTATAAAGGCCTATATAAAGGCTCTATTGTATCAAAAATAATTAATGAAGAATTTGAAGAAAATTAATTTGTGAGATTTTGTTATCTTAATTTGATTTAGAATTATTTCTAACTATCTTCTCTAAAAAAAAACCTAACCCTACTGCAATCTCTTTCTTTCTCTTTCTCCTTTCCCGGTGCCAGCCACCATCCAAGTTCTCTCTCTTCCCCTTCTCTTTTGTTCTCTCCTAGAAACTAAGCACAGAACCCATCAAGCCTCTCCATCTCTCTTTACCGCAACCATCAACAGCAAGAAAACCCATAACCCAAGCTCCTCCACCACTCACCTTCTCTACACAAAGAGACCTCGACGACATCCGCCAACACCCTCCCCTCCTCCACTACCCAACGCGCAAGCAAAAGGCCGCGAGCCTCTAGCTATAAAGTTGCACCTAGAACAACGCAGCAAGGCCTTTTGCCTCGTTCTCCTCCCGCTACCACGCATGAGCATCACCGCCGCCTTAACCCTCTTGCACGCTCAAGCCCAAGTTGAGCGTTGTCGCCTGCTCCCAGGCCACGTCGAAACGAACCACCAATGTCTTGTTTGGCTTCGTTCATTGGATAGAATCCAATGTTGAAGAAAGGAAGTTGGATTTGGATCTCAAAGAGGAAATCTAACCTGTGCCCACATCCAAAGAGAGTTGGAAATATCAGGTTTTAAGTTGCTTACTTGGTTGCTACAGTAACCGGGCCCAGTTTAAACAGAATTGTTAGCGATCCTCTCTCATTTACGGGTAATATATCTCACACTCGGTGCCCGATTCAAGTGTTATTTGAGATGTTACGATCCTGACGACGACCTTTACACATTGGCATCCTCTACAGGTTGTTGAGATCCCTGTGATCGTTAGCAGGTAACTCTTTTTACATGATCTCGTATTTGTTAGTTGATAACTATCCTCTATTATTTTATTGATTATATTTGTTGCCACAAATATTGTGAGACTGTGAGATACTGTTTGCCATATGTTTACTAATGATATGCATTGATTTTACAAGCTTTTGCCATCAAAATTATTATTTGCATCAGTTTATTTTAGATTAAAATCGGTACAACTTCCCTTGCACATTTGTTAAATCTATCTGTCTCATTAATACTTTTAGATATATTCCTACCCAATATCATTTGTTGGTGAAACACAGTGAAGTTTTGTTCTATCACTGTTTTCTGACTCACACGCATGCACCATTTCACATCACCAAATTTTTTTTTTGTTGGAGTTCTCTTGTTCCTACAAATTAGTTGTATGCAAAATCATACGTTTTTCATCCATTTTTAATGTTTGAATATTTGGGGTATTAATTTATACTACTGTTTCATTCAATTTCACGAACTTACTTTTGTCACATGTTGTGCTATTCAAATACTATAAATTTTCTTAATTTCATCATTAGCAAATAGGAGCAAAAGCTATTTAGTGTTTTCCATTTCTATCAAAAATACCTGCAAAAAATTTAGTTGAATTATATTTTATACCAATATTTTTTTTCTACATGCTCAATTCTTTTGGCATCTACCGTTGCTTTGAGTGGAATGTTTTATTTTTTTGCCAACAATCTCTTCCACTATGATCAATTTTCTTACAATAGAAATGCTTGCGATTTTCCTGTCTTCTACTTTACTTTTCTTGAAATTTTGTTTTTTCATATGCTTTCATCAAATTATTTTTTTCTCAAAATTATCTCCTTTTTAAATCTCTACTTGATTGAAGAATTGCTCAATTGAATTGTTATTGGATCTATTCAACATTTTTTTTATGGATTGATAAAGATTTTATTAGTTGGTTAATTATCAATTTAGTTAAATATCTAACTTCTTCTATTGCCCCAGCAATAAAATTAGATTATAGATTTACACTTCAGTAGACCTTTTCATCTTTTCTTTTCTATTGAAATTTTTGCCAGGTATTCTTATTTTATTACTTGTTGATATTCTTTACCATTGCAGTTCAATGATATAAAATCCATTTTATGACCTATGCCATTTTGCATGCCTTAGAAGCTTAACTTAAATGATTTTGAGTTTTCTCACCAATGAAGTGCCACAAATTGAACTACTTAGGCTAACAATAAATCTTAAGAAGAATACGATTAAGAGCTACTCTCATAGGTAAATTGCATGCACGGTTAGATTAGAGGTCCGGGGTTCAAGATTGGCTAGTGATGAAGACACGTGGTCACATTATGAGAGAGATTCTAGGTCCGAGACATGCCTTTTCTTCTAGAATTAAAAAAAAAGTTCTTAGCATATATATCTTTATGTTTCTGTAAAATTACATATTTAATGTTGCATTATGTATATTTTCATAGATGTCCTTTTGCTTTTGTAATTTGCACAATTACGCCTTTGTTAACTAAAAGACAGCAATTCTGCTTGCATTAGGCTACGACCTATATTTCAAATATAAAAAATTGAATGAATATTAAGTAATGTGTAATTCACTAAATATTTGCAACATAAAAATAATTTATCCATCTGAATGTCTTTTCAACAAGAAACAATTGTGCTATTTAATTACATATAATATAATACAATATAGATAAATTTAGTGTTATCTTGTAAATTTAAAAAAAAATAATTTAGCCTTGATTTGATTTAGATTCGCTAACTGTTTTTTTCCTATTTACAAAAGGAAATATCGGCGTAAAAGGAGAGGTCATATGAGGGTATATTTTGAAGAAAAGGGTAAAAGTACGTAATTATTATCATAATGATAAGGGCGTATGTGAAAAAAAACGCCAGAACGAACGGAAACAAAAACCGCCGTTACACTTGAACCGCCCGCTTTGAATTGAACAAGCTCATGCGTCCGAATTCGATTTGGGTAGAGATTGTTAGCTTAATTCTTAAAATTTTCCCTTTATAAACCCACCCCTCTCTGTGTGAGAATGGAGAGAGCAAGGAGAAGAAACCCAAATCCCCAATTTTGCCCCTTTCCCCTTTCTCCCATTCTCTTCAAACCCAAATCCGAACCCAAACCCTATCTCTAAGCAAGAAGGAAACCCCTCTCTGGATTTGGATGAAAGCTTCAACAAGATGCGATGGTAAGGATCGATCATGATCCCAATCCCCCTTTTCTTTCCCCTTTCCCCTTTCTCTCTCATTCCCTCCAAACCCATATCCGAACCCAAAAAACCCTATCCCAATGCAAGAAGGAAACCCCTTTCTGGAGTTGGATGCGATCATCAACAAGAAGCGATGATGGAGATCGATCATGACGGTGGTCGAACACAGCGGCGGGCTTGATTTCAAATTTTAGGTCAGTACAACAAGAACCTATTTTTTCTATTTTGTTAATTTCTTTTTAAATTATGGTCTCAAATTGTGATCTAATTGATGAAAGATACTGTTTAGGGTTCCATTGTAAATAATTTGCTTGTGGTGTGCTATTTGGTTACATGTGATTTTCAGTTTTCTTTTTGGTGCCCCATTTAGAAATTACCCATGAATCTCACTCCCAATCACCCATGAATCCTAGGCAATGAGTTAATTAAAGCCTTTTTGCCTCCTATTTTTCTTTTTCTTCTTTCAATTAGGGTCTGAAAGAGTAGGGGTTTATAATGTGATTAAAGAAAGATACTGTTCATCTTTCAGTCGTATGACCAGAGCCCATAGGAAGATTACAGATTGCTTACTGTTGATGTGTGCAAGATTTGCTGATAGAAGATCCAAAATATTAGAATAGCCTTCACCTGAAGTTATTATCATACAGTAGTTTACCAAGAATTTCAGGATCAATTCAACAGTCTTTCGAGCCTCTACTTGTCTGAAGTTTTTCATTTTGACTACGTGGAATATAGAAACCACTCCTCTGGTTGTTGCTCTCATGACTCATAATGCTATTTAAGTGTAACAGATTTTATGGTAAGTAATTTCTGCATTTATGCGATCTTGAAACTTAAAGCACAAACTTTATTTTTAATAAGAGCATATGGTTCTGTTCAACCTATTTTGCAAAACAAAGATGTAACCATCTAATAAACAATTCTTGTTGGGTGACACTAAGCAGGCACTTATCGAGTAATCATATTTTTTAGTATTTGTTAACACTTTCTCTCCAATTCATTTAGATCCTTTCCTGCTCTTATTGCAATAATGCATATAATGTATTTACCAGGTTTGATGCCTTTTCTTCCTTGTATTGTTTCATCCCTCATGTTATTATGAGAGGGTGGCATTCTGTCAACTTTTTGTACTATGGGTTTTAAGAACGAAAAAATAAACTTGGTTGATGGTTGCTATTCTTTTTGCCAAGTAATTTTCTTCCTCATCTTTTCAGTCCATTTGAAATTTCTGAACTGTACCAATGTATTAATATATCTTCAAGGAGGTGCGCTTGCTTTATTGCAAAGATTATTGTCAATCGTGGATAAGCAATTAACGACAGCATCTGTTAGTAGAAGACAAACACAAGAACTTAATTAGTTTACTACTCAGAGAAGACTCTTCTGTTGCTTCCTGTGGTTCAAAGATGACAAACTTTCTGTATTTCCATGTCGTCCATAGGCGAAAACTGAGGCCGGCTAGAAATTTATGTGTATAATTTGGTCAGCAAGGCCAAACTTGGACCTTAATTAATTTAAAATGGTCAAATCTAGTTCCTATGAAATTCCTCTCCCAACTAGATAAAAACTGTAGTTTAATTCAAAGACAATAAGATTTTAATCTGATCATGATGAAGATTTGTGCAACAACCGATCCATCCCTCTTTAAAGGAATCAAAATGTGCTGCTTTGTGATTTTGCTTTTATGAACTAACATCTTTTTATGAATTTGCTGTGATTGGCACTTTGTTTGCTGTACTTTGTGTGTGGGTGAAGGTAACAGCTCAGAATTGGGATTTGGAGAGACATGTATGGATTAGAGGTATTGTTTCAGTGTTTGAAGTTTTCATATTGTATATAATGCTCGCTGTTGTGTTTAGCTTGGACTGGACTTCTGAGGGTTATTAGTTAAAATAGAAATTGACAAAAGAATGCACAGATCATCTCATAGGAAGATTTATAAATGGAGATGACATGCTTTTGTAGAGCATCCTTAACATTATTGTGCTTATTAGTATCAGTTAAGATGCTTTACTGGGTTTAGTTAGGTGTTGATGGAAGCCTTATAGTTGTTGAGATTATCGTCAGACTAATATTATGTGCGGGGAATAAATTTTAAGCTTACAGAACTT